>JAXCHO010000396.1:0-579470 GCA_036630365.1 Acanthiza pusilla | reverse complement strand
TGGAAGGGAAGGGAAGGGAAGGGAAGGAAGGGGAAGGGAAGGGAAGGGAAGGGAAGGGAAGGGAAGGGAAGGGAAGGGAAGGGAAGGGAAGGGAAGGGAAGGGAAGGGAAGGGAAGGGAAGGGAAGGGAAGGTTTGGGAAGGGAAGGGAAGGGAAGGTTTGGGAAGGGAAGGGAAGGTTTGGGAAGGTTTGGGAAGGTTTGGGAAGGGAAGGGAAGGGAAGGGAAGGGAAGGGAAGGGAAGGGAAGGGAAGGTTTGGGAAGGTTTGGGAAGGGAAGGTTTGGGAAGGGAAGGGAAGGGAAGGGAAGGGAAGGGAAGGGAAGGGAAGGGAAGGGAAGGGAAGGGAAGGGAAGGGAAGGGAAGGGAAGGGAAGGGAAGGGAAGGGAAGGAGGAAGGGAAGGGAAGGGAAGGGAAGGGAAGGGAAGGGAAGGGAAGGTTTGGGAAGGGAAGGGAAGGGAAGGGAAGGGAAGGGAAGGGAAGGGAAGGGAAGGGAAGGGAAGGGAAGGGAAGGGAAGGGAAGGGAAGGGAAGGGAAGGGAAGGGAAGGGAAGGGAAGGGAAGGGAAGGGTTTTGGAAGGGAAGGGAAGGGAAGGGAAGGGAAGGGAAGGGAAGGGAAGGGAAGGGAAGGGAAGGGAAGGGAAGGGAAGGGAAGGGAAGGGAAGGGAAGGGAAGGGAAGGGAAGGGAAGGGAAGGGAAGGGAAGGGAAGGGAAGGGAAGGGAAGGGAAGGGAAGGGAAGGGAAGGGAAGGGAAGGGAAGGGAAGGGAAGGGAAGGGAAGGGAAGGGAAGGGAAGGGAAGGGAAGGGAAGGGAAGGGAAGGGAAGGGAAGGGAAGGGAAGGGAAGGGAAGGGAAGGGAAGGGAAGGGAAGGGAAGGGAAGGGAAGGTTTGGGAAGGGAAGGTTTGGGAAGGGAAGGGAAGGGAAGGGAAGGGAAGGGAAGGGAAGGGAAGGGAAGGGAAGGGAAGGGAAGGGAAGGGAAGGGAAGGTTTGGGAAGGGAAGGGAAGGGAAGGGAAGGGAAGGGAAGGGGAAGGGAAGGGAAGGGAAGGGAAGGGAAGGGAAGGGAAGGGAAGGGAAGGGAAGGGAAGGGAAGGGAAGGGAAGGGAAGGGAAGGGAAGGGAAGGGAAGGGAAGGGAAGGGAAGGGAAGGGAAGGGAAGGGAAGGGAAGGGAAGGGAAGGGAAGGGAAGGGAAGGGAAGGGAAGGGAAGGGAAGGGAAGGGAAGGGAAGGGAAGGGAAGGGAAGGGAAGGGAAGGGAAGGGAAGGGAAGGGAAGGGAAGGAAGGGAACCTTGAGTACAAGAAGTCCCACCTGAACATTGCCTTAGATTTTAAAATCTTGCCCAAAATTTCTGATTAGAAGCAAACTTAGGGGGAAAACAAAGTGGGGAACCAAAATGGGGAGGCTGAAAGCCAGTCAGGGACCCACGCACAAGCTCGGGGCTATTAAAGCTCTCCTGAGGTTTTCACATAGAGGGCAGGCTAACTCCTGCTTCAGAGGAACGGCAGGAGGAGAGGGTGGAGAAGTGGGGAGAAGCCAGGGTGAGCAGAGGCAGGCAGTTGTGGAGAGATGTGGATCCCACCCTTCAGAGGCTGCAAGGCAAGGGGTAGAGGGAAGCTGTGAGAAGATGGGCAGGTGGTGCCCTGCCTCTCTGCATTTATGACTCCAGCTTGGTTTGTTCACTCTCTGGGGAAGCATCCTGTCTTCCCCTCTGGTGCTGCACAGCCCCATTCTAGGGGGACCAACCAGGACAGTTTCTGGTTAAATCAACTTTCATATTCTTTTCCCCCTTTTCTTTCTCTTTTGTTACAGTTTTCTGCTACTTTTTCATCTCTCTGCTTATTTGCTAATGTTGCCTCACTTTTTGTGTTTCTTCCTCTCATCTGCTTTGCTGTTCCTCCAGTCTCTTTGCTTTCTACCACCACCTGGTCTCATTTTTCAGTTGTCTTTCTCTTACTGTCTCCTGCCAAGGAAGGGGGACCAGTGACTTGCCCCCAGCACCACCACAGAGTGTTACTAGCTGTAGTTTCAGCTTTAGTGCTTTTTGTTGTCAAAGTGTATAACAAATAGTATTGTTATGGTAACTGAGAGGCAGGCAAGCCAGTGTCTGACCTACTTTACTGACAGCAACGCCAAGATAGCTGCCTCATCTGCCTGCCTTATGATTTGTGGTATCAATTCAAGATGCCAGCTGGCTTTCCAAAATCAGGGGGCAGGTTTGATGATCATGTTATTCCTGTGTGTGTTTTCCTTCAATGCCTGTTCTTTCAGCATCTCTCCCAGCTGATGTGTCTGTGGCCCCCTGGCAGCTCAGCACTGACAGGAGACTCCTTTACCAAAGGCTGACCATGAAGTGAGGTCCAAAAGCAGGCAGCACCAGAATCTTCCCTCGTTCAGTCACAAGCAACAACACCTTTACAGAGCTGGCTTGGTGGCTTGCAGATCCAAACTGCTGAGTCACACTATTGTGTTCTGGGCTTTTTGTAAAGCACTAGACTATTTTCGAAGGGAAATCACAATGGAGGGATATGGCAGCTCCCGCGCAGGGCCCCCCTGGGACTGCTGGGTCCCCACAGAGCAGCGCTCGCCTTTGTACGGCACAGGGCCCGAGGAAGCCCACACAGCCCCGCGCCTGAGAATGAGCAGCTTGCTTCAATATTTCCTTTCAATTCACTGCAGCCACTTTGGGAAGGGGTGGATTACAATATAGGAGAAAGGTTACATCCCCTGCCTTTTTGTGTATCACTGTGCTGTGATAGCAATTTTTACAGGCTTTCTGCTATAGCTGTGTGCTGGGTGATTCTCTCAGAACTCCCTTTCCACATCCCCAAACTTCTACTGCAATCAGCAGATTTCTGTATGCAAGCTTCAATCCTTATTAATTTATTGTGGTTTACAGCAGATAGCACTTTGGAAGTTTTTCTGAAGAGCTAACTACAAGTAAATTCAATTCTTAAGTGAAAACAAAATTATATCTGGCATGAGCAGAAGGCAGAACAAAGGAATGAAGGATGGCTCAAAATTAATCTATAGGCAATCTTAGGCAAATTACCTTGCCTGACTCAGTACTCACTTTCTATTGCTAAAATAAAGATTCAGTTTTAAGCATAACCCTTATAACTCTTAGAGAACTGAACAGAAAGCATATCAAAGAAATTGAAATGGTTATTTTGTATTATAAGAAAGGTAATTTTCTTAATTTAAAGTCAAGCTTTGGATTATATCTGTGTTTACCCCAATTTTATGTCCATGTAACACTACTAGGTTAAGGGGACTTCATATTATCCTATGCTTTCTGAAGAACAGAGGTGATAGATTTAGGTTTTATCAGTAAATTCCACCGCATAATAATGTCTATGGTGTCATTTTACCCATTTCACAAAATACTGGCTCTCCTCAGCCTGTAAAGTCTTTATGCAACAAGAAGTATTACCTAAATTCCAGCAGGATATGAGTTTCTAAAGTTATCTAACAGCACCTTCTTGCACCCCACCTCTATAATTTTCTCTTCAAGTCTAGTGTTCTTCCAGGGTGTCCCACATTTAGGAGTATCCTACAAGCATTTCTGTGTGTCTTTAATGTATTAAAATGAAAAAAAAAAAAAAAAATCTAGGCATCCACTTGCATAGTGAATTTCTACTAGTATGAAAGCTTACAAGAGATAAATTTAAAGCCCTGTATTTGACTATTCATGAAAAGCACATAACCGGAAGTTAGAGAACTACTAGAAGTTAGATAACTAGATAAGACAGATAACTGTGCTTTATTGAGTACTTACTGAAGAAGTCCAAGTGACCTACTAAAATTAAAATATGATTTTTGACATCAAGCACACCTACCTACACCTCAAACAGAATTCTCCTCAACATGGAAGAGAGAATTTGAGGGAAAAGATTCCACTGGAAAATTGTAACTAAAACTCACTTGTAACTATTGTCAGATGACACTGTATACAAAGGGCAAAGGCTAATTTTCCTCGCATCAATTTGTTATGAATGTGTCTGTCTCTCCTGTTTAGCACTTAGAGGATTGAGGGAAGGCTGTCACCAGCCAGCATGTCTGATGAGCAAATGCCCTTCAGCACTTGAATCAGGGGGCTTGAAAGACCTCTGCAGGAAGCCAAAGAACAGACACCCCAGTTTGTGGGTTGGCATGTGACTGGTAGAAGTCTCCTAACTATGAGGAAAAGCATACATGAGGGATAAACAAGATTTGTAAAAACAAACATAACTACAGGCAATCACATTAAGCCAAATTCATTCCTAGTAAGCCTTGCCTGGCTTTCACTGCAGGGGTGAGTTTGGCTCAGTGTGTGACCTTATCTAAAGCTGGAGCCGTGACATCTAATATGTACAGATATTAACACTGTATGTACCTGGAGCCTTTCACTTATAAACGGATTGACAGATAAATTGTCTGGCATAGAGAAGTCAGGGTACCCTGGATTTGTGCACGCGTGTACGTGCCGTGTGGCACAACCTATGCTCTCCGTGAGTGACTATATATAGAAAGTCAATCTATGCGCAGGGCCGTGGGGGCAGGGGAGGCTTTGGCCCTGATCCATTACACCTGGCCTTTCTTGCACACCATGAAAATTTCATGTTGTTTTCCTCCAGTGTCTCGCGCGGTCTTTGTTCCTCTCAGGCCAGTGCTGACCAGCGTCTTCACGGCCAGGCAGGCGGTGAGCTCCGGCTGCTGCAGGCTCCCTTTTGTTGCTCTTGCAACTTCTAATGAGCCGTCAATCAACAACCTTGTTTCTTCGAAGCTTATCTCGTGACTGCTGAGAGGGGCCAGGACTAGGGATAATGTGCAAGCTGGAGGAAAAGGCACCAAGAACATATTTAAAGTGCTTTTTTAGTTTTACAACCAAGATTTTTCTCCAAATTATTGTCATATTCAAGCTCTCACTGTAAAAACAGTCACTCGGGATTACAGCATATAAACAATTTGGTACTTTAGGATGAAGGAAGAGCAGTAATCTCTATGCCTTATCAAAGGCATCAGATAAACAGGACAAATTACCTTGTGTCAGACTGGCTGGCAGGTCACTCTTTTTGGCAGAAGGAAAGGAGGCTCATTTCTAGAGATGAGTCAAAAGTGGAACTGTGTTGCTAACCCACAAAAGTTTTGGAGAGTTGATTACAAAACATGGTCTCATTCTCTGTTAGGTCCATCTTTACTGTGTTTGTAACTCAGCTTCATTGCAGATCCATGGGGAGAAGTGAAAGATGCTGGAAGGAGGTATGGTGAGCTCCAAGGCAGCCAGACCCAGTGGTGGTACGAGGCACAGGGTCCCTGGCTCTGTTCAGATGGACCTACTTCCTGGGCTGAATTTTGTGAGGCAGAGTCTCAGTGACAGAGCCTGGCATCTCTTTTCTGCAAGGAGATCAGATAGACTGTTTGAAGGCATCACTAAAACATCTCACCTGAATTAAGGCAGCACTGCAGACCTGTGGAGCTATTTCCCTGGAAGTGCAAAGATCTGAAGGGACAGCTGATAAAAAAGACAAGTGAGATGTTTTTATAAGGTGTTTTAGCAGTATCAAATAGTAGCTTTTTTTGGGGGGGGGGGGAGGGGAGGGAAGAAGGGAAATATTTTACTTAATATCTTAGTTTCCTGGAACAGTTTTAACATGATAAACAATTTCCATTTCTGAATGGAGGCTAACTATTTCTTTGGAGGCTCTCTATTACTTTGACACTGTAGAATAAACCTTAGAAACCCTACTGCCCATCACATCTCCCTTGTAATATATCTATCTCTCCAACACCTCTGTGCAGGGAGGAGGTGCTCTCCCTTTTACAGTGGTAAGGAACTCAAGCCCAGGGAAGCCATGTGACTTGTCCAAGGCCACACAGGAAGTCCATGACAGGCGAGGGACTGTGCAGGCAGCTGGCACCACTCATCCTTCGCTGCACTTTACACCTTTGCAAAGTCAGCTACCATTCAGGTCTGACAGCATTTTCTACCCACTTCAGATTTTTTCACATGCTGGGTTTAAATGCCAGATAGTCTTATAAACAGCTGAACAGCATTGTCAATTCAAACAATTCATTGTGAGCCTCTAGATATCTAGTGGTTTCTGGCACACCCAGAGCATGGACCAAAATATTATTTCTAACCATGGTGAGGGGGGAGAAAAGCTTGGAAGGAAGTCTCAATACTGAAATGCAAGAACTCAGGTAGAATGAATCCTACACACTTATTAATTCTTAAAAATGTGGTTTTAAAACAAACTCTTGCTTTTTTGTGGCTTGGTTCTTGACTGCCATTTATTTGGTATTGCTAATACTGCTACTCCCTCATACAACCACAGTGAATACATACTGTTAGCAAAGCTGGTGCTGTGATTCAACTAGAACAGCCAGAGGTGCCCAGAAAGGAGGTGCAAAGAAGTCATGTTGTGTGGTTGTGTGGTCAGGCAGGTGTGCAGTACAAAGTTACAAAGAGTACAGTGTTACAAATGAGTCTGTGCTATTCACGTATAACCTAAACAAGACAGATTGTACACATAGACTTTGAAGAGACTGAAATTTAGGGAAAGTTGTTCCAAGAGTTTCATTTTTCTTATATGTGCCTTTGTTCAGAGTGTGACTGACTTACAGGTGTCCTAGAAGGAAGATGAATAAGGACTTCACACAGCCTGCTAGGCATGAAGGCTTTCACACACTCTGAGGCACTGCCAGGCTCTTGCTACAGCGTGCTTTGCAGGAGCTGTGAAGATGTGCAGGACCAGGATTCAAGGATGCCTCTGTTTCTTGACATTTCCCTGGTGTGGTAGCTATCCACTGGCAATGACACATGAGGCACGTGGCTCTCTCATCTTCCAGCCTTGCTTTTGAATCAAAGTGGTTACAGCTACTCTATCTTGTGCTTTGCTGTAATGATTAGGTGGTTACAATGTCAAGTACGTGCCGGAAGAGCCTGTTACTCATGTCCAAAGGGATGACTACTCTTAGGAAATAGGTCAGTGGCCATAAATGCCTATTGTAAGCAGCAGGTACCTTAACTCAAGGCCACTCAAATACCTTAATTCAAGGCCACCCAAATACCACTCTCATCCCAGCCTTCCTGCTTTCCTCTGGTATTCCCCTCTTCAGCACCCTGGCTGCTGTAAATCTCATTCCAGCTACCAGCTGCTCTAGGGCGTTGGCCATCTAATTGGGGCTCAGGAACTCAATAGCGAGTGCCTGTAAAGCAGCTGTGAAGACATTTGGCAAAACCAGGACTTACTGTGTCTGGGCTTGGTGTATTAAAATGCACCCTTTTTTCCAGCTTATGTATAGTAGCTGCTCTTACACAGTGCAAACAATCCCTTACTACACAGAAAAAAGCCAGCCAGTGCTATCAGCACTGATAAGCTGATGCCAGTCTGCCCTTCTATCTCCTACAAAGATCTGTAGGATGTGAACACAGTTAAAAGCTCTATGATCTACTGTCTTGCTGACCCTGTCTGACCCAGCAGTCTAGTGTAAAACAAACTGTGTGCTCCCCCACACATGCTAGCCATGGGTAGGACAATGCAGCTTTTCCAGGTGATCCTGGCCAAATCCCTCTGCAGCCCTCTCCCCACAACCTGTCTTGTTGGTCATGTGGTTACAAGAGTGGCAGGCCCTGACTCTTAAAAATTGATTATGTACAGGCACTGTAGGGGTCATTCAGCTGCTGGGCCATGCATGCAGTACTAGCAGATGTTCCCCATTTCCAGCAAAGCAAAGGAATTTTCTGTGGGCAAAGTGAGTCAGAGCACCCTTTTATAGGTGAAATCTGAGACTTCCTGGGACTACAATGGAAGATCCCTTTCTAGATGTCATCTCCAATTAGTCTATCACATAATTTCTAGTAGTCCGGGAAGAGTCTCTGCCTGACCATTTGGATGTTTAGTAACCCCAGCTGTTCTGCACAAAGCTGGCTGCTGCTCGAAGGGCTCTTGTGCAGTGATGCCAGTCACTGATATTCTCTGAGGTGGGTGAGCACATGAGCAAAGTACTTCTGATAGGTCACAAGGAACCAGCAGCAGTCCTAAGACCAGGCTTGGAATGGTTTTGTTTGGATTCTCAGGGTCAAGGACAGCAAATCCTTCAGCACAAAAAGCAGCTTTACAAGGACAGGGTCCTTGTGTTTTTAAAACAGAAAACACTGTATAGTAAACCTACAGAACGTAAGTGCCTCAAAGCTCAAGTGCAAGCCCCAAGGTCCCCAAACTCTGAGGGACAGAGACCTGTAGATTTGCTCTTGTTTAATTGACAAATCAATTCAATTGGTGAAAGTGTTTCCTAGTGTGCTCCACTGAAACTGTCTTTGGGATTGCAGCTGATACAGGAGATTTCCTTTTCAAAAGGGTAGGACCGAGAACCCCACTTGGAGTAAGTACATGTCAGCTCCTGAGACCTTTCTCTGTGGTTTGAGGAGAACATGTCTTATTTAAAAGAAAAGTGAGAGAGAGAGACTGAGTAACAAGTAGCACAGTGCAGTCCTGTGTGAATAATTGAAGTGGCATCTGGAATGCACACCACCACGTCGGGAACTTCTGGAGACCAGGTCTCATCGGAAGAATTGACTCTTACTAGAGAGGTAATGAAGAAGTTTCTGGCCAAAACCCCTGTAGTCTCAGCCTGAGGTGGAACAGAGACTCCAGGGTCAAAAGGGACACCCCTCGTAGCACAAAAAATACGGGATTTGAAAACCAGGCACTGGTCCAGGGTCTAGACACATGTTCACAAAGGGATCATTCGGTGGTGCCAAGGATAGCCAGAAGCTTTCTCCAGAGGAAAGAATTCTACGATTTCTGAAGCAGTGATGCCACAGGAGATGAGAGAGTCTAGAAGCCTCCTCTTGCTCACTTCAGTCGAGCATCCCTGAAGAGAGCTGGACATGATATTAGAGATATTTTTATTCTTTGGCACTGCAGTTCTGGATGGTACAGACAGCAATATAGCCCCAGAAGTGTCACAGTCTAGAGACATACGGTTGGCAGTTTCTGACTGGCAGTTTCTTCAAATAACTAATGACATTGGTACTGCACTAGCTCAGTGCAGGAGGGTGTTTCTTTGCTCTGCTGCTGACACAGCCTCTGTTGTATGCTAATCTCCAAGTCAGAAAGACTTGTCTCAAGAAGGAACTCTAAGAGAAGTTTGTGCTGCAGAAGGTGTCCTTCTTCTTCAAGAAAGTAGCAGAAGCCTTTATAATCACCCTCTTCTGCAAAGAGGGTCAACCAGCACCCCCAGGTTCTTTTCTGCTGAGCAGCTTTCCATGCACTCTTCCCCCAGCCTGTAGCACTGCCTGGGGTTGTTGCGACCCAAGCGCAGGACATGACATTTCACCTTGTTGAACATCATACCACTGTTCTCAGCCCATCCATCCAGCCTGTCCAGATCCCTCTGCAGATCATTCCTGCCCTCCAGCAGATCAACACTCCTGCCCAACACTCCTGCCTGCAAAATAACTGAGGGGGCACCCAGTCTCCTCATTCAGGCTGTTGATAAAGATATCAAACAGGATTGGTCTCAGTTCTGAGCCCTGGGAATCACCAGTGTTTACCAGACACCAACTGGATGCACTACCATTGACCACCACTCTCTGGGCCCAGCCATCCAGCCAGTTCTTAACCGACTGAGCAGTGCACCTCTCCAAGCCATGGGCTGCCAGCATATCCAGGAGAATGCCATGGGAGACAGTATCAAAGGTTTTACTGGGGAATAAGGGGAATACAAGTGGAACAGGAATAAGGAGGAGGATGACCTGGGATGTCTCTGAATGAAAGCATTTGGAAATCTTCTCTAATATTTTGTCTTCATGCGGGAAGACTAGATTCTCCATCTTTTGCTCACATCTCTCCAAAAAATGCTTCCAAGCATTTCTGAAAGGAATAATTCCAGTGATAGCTTCTGTGAGGGTTTTCCTGGAAGTAAGTAATGGCTTTCTAACCATTGATCAAAATTAGATGGCAAGCATTACTGCTGAGATAAAGATTTAAATCCCAATAGAGCAGTACTCTTCCAAACTTACTTAGTGTTAACAGGCTACTGACAACTTGTGTTTTGTGGAATTCATTCTTTTGAACAAAATATATATCCAAGCTTTTCCAAGGCATAGGATTAGTTCATAAAGCATTGTCAAGTTCAATCTGTTAGCAGAAGTATACTTTGCAAGTCTTCTAGCTCTCCAATGAAATATCTTGGAATAAGAATAATCATTCTTGTTAATTTTAAAAAAGGATAGCATTTTTGCTAGTGAATTTTTAAAGTTTCATAATTACAAATTTGCTTTTTTGCTGCATACTTCTTTTTAAACCCAGTTTTCCAACAGTTACTGCATGAAGAAAAGAAAGAGCCAGAAATATTATACTTAAGAGACCCAGACTGCTGTGTCTCAGGAACAGGGAAGAGTTGAACAGGATGGGGGACAGTGTTTGCATAGCTGCAGTTCTAGGAGGGGAGAATGGTTTATTTCGTTGATTCTCAATGACCTATCTTTCTTAGGTGTTCCCAGGATGCCCATCATATTAGCTCCATCTCAGCTGTCTGGAAGGTAGTAACAGAAAATTACTATTTGATCTCACTCCTTTATCTAATCTCATCTATCAAGAGTGTGCTCAGCAACTCAGTATCTGAGCACCTCAGAGAAATTACATGAAGTCAACAACCTTCTTTGGCATCTCCTTTTTGTACTGGAAAAAAGCAGTGCTTATGAACAAGGAAAGCCAGATCAGTGCTGCATGATTCATCTACATATACCCACAGGGAAAGTGCAGAGGATGAAGAGGGGGAGCCGAGTTGTGGATAGAAGAAGCTCCACTTTCTGTGGAAGTCTTCCAACAGCCACATCATAGCCACTCATTAATTATAACCCAGCTGATACAGAACCCAACATGTTTGACATCCAGCACAAATGTCTTAAGATGTTTAACAGACGGTGAAAAGTGAACTACAGGTAAATTGTTGGTCCCAGACTACTCAAATAGCGGCAGAGCCAGAGCTGCACTCCTTGGGCCTGGATCCAGGACAATAAATTCTCTGGACTGGACTTGAGGTAGCCTGGCAAGGAAGGTTTTATGCCTCAGTGACCTTATGACTTCCTCAACACACGGATCTACTATGGAGGACAACTACTTGTCACCTTCCCTCATCCTGTCTTCCTAATATACATTAGTGAAACGTCTATTGACTATGTTTTACACAGGTGTAGCGTGTCCTGCAACATCCCACTGTACCCACTCCCTGCTCACACACCGGAGATTGGGAAGGTGGATGAAGTGTGCCTGGAAACACCCAGCCTGATACTCAAGCAACCTTCAAAGCTGTCTCTAGGCAGAAAAGGAGCAAAGATCCCAGGCCTTCAAACTGCTAGAACCTAGTCTGAGAAGGATGTCTTTTAGCAGCACTGCTGCCTCCAGCCCTCACGTCTTCCCTCCTTCCCACCCTGTTCCACCCCCTACTCCTTTTTCATTGTAGCTGTTTGTGGGGTTGGATGGTGACCCAGACTGACAAAGGCACATCTGAAAGAGCAGTTCAGGGATAAGAACCATTGGTTTGGGCTGTTAAAGCCAGCACTCCTACCAGAAGAAACATCTGTCAATTTCTGCCATAGTTCAGTGCTTAAATATAAGCCTATATACTGATGGGCCTGTTTGTCTCATCTCTGTTGCCGAAGCTTCTTCTACATTGCCTGTTGACAATAAGTCATTTGCTATGTAAATTCTCAAAATTTCTATGCTTCAAATTAATTTTAAAGTCTGCTGTGATAAATGTCGGTATCCTGAGGAATAACAGAACCCTTGATTTATGCTCTTACAATTACCTCTGTTAAGTAGTCACAGCACTTAAAAAAAAATCTTAGAGTGGCCAAAGGCTATTTTGTGCACCTCCAGGTCCACAGTTCAAATGCCACATAAAGTTTAATTGCTTTCCTCATCTGGGCTGATGAGTCCTGCTCTCTGCAGCATGGTCCTTGCTGCCTTCCTTGCTTGCTGTCAGTGCCAGCTGAGAGGGGTTGGAGCCTGTGGCACTGTATCTACAGTCAGGCTGAGCAAGTGGTGCCTGCAATTTATAAGGGATCATGTGCTCAACTTCCATAAATAAATGAAAGGGACAGAGTCATCCCTAGGAGCCTCGTCACCTTTTAGGCACTCATGCATACCATAAGTGCACTGGGCCAGCACAACAGCTCAGGAACAAAATGAGCAATTAATTAAACAAATGTACAGTAACAGAGGTAATGGAGTAGCTATCTCACAGTGGGAAAGCTTCCCAGAGCCATCTCACCTGACCACAGCCTGTATTAAGCCAGCAAGGTGGAAAGGAAATGAGTAAAGAAGAGCTAAGCAAGTTTTAAAAGGATCAGAGGTTGTGACTGAAAACCAGGAATACCAAGTCCTGTCCTCAGGGTACAGACACATTAAATCATCAAAGCCTGTGAAACTTCCAGTGCAGAGACATACTCCTGCCCACAGCCAGCACGGAGTAACCTGAGACTCTTTGGTCGTGGGAGGAGGAGGAAAGGCAGCCACCTCACATTTGTGTTGGGCTGTGCTGGGTGACTGCTTGTCAGGCAAGCACTGTGCAGCTGGTGCTGGCACCCTTCTGTTCATTGCCCAGCTGTTTGTGTTGTAAATCAATGTGTCCCTATCCTCATTTACACCAACAAGCCGGTTGGGGTATTGGTGGAGGTTTTACAACGCAGTGTGTTAATTTTCTGCTAAAAGGGGGATAATTTATGTTGATAAGGTTTATGTTTATGTACCTCAGGTGCAGCATCTTCCATCGAACAAGGCCTACAGCAAAGCATGGTGGCTCTGAGCAAAGTTATGGTGGATGATGGAAGTGCCCTAAAGAAGTATTAAGAGGTCCCACTGTATATAAGAATTTCTTCTGTCTTCAAAGAAGACACATCCAGATATCATTTGCTGAGATTCAGTGCTAGAAGCTTCAGGAAAGCACTGCACCTCTCAGAGCCCAAAATGAAGTGGGAGAAAACATCCCCCGAGTCTTTAAGCTTGAGATGAATAACGGCATTGATTTGGGCAAGCATTCCAGTACCAGTATCAACAATGCCTAAGTCACTCCAACACTCCTAATGTGGCATAAGAAAAGAGTCATCTTTGAAGACAGAGGCTTCAATTGATGGTACAATTGACTAGTCCAGGACTGCTGAGTGTTCATTAAATGTTATTGATAATTTCTTTTTGAAACACTCTGGAAAACACTAATCTTAAGCAAATGTATTACAAACAAACACTGGCCAGCAGCTCTAGTGTAAGAGCATTATCTGAAATTCTAAAATGATCTGTGAATTTAACTTATTTCCAGCATAGATGTAAGCACAAGACACACACATGTTTTAGCACATATGTAACTCAAACATAGATGAAAAACCAAGGAAATGTGGCATGAAATAAATAGTTCCTAAAAATATCTGGTGGGGAGAATTAATATTTGTTCAAATAGTCAGCTTTGCACTCTTCAGCTGGAGATATGTGGATGAATCAGTCCTCAGGGAAGTGCTAATTAGAGTAACTGGGAACAGATATGAGAGCCAGAATAAGACCAAGAGTTTTAGTCTGCACTCATGTAAGTGCAATTCCACAGTGATGCTCTTTACTTCATTGGAATAGATCATGGTTCTTTGTGCTGTGGCCTGGTGGACTGTCAGTCCCTAAATGTAATATTAATAAAGGAGCTTTTTCTTTGATCCAGTAATAATGCCCATCTTTGTTCTAGAGCTGCAGAAACTGGTTGGACTGTATCTCCCTCGGTGGGATGTAACCAGTGATGCAAGTCATACACAAGCTCCCTCTCCAATATGGCTTAGAAACATAGACACACACTGCAATGGTGGCATTTCAAAATAAAAATGTCATGTTTTCAGATTTACATGAGTATTACATTTTGCCTGGAAAAATCACAATGTAATGCCCCTCTCCTATTTTTTCATTAACAAACTAAACTCTGAGTTTGACTAGCTCTTTTTGTTATGGGAGTAACCAAGAATTGTAAAATATTTGTATCTTCTCCATACCTTCAGCTAGTGTGTTCATTAGGTACAGCATGTTTGGTTGGCTGAGTATGGCATAGCTAATTGTGTCAGCTTATTAGAGGGCGATGGGCCCACTGCCTAGGAAGTCCAGGACATGTTGCACCATCCTCAGCTGCCTCTTACACCTACAGAAGAAACAGAGTTTGTCCCAATAAAGTACCATGCAAAACAGAGGAAGCATGCTGATACTGCGATCCTCTCTATCGTTACCAGCATTTTGACTAATCCCAGTGAATTCACAGCAAACTATATAGCTGCTGTCCTTTATCTTGGGCTTATAAAGGGAACATGTGGCTCTGATTTACTTTTTCCTCACACAAATTACTTCATGGGGGAGTAGCAAGGGAAATAGGAGGCTAGACATAAAAATTACCAAGCAGTCTTTGCTATGTCTGAAGAAGCCCTCTAAGGGAAAAATTATAAGAATGACAGAAAAATTGAGCAAGAGGGTTGCGATGGTATGTTAGGTATATGCAAAAGCACGAAAATGTTAGGGCAGGTCCTCGGCTGCTGTAAGCAGTTGAGCTTCATTAAATAAATGAAACCAGGTTGATTTACACTATAGGGGATCTGTTATGGTGTTTGGTGCCATTATAATTTCTAATGAGCAGTTTTCAGTGCTATTAATTCATCTGGTATTAATAATTTAGCTTTTGGACTGGCCAAAATAAGCTATTTTAACCACCAAGAATAAGATTCCACATTGTCATCCGAAGTTGTCTGTTGAGCCTCTAAAAGTTGCTTTTGAGGATTGCCCTGACAAAATGCCTGAAGGCACATCTGCATGTCTGCTTGAAAGGCCTGTCTAGACTAGGAAAATGAGCAGCCCTTACAACGTGCTAATGGGTACATATTGGTTGGCACATTTTAAAACATCTGAGAAAAGACAGAAGATGCTCACTCAGGTTATAGAGCTGTGTACACTCAGCCAGGTTCAAGTCTTGCCTCTGATGAGGTAAAATACTGCTCCATCTTCCCTTCATCTTAATTATCCCGTGCCCAAGCAGTTGAGGGTTGTGCTTTAAAATTATGCTCTCTGAACTCTTGCTATGCACTAATTCACTAAGCCAGCAGAAAATCGATCACCAAAAAAAAAAAAAAAAAAATTATGTGTTTGTGATAGCTTTGTGAGTGAGATAAGTTGATGAAAGGTGCTGAACAAGTGCCAGAACCCAGTAAGTGTCCAGAAGGTGCAGCTGGGAGGGTAAGAAGGAACAGAAAATCTCCACCTTTCTTCAGCAGTTCCATTGGCTTGCTCTACCCAGTAAAACTGCGTTCCCTATCCCTGTGTGCTGAGCCTTGCAAGGAGGAGTCTCAGTGGTTGTGTGGGTAGACGACCACTTCAGTTTCACATGAACCATGGAGACATGTATACAGGCATCAGCTGTCTGCCTTAGAAACTGTAAGTTGTTAATGGAACTTTACTATCAGTCTTACTCTCCTCTTCAACTGAGCACTTTTCTGATACTTTGTTAAAAGACAGTCTTCCCCCTTAAAACACAAGTTTCTTCACAGTTGTGTTCAATCATTCCACAATTTGTTGACCTTATTGTGTGTGTGGGATGCATTCACCTTTAGCCCTACTCAACCCTTGTCATCCCACTGCAGGTCACCTAATGCACCTCAGCCCACATCCAGCTGCTTGAACCCCCCTCCCACCCCTCTCCCTTCCATACAGTCTGTTTTATTTCTTCCTTTTTTTTTTTTCCTTGCACTATTTAAACTCAGTGTCTCCTGCTTTTGCACTCTTTGTGAGCTCAGTGTTTTTCTCCTCTACCTCCTGGGTTCAAACCTCTCCCTCCACATCCAAATGTCCTCTGTTTGGGCCTTATTCACCTATTTCAGATCACTGTTCCCCTTCAGGAGCTCAGATTCACTCAGCCCCTGGCTCACAGGCTGTTGACACAGCTGTCCGTATGAGTATCTTTCCTTCGAATGAATAAAAACTGATCAAGATTTGGCCCTTGGTGAATTTTTGTAAGGCATGTGGCCTATTTTTCATTATGGTAAGAGTGTTTGTTCTGCTCCTTCTGGGTACGACAGGAGCTTGCTTACTTGGACAGGCAGTGCTGCATAATTAGGAGGGTGTCCCTGTACGTTTTGGCCACACTATCTGTATCCAGCCCTTCTTTCAACAGGCAGAAAAGGAGGGGTAAAACACCTAGCCTGGGGCATGAGCTGTCAGTTCAATACAAGGAGATTTAAGTAGGAGCAATGGGAGAAGGAAACAGGCTGAATATCAGGAAAAGCTCCTGCCAGTGAGACGTGTTTGGCTGTGAAATCTTCTCCCAGGGGAAAGAGGTCAAAGCCTCATTGTTTGGAAGTAGAGCTGGTCAAAACTGTTTTTGGAGCAGCAGCAGCAGCGGGAGTGGTGGAGGTGAGGAGAAGAGCAGCAGCTGTGCATGGCAGAGCGGCAGATATACGAGGGGAAGTGGCTGGATGCACAGCGAAAAGAAGCAGGAAGAGCAGAGGAGGTTGACGGAGGAGTGGTGCTCGAACCGGCATGAGGGACACAACAAAAGGATTAACAGAGGCACAGTGGGGAGCATCAGACAAAAGCAGGACAGAAAGCAGGGAAAGCAGAGGGGAAAAGAAGCAGGAGCAGCAGAGGTGCAGGACATGAAAGAATGGTGGGAAATGCCAAGAGAAGCACTGCAAGGAGCAAGTGTGAAGCTGAATGACAATAGCAAGGTCTCGTTTTGTTTTGTGAACTCAGTGGCCTTGGCTAAGCAATGCTGGAAGATACTAAATGACAGAGACAAAGACATCAGATTTCTTGATGACATGATTTGAACTAATCTCACAGCCTGGGATGCTTTATGCAGTTTTCTCATTCTGTATCAGGATGAAATCAAAGCATTCCAATATATTCTTGGCAAAAGCAGAGAAAGTCAGATTTGAGGGGCCACCAGCCCATTGTTTTGGGGCAGTACCTTAGATCATGAAGGACAGTCACACGCCACACCCTGATATTTCCTATCTCCTTGATGATATTTGCTTAATGATATGAGCTGAAGGAGACAAACAATGTTAATATTGCACCATAGTTCATTGGCTACTATTTTTTGTTTAGAAATTCCACATGTTCAGTGACATTTCATTCCTCTCACTGGAGTGAGCTCCCCACCAAGCATATCCTATTATAATATAAATTAGCTGAGGCTCTTCAGCCATCCCTATCACAACTCACCATTACATGGTGAAGCTCTTCACTATTGCAAAGAAGGAAATTCCCAGCTCAATTTCTTCTCCCTTAATATTATTATTAATGTTTCCTTCACTCTAAACCAGGCTGGCCATTTAATTTTGCAGGGGTCTGATATGTTGTTTCTACATAGATCTGCAAAGCAGAAAGCAAAGTTTTGGCTGGTCTGCAAAAAACTTCATGTGCTTAACTTTTCCCTGAGGGATCAGGAGAGCAGTGAAAAGATACAGGATCTCCCCAGGACCAAGTGATATATTACATGGCAAGAGCTGCACTGAAGTCCTAATGGAATTTACCCAAGGTCACAATCCAAGACCATATTGCTGCTGCTTTGCTCTAAAGACTTACTTTCAATTCTTACAAATCTTTTCAAATGCCAATCCACAATGAATATTGCACACTGAATACAAGACTTGCCAACTTAATTTGAAGAAATTGCTAATAATGACAACAGCAATTGCCTTCTCATTCTGGTCTTTGTCTTCATTGTTAATCCTTTCTCAGAAATGAAACCCTTCTTGGATTACTAATGACAGTCTCTTTATTCTCCTTATTTTTTTATTTTCCTTAATTGCCTTCAGAGAGCTATTTTAAAAGAATATTCATGCCAGAAGTACAAACTGGCATAAATGCCATTAAAAGGAAAAGCCTTCTGTAATCTTATTTCTGGTGCAGTGATCAGGACCTTCACAGTCATGTAACTAAGCTGCCAGTTCCAAGGCTAAAACAGTTTTGTGGTAGTTCAGCACAAATGGAACTAATCTAATAAAAATCTGTTGAAGCTACTGGTGTTTTTTTCACTCCACATTCACAGCAACCAAGATCAGGATCTGATGCCTGAAGTTGTCTGCAGCATTCATGGAAGGAGTTTGAAATTATATGCATAAATCAGTTTTGTTAAATTTAAGGTTTGGTGTTTCTTTGAGAAACAAATGTATGAGAGCCTGGAAATGAGATGTTGCTTGTTACCTGTACCTTAATTCAGGTCAGTTCAATCATACTGAGTAGTCACTGAATGCAAAATTACTCGGTTCTGTTAGTCCCCAGTGGATAACTCACCAAGACTATTTCACAGCTGTTAGTAAGAGGTAATCTCAGCAAAAAGCCCAAGTACCAGGCTTTACCTCTCCTCTCAGGAATTCTGACATATTCCTGCATACCAGGGTAGTGTAGTCTCGATGGAGTAGGGCAGCTTGTTTGAGTAGCGCCAGGGCTGGGGACAGAGATCCTTTACACACCGAACCATCATTTACCAGGGCTGCTGCTTTAACCAAAGGCAACAGTGCCCCTCGGTGATGTGATGGTGGTGTAGCATAGGGCTCACACCGCACTCGGGTTCCTACATTTGGTAATGCCACTGGGTCGGAGCAAGACCTCTAAATTAGGTAACGAGAGCAGCCTTTGTGTCAGGAATGTGTCCTATAATTCATTTGTTGCAGAAGGGCCCAAACAGACAGGCCAGTCCACAGGTGTCAAGAAAAGCTAGAAGGGAGTACTCAAGACCACTGAGGGCTTCTCTGGAGAAATAGATTCCACCCCATCTGTTCAGCATCACAGAAGGGCAAACATTCATGTTCCTTCTGGCTCCCAAATCTGAGATGCATCCTGCAAAGGTACTGAGCCCTTACAGTAACCAAAGCCAGTTTGAGCTTTGAACATAGAGTGCATTAAAAGATAGTCTAGAGCAGCAAAGTTTGTAGAACTGATTTCTTATACAGGATATGAGATTATATATTTTCACTGAGAAATGCTGGGTTGACCCACTGCGGCTCAGCTTCTTATCCACAAGATCAGAATATGAGCATGTGGACTTCTAGGTGCTATCCAGAAAAGTTGAAAGTTTATTAGCCACAGGTAGAAAATGAGGATACTGTGAACACAGAGGATAGTAGGAAGAGATACACAAAATTCTATACTGAAAGCAGAGCTTGTATGGTTTGTACAATAAATAAAGCAGAGGGGTACATATGTGCTGAAGTGAAGAAAAATAAACAAATAACATTTTACATGCACCAAGTGTGGTCTCCAGTCTTTAGAAAAAATCTGATTATTAATCAGAGTGTCATCACATATGCACCCATGGACCAAATCAAGATAACATACACACCTTGACTCTGGAAATTCCTGAATTTCAAGTTTTTTAATTTCCCCCCGGTATTCTTCTAGCTTAAGGGCCTTTTCTTTGTTTTGTTTTTGATGTAAAAAAGCCCATCTCCTGCCTGGCGGCCGCGGGCATCCAGAGCTGTGGGGTTGTGCGAGCATCTAGTGGCCAGAGGGAAAACTTCACGGCCACTTCAACATCGGCTGGTGTTTCCCTCAAAGTAAAGTTCCTAACTACGGAAGTAAACGAGCAAACTTAAGCCAGGCATTCACTCTGAGAATAAAGGAATTATTACTTTATAAGAGTGATGACTATGAAATGTTAAAATATGATTGTATCTGTGCCTGTTTTCTGATCCACCCTATATACCTTTCCATGCACATGCTGAAACTAACACTTTGGATTTCTGCATTAGACAGAAAAGCTTAGAAGTTGCCAAGGGAATACTTCTTCATTGGAATGTTTCCTATATTTCACCTCTCACGTGATAAAACTTCATTCTTCTTTTTTCTGAGTTATTCACTACTGTTTTTCAGAAGGCTGCAGTGGTCGGTAGAAAATAGAACAGCTACATTGTTTTACTATACTGAGGCTATGCAACATTCTCTTAAAGGAGACTTTTTTTGTGGACAGTGAAGTATTAATTTAATTCACAAACATCACTTCCAGTCCAGATTTGTAGGAACTTGGCAATGTAACTAGATCTGCTTTTCCAGAGACGAAGAGTAACAGAGAAGCAGAGACACAGTATAAACATAAATAATTTCTCACTCTAAACAGTCACATTGTCAGTGGGATTTTCAAACACACTTAGCACAACCTTCCTGCGTTTCCCTGAAAGTCAAAGTTCTCAGTCAGATTAACAGAACCAATACTAACTGCCACTGGTAATGTTAATTTGATACCGTGTCTTGCCCATAAAAATAGCTACTCTCTTTATTTGAATTACGAGGGCTGTGGGACTAAAGAGGGACTAAACTAGTCAATTCACCTAGACACATAAAGAACATGAAGATCAGAATATTGGGCTCAGAATTGAACAGAGAATAAAATTAGTGCTCTCATCAGAAGTGGCCTTAGTTCTTCACTTTACATATCAGTTATCAGGGAGTTTCCTTCTTTTTCACAAGTCATGCAGTCAGATCATTCAGAGAGTTTTATTCATCACCTTTGATACATTAATTCCTTCACCTCACATTACCAGCCTTAACTAAGTAGACATGCTTTTGTGAGGAAGCATCAAGGTGACAGGTAGCACATTTGTACAGGATGCCAGGAACTCTTAAGCACAGGCAACTTCTAACATCAGCTGACACTACCAGTGGCAGCCTTTCCCTATCCTTTGTTTTGTGTGTTCCTAAAATAAGTATCAAATGAGATTTACCCTGTGATGACAACAGACTGCATCCACATAAACCCCAGTACAAGATATTTTTCATACTTTTAAAAATATTGCCGAACCTTGAGATCCACCAAATTCCATGGATTTTTTCTGAAGTTCTATAAATAGGTGTGTTAATTTGTTTTCTTTTGAAAAAGCATTGAACTATTTATGGATTAGCCATCCATTTCACTGCAGCATGTGGTACTGCATGGCAATATCTTAGGCAGGGCCTTTGTTCCCATAGAAGTTACACATGGACAACTTAGACATAAAATATTAATCTGTAGTAAGAGAATTTCAAAATCAAATCAAACAGATGTACTATGATGTGAAACTAAATATAAATTTTAATGACTTTTTTGTCATAGATAAATCATGTCCCAAAAATTTCACGTGCAATTTATAGGTATGGTGTTATTTTATGAACATGTAATATACAAGTTCATGTTTAAATTGCATTTTTTTGGGAAGACGTTTAAAAGCTTTAGGCATATTTTGTGTATGTTTCTGTTGTAAAGTGCTTACATAATCTACTTCTGCCAAACTCAAGCTAACTTGATAAACATCCTCAGATCTCATTAAATAACATCCTATAACTGGCAAAGCAGTAGATGTCGTTGAAAACACACCAGCTGTGTTTATATCAAAGCTCTGATCCACAAGTTGATAAAGAACCAAAATATTCATTAACTTCAATGAGCACTTCCCATCTTTAGAAGTGCATAATCAAAGATATATGAACTATGGCCCGGATTTTCTGGAGCAGTTTTATGCCCTTATCTTCTAGTCTTATTTTAAATCCATCTATTTAAATCTTTTTGGTTGTTTTGTAAGTCTAAACTGTTTTATTCTATCTGAAAAAGTATCCATAGTAATAAACTATAAAAGGACGTTTTTCTTTAGAATTATTTGGCAATTGTAGCCATCCAGCCATTGATGGCAAGCTGCTCTACTGATATATTTATGAAAAAATGGAAGTTTGGTTTAGTAGACAGTTTGTATTATGATGATTTTTCAAATTTCAGACTTGAACTTACCTTGAAATTCTTGCTTTGCTGTCTTGTACTGTAAAGACATAAGAAGCTTCACAGCTGCTAAAAATAGCCATAGAACTGCTTTGGGGGCGTTTTCTAGAGGCACTGGCACGGAAGAAAAGAGGCCTTAGACCCTTCTCTCCTGGCCTTCAGGATGCTGGCAGGGAAGGCAATTGGGAAGCAGGAAATACAGACAGGACTCCCTAAACTCCAGTGTGACCAGGCTAATGTACCACTGGTGCACATATGGTGAGCACATGCACAGCAGTAAGCTGGAAGGAGTACACCAAGCTGAAGTAAACACTTTCTAAAGAGAAAAAAAAAGGCTGCACTGAGACTCAGTCTCAAGGAGTCCTGCTTCACTGAGGCAGCAAGGTCATCATCTCCAGCAACAGTGGCTAGGAGTTCCCCCAGACTGCAATAATTTTAAATAATTTCATATAAATATATGTGGAGATGGTACATGGGTTGATGCAATCAACCAGCTTAAACCCTGATGGGAAAAAATAGATGCTGAATGACAGAATCAGAAATCAAGGTCTTTTTGAAGATTGGAGATTAGCTCTGGGGAAAAAAAACCGAGAGAAACATGACAGATAGTGTCTAAAAACCTTAAGCAAGAATAATAAAACATATAACTAGGGTAATAATAAGCAGAAAATGACATCATACTGCTGTGGATTTTACACTGAGTAGAAGTCTTCCTGCTGTATTGCCCTAATATTAAGATGGAGACTGCAATAGGACTACTGTTCTTGTGCCCAGACTGGGACACCATTTACAAGAAATAGATAGATGGTTCTCCTAGAAGAAATTCACAGAGCATGGACAAAAATGAAGCTACAGAGTTTTTTATTTTGTGTTTTGTGAATATCTATGTATTTGTCATTTAATAATCATTACCACAGTTTCTAGTGTAAACACGATTATGTTTCAACTGCTGCAACTTCCTTTATGCGACTGTGCTGGCCACAAAGGC
The DNA here is from genome assembly GCA_036630365.1 of Acanthiza pusilla. Lineage (NCBI taxonomy): Eukaryota > Metazoa > Chordata > Aves > Passeriformes > Acanthizidae > Acanthiza > Acanthiza pusilla. Next base: position 556,743 of record JAXCHO010000396.1, on the reverse strand, counting down.
CAAGTTTCTAAATAATGGGCACCAAAGGTGCTCTCTGAAATTATGTACATCACAGTGATCACTTTCAGAGATTTTATGTTGCAAATAAAACTGTCTTCTCTTGTGTATCTACTGGTATTTGTAAGCACAGAGAATGAAAATGCTATTATGATATTTTTAGGGGATTAAACCACATTTTCATTAGTATTGTAGTAGCAGATGTAATGCTGCGTTCTGCATCATTCAGTACACTTGTGGCAAGAGCAACCAGGGACCATGATTCTGTCAGAAATTGCAATGACTCAGGGTAGTGATGCCTAGCTCAAACGAAACAAAGATGGCTATTTCATCTTGTATGGACAATTTTGGATTTAGTCTCTAAAAGTAATGCACTATCTATTCAAATGCAAAGAGTAACATAATTGCATATTCCCAAGTAAGTCAAAATACCTTAGAAAACAAGAATACTTTGTTAATTTAAATAAGAATCGATTGTGGAACTAATCAACAATATTTACCTGAAGACTAAATCTGTACTTCTTATCTATATTCAACTGTAGATCAGAAATTACATCTGACATTTGGAAAGAAATTAAATCTTGTCACAATGTCTTAGGTCTTGCAAGCCTGCTTATTTTGCTTTATGATGCAATACATAACATCAGGAGTCAAACAATCGGATAAAGTTCTTTTTATTTCTCAATAGGGAAAGTTGATCTGTATTTCCAGGATACTACCATAAAAACTGTTCTCCAAAACTGTGCGGCCAGTTCAACACACAACTTCATTTTTTCCTAACTGTTTCTCTGCTTGTAGCGTTGTACTGTCCAGCCAACTCACAATTTAGGGCTCTCACACGTGTTTTTAAACCACTTTTACCAAACTAAAACACTCAAATACTAGCAGAACAGTAGCCTTTTCTTAATTAAAACAAGGCATTGCTCTTGTAGCAGTATGACCACGAGAGGGCATGTCGCCAGTTGTGATGATAAAGTCTCACTAGTGCTCTATGGCTCCATACAAGAATTTTATTTTTGCTTTCTTTGCCTTTCCCTGTCTTTTTCAATCACATGAGGAATTTAGTAACCTTATTTGTTAATTAAATTACATAATTCTCCAGACAAGTTCTTCTTCATCCCATAATTGCCATCTCAAAGCAGAAAAAATAAAAGCAGAAATTATTGTCAAGCTAAGATGTGGTGCATCTGTTTCCTCTTAGAAAAGGTAGCAAGGGAAGAAAGGCAGATAGATAATATTTGTGGAACAAATAAGATAGAAGCATGGGGAAAAAAGCAGGAAAAAAGTATAATAGGTAAAAGTCTAATCTGAAAAAGTATGAAGTGTGTTATCACAAAAATCAAAACTTCTAAGGTTTTTAAAAGTACTCATAAAAGCAGCCACAGTTTGAGAATGATAAATTAAAAAAAGGTAACTGAATTAATGCAATGTTGTTTTTTCCTAAGCACCATACATGATTTTAGTTTACCCATGGCCACAACAACAGAGCAGAAGAGATGCATTCAGGTGTCAGCTTCACCTGGCAATTTTAAAACTTCTCTCTGGCCTCCTATCCCAGTTCCCTCAGAGCACAGGTTAGAAATTATGTTTTCCATATAGATGTGCAGATCTGACTGATTAAATTGTGGAACATTTTACTTATCCCTGAAGTGTTTATTCCCTAGACTTATTACTTTCCTATTATTTTAAATAAGATCATATTACCCTGCAGAATTCTCTTGCAAAAAATGGCTTCTGTTGCTTTAGAAATAAACTAAATACTGGTATTGATGACATGAATAGGAGTTAAAATTTTGTCAGCAAGGAAGAGCACACAGTATATGCAGAAGCAAAATTAGGTTAGCTAGTCAGCATGTTTATGATCTCATTTAAAATGAGATTTATGTTTCTCCAAAGGATTCTTCTCTGTCTTCTTTCCCATGGGATAGTAGGCCCTTATAATTCGTAGGATGTTACTGAAACGCATTAGAGGTACTTAGTTAATTGGTTCTTGTTAGGGATCTCTTCTGAATTTCTCTCTCAGAGCAAGTATTTAAACCAAAGAGTAATGGTTGTTTTACCTGATATTGGTTAGGGATGATGCAATTTGCAGTAGCAAATTGCTGTGTTCTCCCACTGCACTCAAAATCAAGGAGAAAGACGATTAGACCTACATTATCTACACTAGTAACACTTTTAAAGAGTACTACTACTTAAGCATGATGTTACTACATGGAGGTAGATGGATATAGGTTCATACATCTATAACTCAGTTAGCTAAATAAGGGATAAAAGATTGACAGCTTTTAGACCCTATTTAATCTAGTTTGGAGCTTTAGGAAGGGAACACTATACCACTTGGCAGAGAGTGTATATCTAAAAGATTATCTTTTAAGTAACTGAAAAGTTTCCTTTTAAAGGAAATTCTGAACATGACTTGAGTACACAATATCCAGCCTATGAGACAATCAATCAGTTGACACCTTTAGTTCAGGCTGTTAGTTGAAGGAGTACACCTGCATGTCTAAAAAGAGGGATTATTTCTCTTGACTGAGGTTTCTTAGAGCTACCACTATAAAAACATTTAATAACAAACAGGAACTTACTGACTATGCAAGCCTGTCCTACATCCTTCCTTGCATCCTATTCTTTTACTAGAAAAATGTTACCATGCATGCTTACTGGCCTACTAAACTGGCAAAAGAGCATTTTGGGATTCTGTCACCTGTATACAACTCCCTTCAAAGACAGAGGCAAGAAGCTGCCATTCCAGCTGACACTTCCTTTGCTGACACAAAGACAGTGCAGGTTTGCCAAACAGCACTGTGAGAGGACAATTAGCGGGCTGCCTTCACCTGCGTGAAACCCAAGTTATCACCTGCTCAGATGAAGGCGAACTGTCAAAAGCGAATTCATTTCTAGCAATCAACACCTGAAATGAGGTCAGTGGCTTTGCAGCAAAAGATGTTTGTTGGTGTGCCCAAGAAACTCAAAGTTTGCCTTGCTTGCCAGTCTCTCTTGACAGTCTTAATAAGACTTAGTGCAACCCAATTTCTTGCATTCTTATTACCTCCTTTGCAAGCAAAACGCTGCAGGAGAGAGTTTCAGATGTTCCTGTTTCCTCCAAAGGTGGAGCCATAGCCCTTTGTACTCTCAAATTTCAAAAGGTTTCTGATAGGCCAGAGATGATGTATCAGTTGTTACATCAAGTTTTCCAATATCCTTTATGATGTTTCATGACTGTCTCAAAGTTATTTTGTAGTTAATATTATGCCCCCAGCTAGAGTATTGGACAGAATGCCTTGCAAGCACAAGGTGGTTCAAATCTAGCTTGAATCATTTGGCTTGGTAAAATGAACAAGACAGGGAGAGCACAAAATTTTATATCAACCTTTACAAGACTTTCTAGATAATTTTTAAAAGCACATGATTACCATTGCCCAAGGTAGAACTGCCAGAGTAGTGTGTCATTCCTCTTCAGAAAGTAAAAGAGTGATTTTACCAGATTTAGTACAACTAAAGGTGAATCAGCTGCTAAAATCTATAAAACCCACCAACCAGCAGATTCCTGATTTTCTTACTCAGCATACATCTTATAAAAGGATGGTTTACTAGATTGTCTGAAGAAGATGGAATGAGCTCAGTACTGTAAATTTGTTTGCTGAGGATAAAATGAGTAATTTCTAATTCTTTTCCTAGGGACCCACAAGACGATTTATAGAGGTAAAAAGTTAGAAATTCTTGTATACAGGATGTTTTCTGTTAGCATTCTCACTGCAAGCTGCCAACCATTACCCTGAAGAAGATTCTGAACAGAATTTATTACAGTTTTTGTATATACAGATCTATGTCTCTCTTGATATAGAGATCTTTAGCTCTTTATCTAAATACAAAATAGATCTCGGTAGAGATTATCAGAATTATATCTATACATTGTTATACAGAATAGTGTTATTGACTTATATAATTGTTATCCAAATATATTATCAGATATATCTGAATAAATATGCATTGCACATGATTATATAGTTATATGGTTTACCTCTATTTTATTACACTTTATCTATTACCTGTTATTGTTAGAATAATGATTGGTCATACAGTTTAGGGGCTGCACATTTTTGTCGCAGATATTATGTAATACACTACAGCAAATTCCAAGCAGCACTACTAACCAGCATCTGTCTCCAAGGCAGAAAACGAGGGTCAGCTCATCTTCACAATGCTATTCAAAGAAGTGAGCATAGATTATCTCCAAGCTACAGCAAATTCCCTTGAGGTTGCTAAGGCAGATGGGGTATGTTTCAAGTCAACTTGTCAATGCAGCAGTATTTCAGGCCAGAAAAACGCTCACTTAATAAAGACTCAACCAGAAAAGTCAACATAGCGCCTTACTCGGGACTTTAACTTGTTTTCAAAGTTAAGGCTGAACTGATAAAACTGCTCACAGATAAATCTCTGATTTTTTTCAACACACATCAAATATTTTATCATCAAACAGTCATGCAGTGGACACTGCACAAACACCAACACATGCTCTGTAGAGCTGGATGGCTTCTTAAAGTCTGGAGAATCTTAAAATATCCTGGCAACTTGCCTTTCATATCTCAGGGCCAGCTGTCTACCTTTGGATGACATTTTTTTTCCCCTGTGCTTAGTTCTTTTTGAGTCTGTGACAGATCATAACCTCGAACAGGGAGACAGGTATGTGAAGGCCACAATCAGTAGAAGAAAAGTGATGTCTAAGTATTTTCAGCTTTCAAATGCAGCAACAATCTCTTATTTTTCTTTGCTTGTGAGGTTCAGCACCCCAATAACCTCCAAGAACATATTAATATAGGGACACCACAGACATGTCATTTGTGCCTAAACTGCACTAAAGCGTAAGCTTTATTTAAACGTGTTGCACCAGTTCCCTTCAGACCTGCATGTGCTCTTTGGTCCCCACAGGCGCCGGAGGCAGCTGTGGCTTGGCCGGGGCCCCGAGCAGGGCAGCGGCAGTGATAGCCCCGGCGAGCCTCGCCAGGCCTCCGCCCAGCCGCCCTCAGGCCCTGGAGCTGCTCTGAAACCTCGGGGATGGCGGGTCAGGCCTGGCTGGAGCTGGAGTGTCTGTGTGCTGTCCTGGGGTTTAAGTGACCCTGATCCTGCTGGCCATGGGTGTCCTGGCTGTTCTTGCTCAGATACAGCGTGACTGTACCCTTTTTGGGGCTGGGGGAAGTGTTTGTTACTGCCCTGTTGCCATCCCAGCTTGCTGCTCTTCCCTGACAAGGGATTTGAGTCTCCTAGCAAAACAGACTTGGGCTGCTGCTATGGAAGTGAAATACCAACTTTGTATCAAGTCTTCAAGTCCTTGCTGAAAAAGGGCCTGGTTTTGCTAATTCCTGTGATAATTGTGAATTGAGAGAAACAATGAGCGCAGAGTGATAATGAGTGTTTATGTTCATGATGATAGGCCAGCAAAGGGAAGGAAGCTGCACTTGGAGAGAACACAGTGACTCACTATTTACTACCTACTTTACTTACTATGGTAAGTAAAGCCACTTATTTTTCTGTGTGGGTGCTAATAAAATGCATTGCAACATTAAAATTGTCTTGTGTGCCTTGCCTAAGTGGCCTGTATTGGGCATTATACTGCAGTGAAGGCAGGTCTTGTCTTGTTCATATAATGTTTCTAAGGGTAGTGTAAATGCTAGTTCAATTGAAATAATTGCTTCTGTTTCAGACAAGTACCTGGTTTATCTGATATGCATGCATCACATAGAGCAAGTCCCCAGGGCTGTGACATTTGGAGATATTCTGTGGCTCTGCAATTAAATGCTCACCCTCCTTAAAAAAACCCTCAAAAAATAAAACAACCCCCCCCCCCAATGAAACTTTTTTGATGAAAGACTTGTGATAATCTTGTCATACTTTGTGTATAATAGTCTGCTGATTCTTATTAAACAATTTTTCTGGGTAGCCTACAACTTCTGCTGGAAATTGGTATACTTTTCACAAAGATCTTGTCGTGATTTAAAGAATTCGGATGGAGAGGAACCTTATGTGTTTGATCTAATTTTTGTCTTTGTTGCAGCTTTGTCTGGTAGATGGAAGAGGCATCTTATCCTAACTGGTAAGTGTCTTAACATTTTTATTTTCTTCTGCCTGTTTTGTGGTAGTAGCAACACCACAGTTGCATTGCATGGTACATGGTCACTTTTCGTCCCCTTTAGGCCATGCCACAAGATCCTGAGTTCATTCAGACTCAGTCTTCCAAAATAACTCTTCTCATTCTAGTAGTATGCCCTGCCAGTTTGGATAGAAGACCTCCTGTCTTCTCTATGACTATATTGAATTCTAAGTACAAGGGGATGGTACTTAGTGGGAGATCCAGGAAAACGGTACCATTCCCGTCTCTATAATGTGCAATGTCACAAACCTGTCTTCTGTAACCTTTTATAATTATTTATATTATTTTATTTTATAATTTAATTAATTTAAACCTTTTATAATTGTTTATTATTATATTTTGTCCTGTAAGCTCCATAGCTAAGATGCAAGTAATCTATCAATTATAAAAAGTAGATGTAAATGTCACTCTTTCTCTGTGCAACACAGCTTAGGCCTTACACACTCACTCAGAAATTGTTTTTGGTTTTCTTGCTGTTTCAGCAGCTCCTCTTCTAAATTACACATTATGTCTCAGTTAAGCAAGTACTGCACTTCTGTATCTATTTTTCCTATCCTTACTTTACTTTGGTATCTACCCATATTACTGCTTCTCTCACCAACTTCAGCCGGAACGACCTGGGCTAGCATAAATATGTTCAACATTGGATCACCCCAGCTGGATCAGGCTAGGAGGAAAACATGTGTGGCTTTGGCATATCAGAAGGGATGTTGGACTCTTGCAACTGAGGAAGCAAAGCTGCAAGTGGTTAAAGGCAGAGGCAGCTTCAGCTGCAAACAGGGTGAGCTATGATTGCTTTCTCAGCTCACCGAAGATATGCCTCTCCAAATCATCATTCTGGCTTAGATTTTACTTATTCCATGCAATATGTGCCAGATCAGGTGATGTAGTGCTCTAAGAATATCAAAGCCATCAAACAGTATAGAGCTGGCACAAGCATAGCTTGACCTATTGGCATCAAATCTATACTGCTATTTAGGGTCAGCAGCTGAGAACAGGTCAGGCATTAACAAAAGTCAAGGCTTTATAGTGCCATAGAAATACCATTTCCACCCTTCTTTAATTAAAGGGCAAAAGAGAGGCCAAAGCCCTTCATCACAGAGCACTTTAAGCTTGAGCAACCTGTAGTCTACTTGCACTTGTATGTATTCCTTATCTGACTCTAGAAATGCACTCTGCTCAGCTGTGGAAACTAAGCTTTACATGTCTGAGATAATTCTGTAGGATTCATCTGTGTTACTTAGTAGAGACTTTATAGCACACTGCAAAAGAGAAACACTCAAGATATGTGGCATTTAATACCCTAATTGAGGAATATTGATTTTTTTTTCACTTGTATAAGTATGTAGGTCTGGGCTTGAATCTGCTTAATCTGTCTTCAGAAACACAAGAAGTTAAAAAAAAATCTGTGTTTATTAGGAGGTCTTGTTCTGGAATTAGTTTAATATTTCTGAATAGTGGCAGATTCTAAAAATAGCAGTGCAGCTTGGGTTTCATCAGTAGTTAAGTGTCTTACTTCGTGAAAATTGAATACTCCCTTGGGGAGAGAGGATTTTAAGCCCCCTCAGCTTGGGTAACACTCGTAGTAAGAAAGTAAGTTGTAGTGTCACAACGTATATCCAAATGCGGTGTGATGTTGTCCATCATGGGACTAGGATTATGAGGCCTCCAAACTGCCTCATGGACTACAGAGTTCTTTGTTTCCTGCTCTAAGCTTCCAGGTGTAACCTTTCATCCCTTTCTTTCCTGTAGAAGCAGAACTTTCTTTTTTGGCTCTGGTTCTCTAATGTATGCTTCTTTACTGAAAGATCAGCTGAAAGGCTTTGTAATTTAATACTTTCAAACTCCACCACTTCAAAACTGTTTTGTTGCAGTAAACCTTCAAAAATATACATTCACTGCAATATTCAGCATGGGAGCAGAGCAAGTAGTGGAAAAATCATTCAGGGAGAGTGGAACTGCAATTCAGTGCGAGGGCCAAAACAAAGTGGCATCAAAAGGCAAAGAGGAGTTAAGTTGTAGGGCAAACTCCTCTGTGCAGGAGGAAGATGGAGATTCTCAGTGCCTGTATTTCAAGAAAATAAATTCTGAAATGTCACATATGACAGCCTGACCCATTAGCAGCCACTGGCTGTTTGAGGGCCCAGAAAGGTAACTACCCCACTAGAGCTCTGGGAGATAGGAAGGCTCAGTGGTAGGACTGTAGGGGCTTATCTTTTGCCTTCAGCTTAGCAGCTCTTCCTTGCTGAGGAGGCATCTAGACTTAGGGATATCAATCTAGAAAGGGGGGAAAGGGATAGACTAGGAAGAAGCTGTTAGAGTTGCAATTTACATCAGGTAAACGTTGTTTTGAAAATATATGCCATTAAACTACACTTGGAAGATTATCCTTGCCCTTGAAATAAATAGTTGAGGTCACATAATCGAATTTAAGTAGTTACTAATCTTTACAAACATCACTGCCAAGTAACAGTGTTTCTCTAAAAGTGCTACTGTAATTTCCTTAAATAGCTATTCTTTAGCTGTGTCTAATAATATTTAATTTTTTCTTCAACTAGAATTTTCCATTGTTGCTAACAGCAGTTCACCTCAGAGGAGGGAGCATTACTGTAAACAGTGCTCCAGGCAGCAACTAACATTTAAAGCAGTCCAACTTCAAAGCAGGGCTCTGTGACCTCCTCTTCAAAACACCAGCAGCTGTCTGCACCCTGTTTACTCCAGCACACTCACTGCTGCTTCTGGCTGAGCTACTGCTACAGTTCATCTGTACTTAAAATAATCAGGACATGCATTAGGGAATAACTGCTTTGGTATAAGCCTAGAGCTATTACAGGCCTAGATTCACACCAAGAGCCATTTCAGAATGTCCAAGTATAGTAAATTTCCACTCACAGAAAAGCCCTTAGCATGGGAAAGAAACTTCAACAAATGCTTCTTGATGTGGATGGTCTCTGCAGCATTCTTGTTGCTTGGGGTCAACTTACCCTGAAAGGTTTTGATGCATGAACACTGACAACCTACCACTGAGGACAACAGAAGCTGAAATAGCTATGAGCTGCTAAATATTTATTGCTTGTGTACTCCTCTAACATAACTGCAGTAAGATGCAGGGCTCAGACTAGTGTCCAAGTAGGCAGGCCTTTAGCATGTAGCTCAGATCTCAGAGGAATGAATGATGTAATAAAGGGATGAATCAATAGACTCAGTCAGGATCTCAGATGGGTGGGACCCAGGAAGCTCCCACAAATTAGATACCCCAGAAATTGGTAATTATAGGGAAGAAAGGTCTAGGTAGCACCAAAGTCCAGAGCCCTGTGCCTGGGGGTAGGTGGCAAGGAATTGACTTTTATCAGCAGTTTTATGCCTTTGTTAACTTTGTTAAAACCTGTGAAGGGAAGGGCTCAAAGTAGAATAAAAACACCCTGAAGAACATATGTAAGTCTATGGGACCTGATGAGATGCATCCCAGAGTCCTGAGGAAACAGATGAATGGAGTTGCTAAACCACTGTCCATGGCATTAGAAAAGTCATGGCAGTGAGGTGAAGTCTCAGGGGACTGGAAGAAGGGAACATTGCATCCATCTTTAAAAAGGGTAGAAAGGAGGACCCTGGGAGCTACCGACCTATCAGCCTCAGCTCTGTGCCTGGGAGGATTATGGAACAGATCCTCCTGGAAGCTGTGCTAGGGCACATGGAGGACAGGGAGATGATTCAGAATAGCCAGTATGGCTTTACCAAGGGCAAATCATGCCTGACCAACCCAGTGGCCTTCCATGATGGAGTGACTCCATTGGTGGACAAGGGAACAGCTAGAGATGTAATTTATCTGGACTTCTGTAAAGCCTTTGACTCAGTCCCCCCCAACATCTTTTTATCTGAACTGGAGAGACATGGACTTGATGGTGGGACTATTCGGTGGATAAGGAATTGGTTGGATGGTCATATCCAGAGGGTAGTGATGAGCAGCTCAGAGTCCTGATGGACATCAATGACAAGTGGTGTCCCTCAGGGGTCCATACTGGGACCAGTGTAGTTTAATATCTTCATTAATGATATAATGGGATCGAGTGCACCCTCAGCAATGTGCAGATGACACCAAGCTGAGTGGTGTGGTTGGAACACCTGAAGTACGGAATGCCATCCAGAGAGAGCTAGACAAGCTTGAGAACTGAGCCACGGGAACCTCATGAAATTCAACAAGACCAAGTGCAAGATCCTCTGCCTGGGTCCAGGCAACCTCTGGGGATGGACAGATCAAGAGCAGCCCTGGGGAGAAGGACTTGGGGGTGCTGTGAATGAGAGGCTGGACATGACCCAGCCATGAGCGCTCCCAGCCCAGAGAGCCAATTGTGTCCTGGGCTGCATCCAAAGCAGTGTGGGCAGCTGGTGAGGGAGGGGATTCTGCATCTCTCCTCTGCTCTGGTGAGACCCCACCTGCAGTGCTGCATCAGCTCTGGGGTCTGCAGCACAGGAAGAACATGGACCTGTTGGAGAGAGTCCAGAGAAGAGGCAAGAAAGTTATCAGAGGGCTGAAGTACCTCTCCTTATGAACAACACCTCTCATTTGGGGGTGTTAAACATGGAGAAGGAGGCCTGAGGAGGCCTTATGGTGGCCTTTCTATAAAGGGGACTTATAAGAAGGAGGGACTTTTTAGCAGGGCCTGTTGTGATAGAAAAGGGGTAACAGTTTTAAACGAAGGGAGGGTAGGTTCTGACTAGATATAAGGAAGGAAATTTTTTTTCACGGTTAAGGATGGTGAAACATTGGAACAGGTGCACCGAGAGGTTGTGAAAGCCCCATCTCTGAAAACATTCAAGACTGGATTGGACGGGTCTCTGAGCAACCTGATGTAGTTGAAGATGCCCCTGCTCATTGCAGGATGGGGTGGACTAGTTCCTTCCAACCCAAATAATTCAATGGATTTCCATTTCACTGAGTGTAACTGAGCCTGAGGCATGAGAATGGAGAGAAATACTTGTGGTTAAATACACTTAATTGAATATGAACAAACTGAAGCAAACCTAGGAAAATTATGGGGTTGGGGGGGGATGTAATCTTCTACTGCAGATTCATGAAGCAGTGCTGGGTGCCAGTTTCTTTAAGGGTCACATTCAGTTGTAGGCTATGAGAGAAAAATTAGTAGGCAATTTTGTCTGAGGAGCCATTCAGTAGTGAAAAAAAGTTGTTAGGTCCTTAAAATTCAGCCTTATTGAAAGCTTTAATTGACTGATTAAAACTGTCCTGTGTGTACCTAACTCTTCTTGACACTGCCTATGGTGATTGTCTTAAAAACTTCAACAAATGGAGAAAAATGTACAGATTCCCTAGGGCAACGGATCCCTGAAATGGGAAGAGAAACATGAGAAGCATGTAAATAGGTGACCTGAGCTTCAAGAACATGCCAGCAAATTAAAAATATCTGTGCAAGGAGATGAATTTTTTTTAGGATTAATCGTAGCATCCACTAGAGTGACTGTAACACTTAATTACCTTCTTCAAAATGCCAACACTTCTCAGCACCAGGAAGGAATATCTGTGCTTCCATGAAATCAAATTCCAAGTTCTGCTTTGTGGGAAAACCTTTACATGAAGCTTCAGGACTAGTCTGTCAGCTAAAATTTGCACTCATTATTCCCATCACAATCCATAATCATCCCACAGAGAAAACTGCAGCTAGGATCCCTATCAGTCTCCAGACATGCTTGTATTAGACCTGCCCATCTTCCCTGCCATGCCTTCTTGTAACTAGTGGACAAGGAGGGAGGTCAGGAGGAAGTTTTCATCTCTGCTCCTTACTAAAGGCCTGGCACAGCCTAAGGCACTATTCTCTGCTAAAAAAATGCACTTTGAGACAAAAAACCCTCCCATGTTTCTAATCTCTTTCTAGGACTCTGAAAAGAGTTTAACTTATATCTACAATCTGCAGGTTTTAAAGCGACCTTGATAAACTTGCATAAAGGATGACATGCCATATTTTTCCCCTGCTTCCTATACTATATACTTGAGTTGTCCAAAGCAATGTGAGGCTCTACAAAATGGTTCATCAAACTTTAAAAAAACCCAAACAAATAAAATATCTAGTTGAATGTATTACACTTGCAGATTGCATCAGATCCTTCTAGTGAAAGTTTCTGTGGAAAAGCACAGGGTGAGAGGAGTTGGGGGCCACATTTGCATGGGAAATCCTGATATTCTTTGCGGTAAGAATGATCAAATACTGTGCAGCCTCCTTGGCCATGTGGTCCAGTCTCCCTTGTTAGAGATTAAGTTTTTGAGCAATTTGACCACAAATAGCCCTGCTTTCAGCAAGAGGTTAAATCTGATGACCTCTGAAAATCCATTCCAGCTGAAGTTATTTTATATTGTATGATTCTATTCCCAAAAAAGTTTAGATCAATGCCTGCCAGGTAGAGATAAGAGCAAAGAAAATGCAGCCAAGGGGGAATCTCTAGACCAGGCAAGGATATAGAAAAGGACTGAGGAAGGAAGAGAATATTACAGGAGAAACTGGGAAAGGCAAAGAGCAGAAGGAGCCCACAGGTATGATAAATATCTGCATCCCCCAAGGAGCCTTGGGACAGCAACCTGCTGAGGCATGGCTGAGTAGCTATGAGCTGTGTGCAGCAGAGCTCCCAGGGGTCTTGGACTCCTACAGCTTCTGTCTTCTGTGCTGTCTGGCCAGAGCTTCTTCAGCACCACCTGCCCTCCCAGTCTCTTCCAGTCTTTTCTTCCCTCCATGACTGTTCCCTGCTACAGCCTCAGTGGGTCTCTAGCAGCACACTTGTGCCTGCACTGCACCAGGCCACCTTCTCAGTTTTTCGTATTTATGGGCATGTTGATTGTAAGACACAAAATTACAGTATTTAAAATGCATTTGTATATCCTTGCATAAGTTTAATTACATTTTGTTCAATACAGAAGTGAATTTATCCCCTAGTTGTGTAGTAACCATTTTTCCTTGAGAAATCTCCAGCAACTGCATATTTCTGTCAGAGATATTTCAGCCATGACCACCACCAGATTTCTCTTAAATAACTTTCAGATTAGTTAGATATTAGCTGTCACTTTGGCATGCTGAGTACTTTTACTCAGAAAAAATTTCTGCTCAGAACCTCAAATTGTTTCCCAACCTGTTCACTCTTTCGTACATGCCCTCATTGCTTACTTCCCAGAAATCCTAGGAGTGATGATGCAAGGAAAGTATGGAATATATGAGTACTTAGTAATGGATGAGAGTATCAATTTGGTTATGTGGTTCAGCCACACCTGCTGTCTCAAATTTGGCAGATAACAGCTTCAAAAGCACAAATTAGGTTTCCATCAGATTTCCAGCTTTCACCATTATCACACCTAAAAAGCACTTGGACTCGAATTTTAAGTTGTTCCCATTTTGATGATCATGTGTTCATTCTGCATTCATTTAGCCCATCAAATTTGAGAAAATTCAGGTGGGGTTCAGACCAACAGTTCAGCAATGGGAATTTTTAACTCTGTGATGGGAAGCCATTTGCCCCTTCAAAAGGTTTAACTGTCCCCCAGGTACACAGTTTTCTATAATAATGTTTACAATTCTTGTAGCATTCCAGATGGCCTGTATCAGGCTCATCTGTGTTTTTTGGCTTGGAAATGTACACTGTAAATAACGTAAGGGATTTTTCTTTCTTATTCCTGAAGCGGGTTTATCCTTTGGCTGTAAATTCAGTTCCTGGACTAACTCATCAGCCAAAATACAATTTTGCATACCAACTCTGCACCAAGCAAAATAAATTCTTAACAGTAATTTAAAAAAGAAACCCCAACCAGTCAACCCATATTGCTATTTCCCTTCCATCAACAGTTTTCAAAGTATCTGTGGCAAAACACAGTCATTCATACAGAGAAGCAACTGTAATTTCAGCATAAGGAGGCACTGTTAAAAACTCTGAAAACATCAGTTAGGAAGAAGTGCCTTGAAGTATAGCCCTGTTCTGCTTTATTTCTTGCCTGTATTTGAGTGCAGTGCATTTTAGGACTGCTTGCAGATATCATATGCTGAATACCAGTCAGGATAATATGCATATATAACTGTGAACAGCCACATATACACCAGTCTGCAAAATGTGACTGCTGAGATTTTTGAAAAGCTGGTCTCAGATCTATCTTTGTTCACTCATTCTTGCCCATACTGACAGGTGTTTTCACAGGAATACCTTCAGATCTTGTGGTGCTGCTGGGCACGCTTATAATTTTTTTCATTCTCTCAGAATTAAGAGAAAGTCTTTGTTCAGAGGCAGTGGAGGCTATTTTGGTTTCCTCTTACAGCTCTTGTTTTGATGCATCTGGAGTTTCTTATTACTCCTGATACCCAGGTCTTCTTACTTTCACAATATAATAACCACTGTAGAATAACCACCCAATCTAAGTAATCTTCGTGCCTGCCTTGTCCATTCTTGTTGTCTGAAAAGGGTTTTACTAGGACAACTTTTTATCTCTGGCAGCTGTTGTTACATTTCTTGATTACAGCAGTTTTACTTTGTCGGAGGTCCTGGATTTTGTGGCTGTGGAAAGATGTCTGGGGGTAAAATCAGGAAATCAAGAAGTTTTATTCATATCCTAACAGAGGTTATAATGGTGTGGAAATTATAGGATAAAATACAGTTGATGCTCCCTATATGGAATGTGGTGGGCATGCTCGAAACCTATTCCATAATGATTCCCCATACACACAATCTGCAACCATAGCACCTGCTAAGGGGAATGGAACCAAGGGTGGAGCAGAGTGGAGACACCATGGTCAGGCTCTGTAGAAAGCCTTGCAGGGAGGAAAACTGGATGGTACTTTTTAGCTGATAAACTGCATAGCACCTGTCAGCCAGGGAGAGAGGAGAAGGTGTCATGCTGCTGAGCCAACAACTGTGAAATTGTTGGTGCTGAAATTGCCATTGAAATTGCTCTCCTCAGATGAACTTGGTTCATTAGAACCTAATTGTAATATTAACACACACCTCCATCCCAAAGTTACTCACCCCTCACTGAGCACGTGCTCTATATTTTATTGACTCTTTAGGAGTGAAGCAACAGAATTTTACACCATTCAGTAACAAAGGTATGTATTACTAGAGTCACTCAAGCTCCACCTAAACATAAAGAAATAGTATAAAACTAAGTTGAGAATGGGGAAAAGTCAGGGAAGACTCCATTGTAACTACTGGGCTCAGCTGACAAGGCTGAACCTCTCTTCTTCCCCATAGGGGCACCTATTGCATAAGAACCATGATCTATGGGAGCTGAATACTTTTACTGGGGATTAGAGCTTGGCTGTATTGCTTTGAATATGTTTTTGCAGTCAGATACTATCACCGACAGTCGAAAAATCTTAACCTGTCACAATTTCCTGTTAATGAAGTGAGTTATTCCGTAAACTTTTAGTGTGAGTCCTTCACAGGTGCTGGCAGTTGGATTAGCCTACACCAACCTTGAAGGTCTACAAGGAATACTGTCATTAGTTTTGGCTGTAACACAATTTTTGCTGTGCATAGTTATCTGTAAACCTAAATTTTGAGGATAGCAAATCAATAGATTGATGATATTATTATATTTATAATATGACAATGCAATTCATCTTGACTCATAGTCAAGGTATAGAATGGCCATGGTCCCAAGCTGATGTTAAATATACTGCAAGAGTTGGGATTCTACCCAAAAGTGAGGCCAATCTGAACCTTGCTGTTGTAGCTGTACATGAAGATTAATTATATCTCACAAGCAAGTGGGATGGAAAAGGAACTCATGACAATCATAATATTTCTGAAATATTAGCACTCCAAGCAATGCCTGGGGAAGAAATAAAAACATGATGCAGAGCAATCAATGGGTCTACTCATGAAAAATACACTGAAATTAAAATATACCACATTGATTTTATGAAATGAACCAACAATGAGAAATCCTATTACAATTTTACTTTTACACAGCATGTGCTTGCATTTTGTTCATGGGGAAAGCAGAGTGTAGAACTCTCATTAGATTTCCTAATTGCAGAACACAAATTGTGAAATTTATGTACAATGGGGTGGCCATGGATAGAAGAATATATAGCTGTAGACATAACTATGCCTGGCCTAATTTGTTTGCAATGGCACTATAAAACAACATCACCTTTTATAGACAAGAGTGGATCGTCACAGATAAAAGTGAAAATCAACACATTCCATCTCTAAAGGGAATGAAAGGTGACATCACCTCAATAGGATGCTTAATTCAAAGTAACACTAAATGCCTGACAACCATTGTCACATTGTTATAAGCTATGTCAAGGAAATAAAGGTTGTAAACTATACCGAAGGGAAAAACAGCATACATACATGCTTTTAAGCATGAGTGCTCTCATTTCTTTGAAATATCCAATCCAATGCTTGTGATGTGTCTTTAGACAGACCCCAATTATTGATTGAGCTTGGGCCTTCAATTTGAAATTCTTGTTGAAGAGCCATATTTAACAACTCAGCCTTGAAGAATTCAGCCTGCTATTGAACTGTCTCCTTATGTCTATAACATTGGTCCCTACTTAATCAAAAATACAGGTCAACAGTAAATGTTATTCAAACCAACATGGTCCCTCAAGTGAGTTGAGCTGTTGATACAGAATAATGTTTACACATCCAGTGTTTCCAACCAGCTTGCTCTTCATTCCTGAAAACATCCTATGCAGGATGGACAGCATGGTTGCATGAATGAGCCCTGCCTTCTTGCAGACAAACCAGAAGGGATGTGACTCACATCTGGGAACAGGATTGGGAGCTCTAAATGGCATAGACTCTGAGGTATTAATGAACAAACTTGTCACAATAGCTAGTGACGTAAATAAACTGAAACACTTTCGCCAATCTTCCTGTTTGGTTTGGGGAGCTAATCAATGATTTCTAATGGACATATTAACTCAGTGAGAGGGATTTAATTGAAAAGACCCTCAATTTATCACAGATGCACTTAGCATAGTCAGAACCAATGTTACTTTACCTCTTAGTTGTATCGAAGCTCAACTGTGGATGCAGTCAATGACAGCTTCAGTCATAAGGGAAGGTGAAGAAGGTACCTTACCTGTTGACATGCAAAAGGTAATTTGGGATAATATTATCCAATTTGAAAAGAAATCCCAGTCCTGGTGGTATCTAGTCAATTCTACTTATGATCCCATCAGCAGCATTACCACAGGTTTTGTGTTACCAATACACAATTCTTCAGTATATAAAATATACCCAATCATTGCATTAGGATTAAATCACAATGGAACTGTACTCTGTCCTCTGGAGCATGGAGTATGGGCCAAAAAAGATGGAAATAAATTGCAGACTATTGATGTCAATGTGTGCATTGTATGAGAGCTACAAGGATTCAATTGTGAAAGTATCACCGTCAAAGCTCAAGACATTTGTCTTGATACTAAGCAAAATGTTTGTTATTTTGAGATTCCTAATGAAAACCTGGAAACTGTACTTGTGCATATTGGTAAAGAATGCTCTTGTATGAGAACCCCTTGTGGTTTTGTGTTTGTGGATAATACTACTGTAGACACAAGTGATCACTCTAATATTCGTGCTTGTCGATATTCATTGGGCTGTAAAAATTAATAGGATATACAATCTAATTATACTCTGATTCAAGCTTACAGCCTACTCCCCTTGGTATGAACCTCACACTGGTAAAGAAACTGTCATAACCTGAGATGCTGAAACAAGCCCAAGAAAATTGATAAAAAACTTTGATTACTGTCCATCACAACATGGAAGAAATACATTGTGTGGTGGAGCAGGTGAAGAAGGATGGAGAACACCGATGGTGGGACACTCTTTTTGGATGGTCACCACCAGCTACCACAATTCTCAGCTGAGTGTTTAACCCTGTTGTCATTTTGTTGATATTAACCTTTTTGCTTTCCATTCTAACAATTGTATTATATGTTAAAGTTTGGATGATTATGAAACAATTAGTCTATCAGCAACCCCCACTAATACTAGACTATCCAAGTGTCCACGTGTAGTAAATTTTGGCTCATCAACATAGCCAGTGATTCATCTGGTTCTATACTTGCAGACTGACTAGTGTGGGCAGCACACAGATTTTCCTGGAATGAACTGTTGCAAATGTATGCTGATGAGGTCTTCCATTGGGTTGTACTACTAGTCCCATGTAGATTCCCAATGTTATTGTTTCTTCTTGACTTTATTTTTTTTTTTCTGCCTAGCTTTCCATCACTGTAAGTAGCTACAGTACAGTTCTCACTTTCTCTCACTGACTTCCAGAATGGAAATATACCGGAAACAGAATTCAGAATCCAACCAGAACACCTAGGCACCTAAGCTTCAGTTTTCTCTATTAATATACCCTTTGCTCAGTAGTTCAGCAGCAGAATGGCACATTGGTTTTGACAGTTCCTCCCTTCCCCTTTGTCCTGTGGTTTACACAGTGGAATAAAGGAAAAAACCAAAAGTGACAATGCTAAAGGGAGCCTGAGCAACAAAGTACCACCATGGGAGGGGAATAAGAGGGATTTTGCTGCAGGGGAAACAGACTTATGGCAGGAATGAGTCCATGTGCTTCAGTGATGATGGCTGGAGTTATTTTCAGCAGAATTGTTTCTCACGTTACTTCTCCTTAGCTATTTAGCCATCAGGGAGTAGCAGCCTGTCAGAGTCAGCGCTCTCCTGGGTTGTTATGAAAACAGCAAATGCCATCATTAGTTTTTCACTTTGGGTGAAAGAAGTGTTCAGTAAATAGTGTCCCCACCTAAGGCAAATTTTATATTATGTTGAGAGGTAACCATCACTCTCTTGCTTTCTTTCATCAATTCACAGTATATTAAACAGGAAAACATGCTACAGACAACTTACATAGCACCTTTCATTTGATGAAAACCAAGGCCTTACAGGGATAGTTTCCCCTCCTTTCAAAGCACAGTCTTTCAAAGCACCCAGCAACGTTATAAATAGTATTGGGCAGGAGATGGAACACAGAAGTGCTGAGTCTAAAGTAGGCTAGCAATTACTTATTTGTTTATTGAACAGATCTTAGCACTGGGTAGAACTTACAGCCTCAGACACTAATTTTCTGAATAACCCAAGAAATCCATTCCATCCAATTTTGAAATTGTCCCACAGAAATCCACACAACATTCTAAAATTCAAACTTCACAGTCCATGTTTTACTTAACATGCTATTAAATGATTTCCTATTTATTGCATTTGTGTTGCCTCTTTGATTTAAGCTGGGAAATGGCATAAACCCTAGTAATGATGTTGAAATAGAGAACTATCCACTAAGGATCAGCCATGCCATCGTGCTTACTGTGCAAAGACTCTGTGCCTAAAATAAAAAGACACTAGGTAGCATAAAGTAATGCATTTGTGAAATTGCTAGTGATAGCAGAGGTAGATGAAAAACCAAAGCTTACAGCGAAAACCTTGAATAGATATAAAACTACAAATGAAACCTATTAAGGCAATTAGTTCTTGCCATATAGTTAGAGGAACTCCTGTGAAACAAATTGTAAACTTGCCTAAATTGGTTTATTTGTATGACATCGATTGCTCATTATATTTCTGGATTGTTTGTAGCATAAAATTTAGTGTTAGGAACTGCAGAAATTATGAAGAGGTAAATATAACAAATAAAAACTACAGATGAATTTTAATTCATCTCTAATGATGACAGATCTACTGTCATCATTACATAGAAATAATTTATTTTATTGAATTATTTCTAGTAAGATAGAAGGACAAAACTGAGACATACAGCAGAGCAAAGAAGAGCCCATGTAATCAAAAAAGCTGAAGATGTCAGCTTAGGTCAACAGAGCTTGAAAAAGGAAGGGAAACTACTTCATATTCTAAATAAGTAGGGATATTTTGTCAGGGATGCCTAATTTCTTCTGTTTAGAAACCCTAATTTCTTCTGTTTTGTACTTCTCTGCAGGGCCTTCATTATCTGTAGCTGAATTAAAACTAATAGTTGTAGGTCCCTTCCAACTGAAATAGTCTTTTCTTCTCTAATAGCAACAGACAGCCATGAAAGTTGCCCATGGCGATTTAGGAGGATGAAGTGGTTGTTGCCAAGATGTGCTTCACAGGCTGTTGGGACTTGGAAAGCTTGTATGTATGGATAACTACCACTAACTTCAGGTCATTTGAACTGTTTTTCACATCATGCTTTATAGGTAATTCACATAGGAGTTCTTGGTTCTTCTCCAGAACTGCTGCAGAAATTTGTGTTATTTTTTACTTGCTGACATCTTTCTGTTTATAGGCTGCCAGGGTGGGCACGTGGACAAGAATGTTGGGTCTGAGTCTGACAGACTCGTGTGGCTGAGACTATGTTGCCCAGGTGAAGTCACTGCAAGTTGCTGGGAGAAGGAAGGTTGGGAGTCAGACTTTTTGTCAGGCTTAAATGTTCAGCAGAACTTTACACGCTTGGATTGGGAAGCTGCCAGGTGTGGAGCTGAGCTAGCAGTATTTTATACTGATTGATGGCTTTTGGGTAACTGCTTGACAGATTTGTAGGGAGAATACAGTTCTTTACTTGTCCTTCTCTCTGAACAACTCAGTAGACATGAGAGTAGATACCTGGTTTGGACCTTGCTAAAAGGGATATCCCAGTATGTTCTGCTGGTCCTCCCTTTACTGGTGCTGACAGTAGATAAGAATATGGCTGTACACAAACCTATCACATTATTCAGAGCCAAATTAGTTGGATGCTTAGACTGAAAATTTTTAATGTTAAAGTTTTATTAACATTAACAAATTTTTTAATGGTAATATTTTAATGTTAACATTAATCTTGGGGTGTGGGGGGGAGTTGTTCACGTCTAAATTCAAACCCTTTAGTATCCATGCAGAGCATAGAAAGTTCCAGGTGGCTGAATTATAGCACTTCAAACCTTTTTTGTATTCTATGAGTAAAGAGGTATCTTGGTCTGTTTGATCATTCTGCCTCATCCTGCAGTTGATAGGACTAGCTTTCTGCCACCAAAAGGATTTTTTTAGCAACATCTTGCTACAGCTGAATTTATTATTGAAGTACTGCTGCTATTACTGTGCTATGCTCCTCCAAGCCAACAGAGTCAAATGCTGTTGCTAGCTTGAAGAATATAAATTGTTTTAAAATAACACCTGCAGTACTTGACATAAAGCAGAGTAAGAACTGATTATGCTGGGAACCAAGAGGGATTCCAGAAGGCTCAGGAACATATTTTTGCTGCTTGGCAAATATTAAAATATTCCTCTTCCAATTGAAAAAATCATCACTAACCTGCTGATGAGCAGCAACACATCACTTTTAGAGCCTGACAGTCAACAGTACCTTCATTATGGGAATCCGACTCAGCTTCTACCACATCCTGCGCTGTGGCACTGAAATTTAAAGTACTGCTGCCATCTGCAGGGGTATGACTTGATGTTGTTTCCAAGCTTTAATACTGAGTTTGTCAGGAACATAATATTCTCCAGAAACATGTCCATCAGACATCAGATTCCATAATGATTGCTTTTTGTTGTGTACCATCTTTGCATAGTCTCCAAAGGTGAAACACTTCCAAACCAAAGCTTCAAAACATATTTCAAAGGGATTTTTTCAGTCTGTACTTGTAATGAAATTGCCATGTGTTATTCTATCCCCCCTTTATAAGGTGCATCTCTCCTGTAAACTTATTTCTGGTACTACAAAAATAGACTGCTACCAGATCAATGTGAAACCTTGTAAATCTGATCAAACATTGAATTTATCCCAACTCCTGCTCCACAGCACGTGATTGCTTATTAACATGTAACCATACTGATCGGCAGCTAATTCTAGTCTTGCATGTGCTCATGGACTTTTATCACGTATACACGTATTTTAAAGAAAGCATATTGGATCGTGAAGAAGAATCGGGGTTGAAGGAGGGAAAAAGTTGACTGGAGTAGTCTGTAGCAAGACAGTATTTGTTAGATACTTGGTGACTATGTGAGCTCATCTAAGCCCAGCTTATTAGAAAGGTTGACACTGGCAGTGCATGGAGCAAAGTGCAACTCATACTGCCTATACTAAAAGCAATGAGAAATTTTGGCCTAAGAATTGCAACTGTGATCATGTCAAGGCAGAGGGAACTTGCTAATTGGAGGGGAAAAGGAGGTACTGAGTATTTGATGTTGAAATTGCATGTAAATCAGTTATGGAGTTAGGTGTGAACCTGTAGGATACTAGAATGTGATGAACAACTGTGCATACTGAAAAGGCACAAAGATCACCAGGCCTGGGGCAGACTCAGCAGCACAATTCAGGACCGTAAGATGTAGCAGAGAGTTAAAGACACTATGCATGAAGTCCTTCAAACCCTGGGATTACTTGGCAAAACCTCCCTGTCAGTTTTTCTAGGCATTCATAACAGAAATGAAAAATAATGAGGTCAAACACTTGGGTGAGTATGAGTTTCAGATATGACCCCATTATGTCTGAGATGTGAAGATGTAATAAATAATGGAGAGCCCCCACTTGTGTGGCAATTAAGAACACTTCTAGCTTTGTATCTCTTTTAATACTGTAGAAGTGATGGTTTTCCTATCCTGAACAACAAGCACAGAAGACAAATGAGCTACTGACTCCTTGTAGACTTCTTGGCATCTAACAGATGGTTTTGCTTCTTATTTGAAGAGTTCAGTTTCAGGTCAGTTTCTGTCTCCTCCTGATATTTTCTGAAAGGATTCTCCATCTATTGTACATTTAGTACAAGCTCGCTTTCACATCACAGAAAATTGCTTCGGATAGGAGGAAAAAGATCTGTCTTTCCATGAACTGAAGACAGAATTAGAAAGCAATTCTCACCTCCAAATTTTTCTTTCATAACTATGGGTTTTTTCCTTCTTTTAATGGCCTCATTTTGTATTTATTTAGATTTATTTTTATAATTTTATAAACAACAGCAGCTTGTGACTGTGACTAACTTAAGCAATAAGAATACTTGAAGAAAGCTTTAAAAGCTCATGTTAAGGAGTAATTTCCAGTTCTAAATCTGTGTGGTGTAATCACTAGGCATTCAAATCTTGAACTGCTGAACAAACCTCATAACAAACCTCATAATCCTACCCTGTTTACTGGAAATCTTTTAACTTATTCATCAATGGCTTGGATGAAGGGGCAGATGCATCCTCAGCAAGTTCACTGGTGACAAAAAGCTGGGAGGAGTGGCTGATACCCCAGACGGCTGTGCAGCCCTTCAGGAAGACCTTGACAGGTTGGAGAGATGGGCAGAGAAGAACTGTCTGAGATTCAGCAAAGGCAAATGAGGGTCCTGCACCCGGGGAGGAATATCCCCATGGACCAGCACAGGCTGGGGCTGACCTGCTGGAAAGGAGCTCTATGGAGAAGGACCTGAGGGTCCTGGTGAACAACAAACTGTCCATGAGCCAGCAGTGTGTCCTTGTGGACAAGAAGAGCAACGGGATCTTAGGGTGCATTAGGAAGACCATGGCCAACAGGTCGAGGGGAGTGATCCTGCTCCTCTGCTCAGCCCTGGTGAGGCCTGACCTGGAGTGCTGTGTCCAGTTCTGGGCTCCTCAGGACAAGAGAGACATGGAACTCCTGGAGTGGGTCCAGTGAAGGGCAACAAGACAGCATTTTTGCTATGAGGAAAGGCCGAGGGAGCTGGGCCTGTTCCACCTCAAGAAGAGACAAGCAAGATGTTTTCAATGTTTTTAAGTATCTGAAGGGAGAGTGTCAAGTGGATGGATCCATGTCCAGAGTGGTTGTGGAGTTTCCCGCACTGGAGATATTCAAGAACCATCTGGATACAATCTTGTGTAATGTGCTTTAGGATGACCCTGCTTGAGCAGGTTGGTTGGGCCAGATGACCCACTATGGTCCCTTCCAACCTGATACTTCTGTGGTTCTTTAAAATATGGTCAATAGAGTCCTGAAATGATTGAAATAAGCCCAGCAATGTTACTGAGCCTTCATCATAAAATGTAACCTGAGTCCAAAGCAAGGCTGATCCAGTTTGTCTCCAATAAAGGTAAGCAAAACATTTTTGAAAAAAAGTATGTGCTTGTCATTGTCTGTGTTTAGATGCCTGCTTGGTGAATTTCCAATCAAAGATGCATGTATTGCAATTGCACTCAGAAGTGTTTGGAAAGAGATTGAATGTACAGGGTATTCATCTTGATCCTGCAATCATCTTGTGCCCTTACTGAAGTGCTGCATGAAGAGAGATGGGGTTAATTCCTGAATGGGAATAAAACCCACTGCTGAAGTGCAGCTGAAATACAGCTTCAATTTGTCGGCTGGAATGCTGTTTTGAGTAACTATACAAATTCAGTGCTAGCTTGGGACAAGTGACAATGAACCATTCTCAATCAAATGAAATTTATGGGAAATGGAGAAACAAATCACAAACTGCCTTCTCTCTTATGTAAAATTAAAGGGAATTATTACTCTAGAAGCCATATTAGTTTTGCCTGTCACCCAGAAGATGAGTTGTCTGCCACTTCCAGAAGATAGTGCTCTCTAGACCAACAGTATACATTGATTTTTGTCATTATCTAAGAAGATAAATCATTCTTATCTGAGCTACCAATGCAATACTCTGGGGTTTCTTTAAAACCCAAGTACTTATCTATGCTAATGCCTCTACAGAGGGAGAGAAAAGTCTTTCTTGCTCTTACAGGATAAATGTGTTATTTTTTCTTATCTCTGTTTCACATATGCAGAAAAATCTAACTAAAGCTCAGGACATTTGTACTAACCAGCTGAAAAAACAAAACAATGGCTTTAGAAACCACAGAACAGAAAGAGCTGTGCAAGTTGGAAACTAGCTCCACTTGCTTGTTCTCTAGCGACTACTTTGGCTTACACTATTCCATGACATCACTGGCACATCTTTACATTGAGAATACAAGGCAAAGATGTAAGAAACAGGATAGAGAAGTTGGAGGAAAAATAGGTACCAGTTAGAAAAAATAGGGTTTGTAGCTGTGCTATGTACATATTTTTTGAGTAGTTGCTTTCACTCTATAGGTGATAGTATAATCTCCAAAGACCTTATTACCCTTTTCAGGGCAACTGTGCAATTTGGTTTTATTTTCCAGCCTACGATTCTTTGCAAGATTTCTTGCTCTAAGCTAAATTAATACCTTCTGCTGCACAGAGGAAGAACAAGGACTTTTTACACAATGTTGGGACTTTGGGACTGAACATTTGAAATTCCTAAAAATAACTGAGAGTACATAAAAACAGTAACTTGAGAAGAAGGCTTGGGAGTTCTATGAATGTTGCAAAGTTATTAGAATTAGAGATGCTAATAGGGATTTATTAATTGAAGTGTTGCCCTTTGATATGAGTATTTGCATAACATTCATGGAGTTTCCACATTGTTTCTCTGGAGCAGTACATCTCAATAAGAACACTACAAAAGCTTCGCTTTCCTGGGACTAACTGTAAGAAACATCAGTAAGGTATATTGCTCATAAATTCAGCAAGGCTTTTCTGTGTAGTTGTAGTAGTATTGCATTACTTCAGGAAAAAAAACCAAAAAAAACCCTCTTGCAAAATTTTTCTCGTTGTGCTGAAGTCCATTTCTGTACTCTCAGTCATCCTGGATGAAAGGTGATTATCACGCATGCAGGATTGTTAGAATGGCCAATAGACTCCACAGACCTCAGTATGCTTCTGCAGAGTCACACAAGTGAAGAGGTAGTGAAGCCTGGAATTGTTGGGGTTCAGGGACCTCAGGGAAGCCACCCAGAGGGCTTATGATGTCCTGGTGAGTCTGCTTGTGCCTGCAGCATTGGATGACTTCTAACCTCCCACGGGTGAGAAATTCAGAGCTGCTCTGTGTTTCCATCAGGTCACAACAGTCATAGGAACTTGTGAAGTGGGAGAGAACTCCGTGTGTTCACTTCTGAGACAGCAGCACCATAGCCCCTGTCACTTTGTCCAGGCACAGACATATCAGTGCAAGAGAGTTGCTTGAGCTAGATCAACCTGAATGTTGTTACACACACATGCAAATGTGTGTAAAAGATAATTGATTTCTGTAACACTCTTTAGCCTGACAGGATTCACAAATTGGACCTACCATGAGCATGGCTCAAGCACTCTCATATTCCAAGCAGGCACCGTTCTTGCCAATCTGCTGCTTAAATTGATGCTGCTACTGTGGGCTGTCACTGGCTTCCCCCGGGCTTGGCAAGCACTGTCACTTGGAAAGCAGCAGGCAAATGTCACCACTATCTCATGACAGGATTCCTTTAATTCTTGGCATCCCCTCACATGGTTGCTTGCTACTTAATGAGTAGCTCCTAAGCACACAGTTAAATGGAGTTTTAAGAAACTGAAAGCTCTCATTGTTTCAGCTGTTGCTTTGGCAGGATTTTTCAGCAGTTTGCTGCCTTTTACAGTGTCTGGAACACATGCTGTTCTCCAGATAAGACTGAGGCCAACCTTAAACAGCAAATGCCGTAAATGCAGTGCATGTTTCAGCCAGTCACTCAGCTTTACCAAGAGCTGGGCCCTGGGCAATTAGATTAAATCCCTTATAAAGTTCACTTCATCTATACATAAAACATGCAAATACACATCTACAAAATAAATGGCATAAAATTAATTTATGCCTGGTTTTTCTTCCACAGGCACTTTTGCTCTGGAGATGATGCAGTATACAACAGAGTAAGCACCGTCTGGGGGATAGTATGGCTGTCTTGTTAGACAAAGAAAGTAAAGTGCAGTGGAAATAAGCTGAAGAAATGACAGCCCCATGGTTAGGCAGTTACATATTGTGCTGGAGAAATGGATTTAATTTGTGCCCTACAGTTATTAAATTATACTCATCAAACATCAAAGCCTGGGCCACAGCTGTGCTGTGCTTTTGCGGTGCTGGTGGGAACTAACCCACCCTGGGGACCTGGGCCAGCTCTGCTTGCAATCAGCTGTGGCACATCTGAACCTCCAGTGTAATCAGCACTTCAGGTGGACTGTCCATGAACAGCTGACAACTGAACTTGTAGTCCGGGGACAATGAAAGTTTGAGTACCTATTGTCAGCATTCCCATATCTGTGTCCACTATCTCAGACCTCTCCTACCTCACAATCTCTGCTGCAATTCCCTGCCACCTTTAACTGCTCTTTTCTATTTCCTCATGCAAAATAACAATTTAAGAGCCGTTTGTTCAACTGTCATCCACTTCCCACAACCTTTTCAAGCTCAGGCTTAGGTATCTCTTAGTTGCTCTGCAGAATTTGTCCAAGGCTTTTGTTGTGTTCTTTTAAATCTCAAAGCCAAATAAAACATCATCCATTTACAAGTCAGCAGGCAGGAAAGCCTCAAAATAGTAAGAATTTTTTTTTAATAAAAATAATGCCATAAAAGCATTTAACAGAATTAAGAGAAATTATATAACTCAGGTCAGAGAATTCAAGTATTTGGAGACCTCGCTTCTATTTTTTCAAGTCTACAGACTAGTTAGTAATAATTTTCTTCTAAAAATTAAGAAGGAATTTTTTGCCATATATGTTGTTAGTACCAGCTGTTCAAGAGAAAATAAATCTCTTTTCAATCTCTGGAGCTTTAAAGAACAATCTATTTCAGACAGAAATGGTTTGCTGCTTCATGTTGGGCAGGCTTCCCAAATTTTCAGTTAAAATAGTATCACACATTTGCTCATAAAGAACATTGGAAGAGTGTTATTTACAACATTGTTTTTGAATGCAAATGACACTGTCTGCAGCTGAAAGGTGGTTTCAGCTTTGAATTTATTTACCACTTTGCAGCCAACTAAAGCATTTGTGCTTTCCAGCAAACCCAAATGTTTATATAAGTCCTAGGTCTAGTTTAATGAGGTTGAGAAGGTTCTCAGTACATGGCTGTTAACACTCAAATACTTGCTAATGACATGACTCAAAAGCAAGATAATTCCATCTGTCTGCAACCACTGCCACAGAAAGAGCAAAATTATTAGCTTTCTGTTAACATGTGTTGACTCTGTTTATCCAGGAGGATCCAGGGCCATGGACCCCATGCATGCTGACCCCCTCTACCACATGCCTGAGCTCACTATAAGGGGACTGTGTCCACTGCTTTATGTATGTGTGACCATCACTCTGTATGTCCTCAACAAATCCCTTCTGCCCAGACCAGGGAAAAGAGGTGTGAGAGGAGGTTTTGTGAATCTTTGTCCTTTGTGGGAAATTATTTGCCACTCTCTGATCTAGGAGGCCAAGGACAAACTGTGCCCATGTACCACTGTGCTCATGCACTGTGAGCCCAGTGTGCTGGGGATGGCACCTGAGCATCCTGGCAAAATGATAGCTGAGAACAGGTAGCCACTGCCAGTCACAATTACCTGCTCTCTAGCTGCTTTCCTCAGAACAGCAAAGAGGAAAAAAGGGATCAAGAGCCAGAGGAATCACTCTGCTGACTGTTTACAGGATCTAGACAGAGTTTCCTCAGGTTGGCAGGACAGCTGTTGTGGTCAAGCATTTAAGCATAACAGCACAGTTCTTATTTTGCTTATTATTTTTGTGAATCATAAATTTTTTTTTTTTTTTTTAACTTCCTGGTTCCTGTTAGAATCAAAGTTGTGAGGACAAAATAGCTGAGAGGCATGCTAGGGCAGCAGATGTTTGCAGAAAGAATGGCTCTGCTTTTATGCTCTTATGGTTGTCTCTGAGGAGATGAATGTCAGTTACCAATATTGCTTCCACCTCTCAGCAGCTGAGGTAGTGTAAGCTGGTAAATTCTTTCAGTATTGCTAAACCAAAGAGAGCAAAGGTCCTAAGTCATATTGCAAAGGAGCTGCATAAGTACCATCAAATCAGAAGACTGAACAAGCAGTTAAAAAGGTGCATAGTGCTTTTCTGATTTGTCTTGGGTATGTTTTTATTCTATGCAGAGACGTGCATGGGATACTTTGGGAAGACATGTGCATGAGAGAGAGTGAAATAGTGTTTCCTAATCTCACAGATCAATTTAAGAACCCACTCAGTCGCACCAGTGTTTCTTTACCAATTTTGGTGATAATCCTGCTTCAGACCTGTCGGCTTGCTTGCTTCCCCTTCCCCTGGCTCCAGGAGACTGTGCTCCCCAGTGAGATGTGCACCTCCTCTTCATCACACCCTAGCTGCAGAAGCTGCCATGTCCCAAACACCTGGCCTTGCTTCCTCTTTACCATGCATGTCAAGGCAAGCTCCTCCACTTCTGCATCTGCCAAACCCAGGCACAGCTACGTGGTGAGAACTACTGGCCTTGTGCAATGACCACCTGACCATAGAGAAAAACCAGCATCATGACCATCTGCTTTGGGGAAAAATGCTTTTCCCCGAAACAAATTTTCTCATCTAAATCTGCTCTTAGCTGTTGGTTTCTCTCATCTTCCCAGGATATAGATACTTCTAGAACACTCCAGTTAATTCTCCTATGTCTCTCTGACAACAGTTTCCAAATTTCAAAAACCAAACACATCTAACTTTGCATGCCTGATACTGTTCAAATGCCTTCAGACAGTCCTAATAGCTCTGCAACATTTCTCATTTATTTGTTTTTTCTCAAGTTTTTTAAGAACTTGCCAGTTAAATGTGAATTCACTCTGTGAAACAGCAAACCATTCACATTTCTTCACTTTCTGCAACCCAAAAGGCACAACAAAAAGCTATTACTTAGGAAACCCAGTAAGTGTCCCTTTTGCTGTGCCTGCTGCTCTCCTGGCAAAGGCTTTGCTGACTCACCAGCTGATTCACACAGGCAGCAGCAGCTTTATTTGGCTTCTGAGGAGCACCACTCTGCCTCTGTGTGGTCCCCTTCAGCCCCAGGCCACACCTATATATAGCTGCCGTCTCCATCCCCAGTGTGGTCAGCTGGGCACAACCTCCAGAGGCTCAAGTGTGCATCTTTTTCACCAACAATCTGAGAAGGATTTCTCATTTCTGTTTTGTTGCCAACAGCTGCCTATTGGTCTGGTCTCCCCTTCAGTCAACATGCATAGTTCCCGGGAAACCTGTACAGGTCAGGCCAAGCATAAATAACTGCACAGGCTCTTATTTAGATAAAATCACTGCCCATAAAACATTCTAAAATAATTTACACATATTCTGGTAAAAACAACAAGAGTTGAAGCTGTGGGGCCAAGTGCTGTCTTAGTTCAACTTCTTAAAATATTGATGTTGGCTTAGAATTTTTTTCATACCACATCACTCACAAAAAGAGAAGATACACTTCTCTGCCAGATGGACTGCAATTCTTCAAACAAAAGTAAGGGAACAAGGGAAAGCTATATAGTGTAGAAGTAGAAAATGAGTGGTATGTGTGTCTTGTTTCCATTTTATTTTCTTTTTCGTTTTTCTCTTCTGCTTTTCCTGGGTTGTAATGTTTCCACTACTTGCAGCTCTTACACTGTTTCTTTAAATCTTCATCTCAACTGCTTTTCTTAGTTTAATAAACTACACAGCTGTTCAATTAATGGAAACATTGAAAAACAATGCTTGGTCCAAAATAGAGTGAGCTAAAATTGAGGAATGGTAGGTTTAGGAGGTTAATTGTGGCCCTTACATTTTGCCTATTTTGTTTTAATAGATTTCGTTTACTGAGAGGCTTCTATTTCTGTGCACAAGCTGACACTGATAGGCTCCAATAGGGTAACTTGATGAGGCACACTAACTTGGCTGCCAGCTTTTTTTCTTCTGATCTTAGTTAGTCTCTCACGCAGAGGCTGATGGGAATGTCTCATGTCTCCTCCTCCACTCAAGAAATTTGAGGGTGGTTCTCTCAAATTACAACTTCAAACTGTCCAGCAATACTACGTGTTTCAATGAAATGACCCCAGGACAAAAAGTTCTAGGAGGCTGCTGCAGTTCTTCTGTTTTTCTGTACACAGAGAAACTAAAAGGCTGGAAAAAACTGGTATTTGTAATAAGAGAATTAAACTGCATGGATAAAAACAAATTGGAAACATAGGTGTGTATAAGGAAAAGTCATAAAACACTGACAGCTACACATCTTGCATTTGTTCTCAATTGTCTGGGACAGGCATTCAAAACTGGACTTGAGGCAGCACTGGAAGTGGTGGTGTGGGAGTGATATTGCATAAAGTATCTATAAGAAGAGGTATACAAATGCTATATAAGTGAGCGATATAGTGTATTGAACACTATGTATTAATGTTTAATATCTGGAGAGTCAGCTACTGGATGTCAGTTCCTCATGGGGATGTCCTATGAAAATCCCTACAACACTGGACATGTTCAGACTCAAGGGCATGAAGAAACATCTGGGAAGAACCTGAGTGTAAAAGACTTCAGGGTCACAGAGAGATTTCCAGTGAAAATCTTAACATGCAAAAACCTCAGTAAAAATTTCCACCATATTATTCTCTTTCTACTAAATCAAATGAGTCACCTGAATAACTTCTAAAAGGGCCATGGATGTCCTTACACAGAAAAAAATCTGAGAGAGAGAGAACTTAAGTTGCTCTGGTATCTTCTTCAGCCCCTCTTCTGACTATAAAGACTATTAAAGCAAAGCAGCAGCAATATTCAAGAGGAGAATACCCAATGGTTATAGACAAAAAATAAGTCAGAGGGAAAAATTGCTGCTGCAGTTGTGTAATAAATAGTAAAACATCCACAGGGAGTGAAATCACATGTTTGTGTGTGTGTGTGAAAAATAATCTTGGCAAGATGCTCTGATGTCCTGTAGATGTATGAGATGCAGGTTGATTCATAAATGAACTTTTCATCAAAATGGCATAATCTTCCTATATGACAATGAAAGGCAATGAGTATATCAGCTGAGAACATCAGAAGAAGAGGCTTCATCCATAAACATGAAATATTAAGTGACTTTACAAGAGCATTGATACATTTATTATCTGATGCTCTTGCTGACATAAGTTCAGATGTGAAGTACTCAGTAGCTTCAGATTCCATTTTGTATGCAGAAAATTTGTTCTAAGGGTGCCTGAGCACCTATCCTGAGATACTTCAGACTTCAAATCCCAAGATGTTCTTCTCCCTCCCAGTTATTCTTTTGTGGAAGCCTTCCACTGAAAATGCAAACATCAGGTTCTTCCCCTTCCCTCCCCTTTGCTGCCAAATTCCTTTCTCTGCCCTCCCTATTGGTTCCTCTAACATTTAGAAAACAACTCCAAGGCATTGCTAATTTTGCATTCCCATCCCAAGAGAAAGGTTTCTTAACTGCCACAGAGATAAACCAGCAGTGCTGGCTGGCAGAAAGGACTTTGGCCACCTCAGAAGAAGGTGGATCGTCACTAGAGAGACTGTTTTTCTACCAGGTCTTCGGGGAAAATCCTTTACTGCTATCCGAATACCACCAGCCTGCATATCCCATCTGCTATCCCTAAATACAAACTTTTTCCAGATACTAACAATTGAATTAAAGATCAAAGTAGATTCCGTTAAAGTTTATTCAAGATATTGTCAATGAAAAATTATTATTATAGCATAGCCTCTGTCCGTGATGAATATTTAGGGAAATCACATTAAAAATGCCTTGCACTCCTGTAATTGTCTTTCATTTGATTACCTCAAAGTACTTTCTAAACAATTGCATAACTCTCATGACACCTTGTAAGGAAAGAATCGTAGTGTTTACAGTTCGGAAAACACAGAGGCACTGACAAGTTAGAGCCAAAATTATCAAGCATGAATGATTAAATACAACAATTTGAAGCCCTATTTATTTTAGTAAGTGTTGAGTATATGTCTGTCACTGACTTTACAGAAACCAGAAGATGACACGAAGAATAGACAAATAAAGCTATTCTATTTAACCATATAAATCCATATGTAAATGCCTGATTTCAAGTAATACCTTCTTAGGCTTAATAGTGATTGACTGTATTCTTTAATTACAAAGCTTGTGAAAGAAATCTTACATCTCAGGGCCCTACATGGAAAGATTCCAGAGCATTTAATAAAGGTGTTTTGCTGCAATGAAACCATTTTTACAGTGGACTGTGACAATTCCTTCACAACCTATAGGGACTTTGCAGAGCAATGTAAAAGACCAAGTGAAGAAGATTGTACTGACCTGAGTCTGCAAGGAGAATCTGGGTCAGAAGATTGCAATTACTTGAGCTGCCTGAGCAATAGGAAAAATGCCACTGATGTTTATCTGAGATCTGAAATAATCAAGGTTTACTTTCACTTGTCATAGTGAATTTAAGTTAAAGCTTAAGTAGTAGCAAAATGTATGTTCAGTTTGATTTTTCACAATACTTTAAATGTGAAATGTCTTTGTAAGATGAAAAAGTAACACAGTAGAGAAACTGTATCACTCAAATGACTAACCAACACTGAATTAATGTAGATGCTAGATAATAAATATTCACAACAAACTGTTCACAAGATATTCATGTAGTGAAAATATTTTCCAAATAAATTCACAAATACATACAGTAAATTAAAGTGAGCATTTTGAGAGCAAGAGAAAGAAAAGGATATGGTGACTAACTTATCTATCAGAAATGGCTTTTTGTGTTGTGATCCAATTCTTGCAGAAAATGTCATGGGATTAAGTACAAGAATCAGCATCTCATGTAACTGAAACATTAGGTGGTCTAAAAGCCATTATAAAAGATAAACTTTGTTTAGCTGACTAGCATCCATTAATACCCGAGGTTGCTAATGTCCTAAATACTATTCTAGTGAGAAAAGAGCTGCATAGCCAGTGAGGCAGAGGCTGTTTTCTTCTGTTCAGAAAGAGCTTAACACTATTGCTACAACTGAAAGAGCTTTCACAAAATAGCTGAAACAAGGTCCTTTACTTGGTGAAATCTGATAGCTGGCTAGACTAAAAGAGATGAGTAGCAAGGAAGCCAGGCACAGACTTCACACATGAGCAAACAGAAGTCTTTTGGTTTTTTAAAGTGATTCATTTGGTCATTGTCTTACTATATTCAGAGCATAAAACAGATTGTGGAGCAGTACTGGTGAATTTAAATGAACTCTATTACTCCACATCATTTATAACACACCTTATAAATACATCCACAACAAAAAGCCACAGAATGATAATTTTCCCAAAGATGTTTAGAGTATCTTTTGTTCACAGAAAACTGATACCAACAAGCATGAGAAAATAATGTTATGAGTAGTTGTATATCAGTTGACATCTATAAATTTCTTATGGTGAAAAAAAATCCAGGTTTGTGATAAAAATGATATGTTTTTAAAATAATAATAATAATAAAAGTTTTCCATATGTTTTCATCTGGAATGAAACCAAAGAGAAGCCTACGTGTTACTATTTCAAATGTAGTGTCACATCTGTCAAAATATCTTGCATCTTGTTTTATTGTTCAAACAGGTAAATTTAATGACTGCTTATTTTGTTTTTAGGATAAAAAATATGGATGATTTTACTGTTTGTGGATAGTGGAGCAGATGTAAACCATGTATGAAGCATTCCTTCTGTTAGAGAAAGGAGCTGTTCAAGCACTCTAACAGACAGCTGTTTCATTTCAGAAGATATTACACAGTTCTGCCATAGGCCTTTGACCAAACTTTCCAAACAGGGACAGTAAAAGCTAAAGTTAGGTTTTCTGTTTCTATTTTTAGGCAGCTTTATATAAAAAACTAAAACAAAACAAAGAAACAAACAAAAAAACCCAACAATTAAAAAACCCCCAAACAAACAGGAAAAAAAGAGTAAGATCATGGAAGGTTCTATATTCCATTGTTGCTACTAGACAATAGCAGCAACAACCAGTTTAGGAATTTTGAGACTGAAATCACCTCCTCTTCTATCAAAAAGAATGGATTAAAAATCTTATATGTGAAACTTTAAATGTAAGCTATAGCAGCCAGTATTTCTCACTCGTAGGCATTACAAAACTGCACTTTCTAATAGTGCATCTTAAACAAACTCACAGCAATCTCTGGTTTTTGGTTGGGGGCCCAGAGACTCTTCCTCTACCCATGTCCGCTGCAGTGCTTCAGTTCTCATCTGTTGTCTTCTGCTTATCAAGTTCTGGTATCTCCAGACTTGCTTACCAATGCTCTTCAATTTCATCTATCCTTATTCCCTGTAGGATAGCTACTCCAGTCATAGACCATATTCTGATATTAAACCTCAATCCTAACTTGCAGTATTCACTATTATTCAATACTTGGCATCTCATAAAGCTTTAGCCGCTAATTTAAGAAGTCCCTCTCCTTTTTTAGCTTTTACGTATTTGCAATCCTGAATCTATAGTCAAAACAGTATTGAATTTGGGTTTCTACAAGTGAAGTTCAACAGGTGCACCCAATATAACGATTTTATTTCATGAGCCTTTATCTGTTTTTCCTTTAAGCAGTAACTTGCAACTAAATCTAATGAGGACATTTAGGTAGTAACATTCGTTTTTTTTACTGCTGGATCTAAAAACACCAGTGAAGGATTTATAAATGCCAATGGAGAATCAATTTTGTGAAATTTAGAAGTTGAGGTTGACCCAACAAGTCATCAAATACTTTGGCATAATCTTCTACTCTAGAAAATTATTTCTGAATTTCCATTGAAATGTTTTAATGCATCTTCCTAAAATGTGTAACATTTAAAAGGCCTTTTGGCTATACCCAGTGCATACGTTTCTTCAGCACTACTGTATACAAAAAAAAGAATGGTGAAGTAGATTGCAAATGGAGGCTTCAAAGTCAACAGAAAAATCAACATGAGCTACCCTGTGTGCATCTCCTGTCATGGAATCCAATTTAAATAAATTATGCATAAGACAACATGATTCCATGAACTCATTAAAGCCCCTTAATACAGAAGTATAATATTCAAGTTGCAATGGAATGCAAGTCATTTGGAATGGTTATACATTAAAGGTAGCAGGAGAGGCTAAGCTCTAGAAGAGAGCTATGTAATAGAAGCAGACAGGTTACATGCAAAAGAATATGAAGACAGGGACTAGAAAGAAAATAAAAGCTTTTGCCATCAAGTATCTTGACATGGGAGGGTAAAAAGAAATACGGCTGATAGGGCTATAAAAGGTTAACAAGAGAAGGCAGTAAAAGCGTGGCAGCAAATTCCCCAT
Source organism: Acanthiza pusilla (assembly GCA_036630365.1). Taxonomy (NCBI): domain Eukaryota; kingdom Metazoa; phylum Chordata; class Aves; order Passeriformes; family Acanthizidae; genus Acanthiza; species Acanthiza pusilla. The sequence continues at coordinate 520,559 of JAXCHO010000396.1, read as the reverse complement.
TCGCTGCGATAGCACAAATGGGAGATTGACTTGAAAATCATTGTACCTAAAGGAGTGAGCCAAAGGTGAAACTTGTATTAGTAACTCCTGAACCCAGCATAGTCAAGACATTCAGGAAGGCCACAAAAAAAATAGACTGACATCCCAACTTACATAAAGTGTGCAGTGCAAAGTAAAGGTTCAAGAAGAAAGAATTTGGAATAGGGGCTATGAAGTCAGCTGCACTCCCATCATCCTTGCAAATAATTTTTAGCATTGAGTATCTATTTGGCTTTACGACAAGTGAATTTTTCAGGAGTATAACACCTGAGTTACTCTGCCTCTCCAAGCTCATTAGGGTTTCAGCAAAATCTGAAGGTGCAAGCTGTTAAACCTTCCACTGGAGTAAAACAGAACCTATTAATGTTGCCTTTGCAATACAGGAATATACCTGCCAGTAAGCTGCAAAAATTTGTAAAAGACATCTTTCTGTTAATTACTACAATACTGAACAACAATTGCAGTGTAATATTTTTCTCTTTCATGTCAGGCACTCCTGCTTTTTTAACACTTTGATAGCAACTTCCTTGTACATGAGACCATGTAGGTTGTTAACCCAGTATAGGTAAAATGCTGGTGTTTAAGAGCATGAGCTGATTTTGTAGCTTTTAGTTCTACTTTGTTTCAGAAAAGTAATTGGTGCTCCTGTCTCTTGCCAAATGCAGAAATAAAATCTATGGGGAAAGGGAGGGGGAAGTGCCATGCACTTTGTCAGTAACCTTCTCTGGCTCTATATAGGCCAGTCTTAAGGCAAGCCACCTGCCAGGTTCCTTACATCCACTTAAATTACACATGCGTGCAGTACATTTGTTGAACAAGGCATTTCAAAAGAGTTTCATTGGTTTAGTTCCAGAAAAACTTTGTGTATATTTCAGTACAATCTTTTTTCTTCCATGTTTCCTTGAAGCAGGGTTTCAAAGACAAAATTGAGACTTCTCCCTGAAACAGGAATAGACCTCATAGCACACTATTATTCAGAAAATGCTCATCTAACAGCCTTTATCCAATAAAGGAATGTCTTGGGGGAAACATGTATAATGATGGTGGTATGTTGTTACCATACTGGCACATTAGAAACTATGCAGCCTTTCATCATGAAATGACAAAAAAAAAAAAAAAGGAGCACACTTAAAAACATTACTTTTTTAAGATGTGCATAAGCAGTGCATGATGCCATGCTGGAAAAACAAGTTGAAGTATTGAAAGTCCCTGTCCTCTATGTCCCAAAAATGTCATGCAGAAGAATTCTGCATTTTCAGCTACACCTGATTATACATCTACTCATATTTTTATTAAATAGATGTATTTTTTAATTAAATAGACACTTCTTATTTTGAGTAGTGCTATAAATTCAATCTAAACAGTTCTTCTCCCTTCAAGTAGCATTGTAAGTCTATTAAAGGGTAAAAGCAGAAGTACAATGGAGTTCTTCTTTTGATGTACCTGACAGAAGAGACATAAGCTTACCTGCAAACAAAACACACAGTAACAAAAGGGATAAAAAAAAGCAGAAACCAAAAAATATGCAAGCCTCATTCAAAAGTGTAAGCTATATGTGCAAACCTTCTTCAAATATATAAGCAGATTCAGGGACTTTGCCTGTGCTGAAAGAGTCAGATTTGAAAGTTGTTTTCAAGATGCCCTGTACCTGTCAAGTGCAGCTTGTCCTATCCTCTTATTAAATAGTTTTCTAACTTTTTCCTGCGTGAAGGATTCTATTCTGTGTGCATGTGTGAGCTAGACAGGTTGTGCAGTCTTCAGTAAATGTTTCTGTCCAAACTTCAGCAAAATATAAAGGGAAACCTTTCAGCTCTTGACCAGTTTGTGAAATATCAAGAAATATAAACCAGATGATCTCTCTATGTTCCTATTCAGTACACATTCCTTTCTCCCTCCCTGTTCAAGAGTCACTGGCATTTTAGCCATCCACATGCTGCAGCATTTAATCAATGATTCAGTACACAGCCCATGAGATATGCCACAACGCTTCAACAAGCAACTTGTATCTGTCCATGGGGACAGAGGATCTGAGTTTGTGTCAGTCTGTTCTTGTCAGTTATAATTAACCATACACCCATTTGCATACATAAATATTTATACTCAAAGAGAAAACTTCCTAGTGCTTTATTGGTTCTCACTTTATCACACTGGATTCTGATGGCAGCAAAACACAATTTAGTTTTGTTAAAAACTCAGAGAGAATTTTGAATGTCATAAATATAGAAATCATGGCCCAGACTTTGAGATGTTAAGTATCTGAGGTTTCTGGGGACACCTGGAAATTGTAGATATATTATATTAATTTTAAACATCTGGCCACAGTCTTCAATGCAGGCACAGGAAAATGAGTGACACTGCACAGAACTTTTATGAGACTTCCAAGTTTTTTTCAGGCTTTAAAAAAAACCAGCAGGGATGAACCTGTCAGATAATGAGACTGGCAAGGAAGAAAACGTATAATGGATCTTCAGAATGGCCCACAGTTACTGTCTGTGTTATACTGGGGTGGGACAGGCTCAAGACAAACCATCTGAACAGTGCATGTTTCATAAGTCTCTGGCTAAGCCAGATGACACCTACTGTGTAAAGAATTAAAATATTAACAACCTTATGCTAACCACTAGCTGGTGCATGAACTTGGAAAAAAGAATTACAGAACATATACTGAGCCTTGTTTACTTGAAGAAAAGAATTTTTAAGCAACAAAATAACTTCTACCTGGTAGGTATTGAAGTCTCAATGACTTGTTAACATCTAGCCAGATACTGGAAAAATAGTGACAATGTAAAAAAGACCAAAATAATAGCATTATTGTCCACTTTTTATGGCAGTCTCAGTGGAGGCATTTAAGGACCAAACAGACTAATTTGTGACTTATGCTCACCTTGCACTGGACTCCACAGGCATGACTGCACAGGCTTTATAGCCTGACAAAAGTTGACTTTTGCTAAAACGGAACAATTTTTCCTGTCAGTTCTTCTCATCACGTGGATGCAGAGTTCATGCAGCTTCATGCTTAGCCAAACCAGAAAACAGATCTAGACAAAAACTAGCAATTTGTGACAGCAGGTTGCCCTCTTCCCCCTCCTACCAGACCATTTACATCAGGACAATCACTTTGCTTAAATATTTCTATTCACTACAAGAAAGCCATTGAAGTGTTGGAGTATGTCTGGAGAAAGGCAACGAAGCTGGTAGAGGGTCTGGAGTACAAGTTCTGTGAGGAGTGGCTGAGGAAACTGAGTTTGTTTAACCTGGAGGAAAGAAGGCTCAGTGGAGACCTTATCGCTCTCTTAAAACTACCTGAAAGGAGGTTGCAGGCAGGTGAGCATCAGTCTCTTCTCTCAAGTAACAAGTGATACGATGAAAGAAAATGGTCTCAAGTTATACCTGGGGAGGGTTAGATTGGATATTTCTTGAAGGAAAGAGTTATAAAGCGTTGGAACTGTTTCCGTAGGGAAGTGGTTGAGTCACTATCCCTGGAGGTATTTAAAAGATGTGTAGATACGATGCTTAGGGACTTGGTATATTTGTGGACTTGGTAGTGTTAGGTTTATGGTTGGACTCAGCAGTCTCAGATGTCTTTTTCAACCTTAATGATTTAATCTGTCTGCACAGGCAATTGTTTCTCTCAGCTCCAGCTATTCTTGACAATGATGAGAACCATCTTTGTCATTGGCATAGCTGACATATTCCTACCTGAGTAAGAAAGACCTGGAGAGAAGAATCAGTCCAGATGCCTAGCTCCAAGTACAACCATCTAGATCACTTGCATTTGTTTTCCAAAGCCTGAATCCACAACTTGAAATAGAAGTTAAGAACTGAAATTAAGAACTTGAAAATGTGCTGTTGCTGTGAACGGCCCCTTCCTTGGAGAAAATCTGAAGCACACATTGGGAATTCTTGGAGGAATGCTAAGCAGGTGGAAAGGAACATGGCTGCCAAACTGAAGTTCTCAATTTTTTGGCTTGTTTTACTGTTTTAATGTTCATCTCCTGAAGTTGTGAAACAGTTCCCAAAGTCAGGTTTCTAATTATTAAATTATGTGGTCTAAAGTCCATCTGTTTTTTTCCCAGGGATCTCATATGATCTGATAAAAGATATTGTCTCTTTTCAGAAGTTAGACTGTGGTGATCACCACAACATCATAACTAATTTTTTTTTTGGTGGTTGTTGTTGTTGTGGTTTTTTTTGTTTTGCTGTCTAAAAGCCATGTCACTGATGATGAGCTATGATTGCCCATCTCACCTTCTCTCCCTCATCATAGTGAATCCCGGTGAACTGCTATGCACAGGATCTTTGAGAGTCATATCCCCACACCCTCCAGGGAATGTTCTTACAGGGGACACAATAGGTGATACTGGCAATAAAATATTTAATGTAAGGGACCCTGGGGTAAAGGGGTCCCTTTTACTGACAGTAGCTGGGGAGAGAGCAGTCAACCAAAGCATCTTGTAACAATTAGGTCATCTCTGTTGCCAATGCTTGATGTATGATCTTTGTTGGAGATAATTTGTTTAACCGAATATATGTTTGAACTGTCTTACATGACACTAAGTACTCAGAAATAGATCTCTAAAAAGGGATTAAATATATAAATTATAGAAACACTCTGAAAAGGGATAACTTTAAAATAGAAGGGAAAGCAAATGTAATCATCCTTAAGGTCACAGCTAATGGCAAAATAAGATCTGTCTGTCCCTGCTGTATACACAACAGACAGCCACCAGATGCCAGGGAGATGACAAGAGTGTGATTGGGAGTAGAAAAAAAGATTTTAAGAGAATTATAAAGAGGCACACAAGAAATAACCTGATGAAGGGAAATAATAAAATAACATTAAACTGATTCAATTCGAAATGTAAAATATTTCTGGCAGTCCAAGGGTATCAATACTTTCTGTCATACCTCTTCCATATGAATTTTTGTCCATATAAACTGTATGGCCAGAACATAAAGAAAAGAAATGCTTTTCCTAGAGGTCTCCTGGCTGTTCTGCAGCTCACTCTGTCATACCATCAATTTCGGGGCTTTTTTAGGATTGCAGGTGCTACGGAAAGGGAAGGTATTGATAGTAGCACTAGCAGAGAGCAATCAGAGTCTCCAAAAGGCTGAATGGAGTGGGTACCTAGAGCTGCTACCAGGCACTTGTATCACCTTTTAGAAACTCTTTAAATTTACCATCCTGACCTTGCATGGTCCAAAAATAACTAGGAGAGCAGATTTACTCATCTTCATATAGAAGTGCTCTAGCTCCACTTATGCAAGCAATGTCAGTATGGGCACAGGGAAGTGAGAGAAAGGAGCTAACTCTGGGCATATACTACCTCTTGCCTTTCCTAAAAATCCAAATCCATATTGGCTACTTGCAGGCAGCTCACCAGTCCAGCTGCTGCAGCTCTGGTCTCTCATCTACTTTCTCTACACAGAGAATTGAGTTATCTGCATCTGACTTTTAATTCCCAAGTAATGGTACCTTAGAAACACAACTTCTAATTTCCAGCCCCTCACTACTATTCAGATCTGATTTTAGGCAGGATACCTCACCTTTTAGGCCAATGTGCACCTTAAAAGACCACATCAGTCAAATCACTTGACAAAAATATCACTCTTTTGACAGTATCCCTGAATTCTTTGTAAATCTACACACACAAACTGATTCCATTCCTATCACAAAAATTATTACTCCTTAACTTTTTTGATATCACTGAACCGTTTTTAAAAGCTGTGGCAGACAGTGTCTGAATGCACGCTTGCTGCACTAGAGGGAGTAGGAAGCTCATCTCTGCAATGGCCTCTTGGCCTGATGTGAGCTGCTCAGGCAATGTGCTGTTCAGGGGCCCTCAGAGTGAGCAAGTTCCTGACTATTGAACACTGAACTGTGAAACAGGCAGTTCATTAAAGATCAAAGGTCATGGCCATGAGGGAACAAAGCTCTTCTGATAATCTCCACTTTGAACACTGATAGTTGTTTCAGAATATTTCTTTCATAAAAAATGTTTTATAATTACTTGTTTCTGATCCAGGATCTGAGTGCATGCTGTATACACGCCTCACCTTATCATGATTTTGATTGTACGTCTTAGAAAAAAATTACTTTGCAGTGTCAAACACCCTCTGACTTTGCTTCTTTGTATAGCAAACAGTCCTCCACACCAGAGACTTGTTACAGCTTTCTCCTCTAAAGATGAAAAAAGCCCTAAATGGATAGTACAATCTGTTTCTGTCCTTAAATTACAGGCAAAATGACCCATGCTACATCAGTTAAAGAAGCTTTCATAGCTGACAGGCATGGTTTAATCACTACTAAAAAGCATCCATACACTTCCATCTAAAATGCTGTAACAAGGGTTTTTCTTAAGAAAGAAAAATCCATCAAAATTCTTGAAGGAATCAGTGAGGGATAAATCCTCGTGAATGTCTTTTTGCCTTTACTGTGTCAAATGGATGCCTGCATCTGTAAAATTGTAAATGTGAAAAAGCAGTAGAGCATAACAAAGAGAAGGGATAACTTAAAAACTGCTTCTCATATATTGCTGCAGTAACTATAGAAGCAGATCCTCTATGCCATCAATAAGAAATAATGTACTTCCACTCACAGAAGCTGTATATATTATCTACAACTTGCAGGGCCAAAGTCAAAATTACTGTTATGGTAAGATTCTTATGTCCTCAACCATTGTAGCCTCTTTTGCAGTTTCAGATATTTTCTAGATTTTAACCATCTTCCTTTGTCTGTTTCTCTTCCACATTACTTTCTGGCCAGAAGGCAATAGCAGAAGTCTCCACTTTCACTTCTTTGCCATTCCTTCACCTCTGCCTCCATGCCCATTTTCAGTTGTGATGTAGCTGTCTTTTGCTCAGTCTTTTGACTGACTATAATATTTCCATACTGTCCTCATGACTTTCGTCTCTCTCATTCTCAATCCTGTACTCCTGGTTCTTTCATTTCTACCTTCAAGAAGATCACACACTCCATTACCACAGAACAATTGTATCATAATTCCCCTTCCTTTTCCACGGTTCCCTGTCTCCTCCTTCAGGATATGCAATGCATATAGCCTGTTTCCTCACTTCTAGTTCTCCATAATCCATAACCTTCTGGAAACAAATGAAAAATGTCTTTAGTCTAACTAGTTTGGAGTTTTAAAACTTTAAAATGTTAACTTGTGGACATAATTTTCCATGAAACCCTGAAAGGGAATAAGTCTGATGAAGAATTAGAACAACTAAAAAAGAAAAAACCTCTCTTGAAAATACTGAAGTGCTAGGAACTAGCTTTGCTTTCTTTTACAGTGCTGTGTGAATGGATGAGGGAAAGATATTGCCATTCCACCATTTCCCTCTGCTATAAAGATGAGCAAAAATAGTCAGAAACAACTAACCTGTGTTACGACATTGGAGGGAAAGGGCACCCTACATCGTTGTGGACATATAATGAATATATTAATTTGCCTGTATTACCCTAATCCATTCAATTCAAGCTCTGATTTGGGAAGCCTCTTCTTCTCTTAATACCGTAGGGAATATTTTAAAACATTTTTTCTTTAATAAATGTGGACTAGTTCTATTGTCTGTAAAAACTGTCTACAGGAAAGAAAATGGAACAGAATAGTTTTGAATGCATTCATCCACTTCTGAAGTTATTTATCTCTATGACATTGGATAAGCCCCTTGAACTTTCCCTTTCTAGTTTCCTCAACTGTAAAATAAAATTTATACAACTTGCCCATTTTTGTGGTGACTCACAGACATGTAAATTCCAAAAATTCTATGAAAAATTCTGCCTCATTTTCCTAAAGTTGTTTTACCAGCTGTACCTACCACTTAAAGGTAGATGAAACCTCCATAAGTAAAGTTCACACAATTCCTTGAGACCTTGCAATAAAAAGTAAGAATTAATTGATGATGTAGAATTTCTTTTACTCACCTGAGAGAAGCAAGATGGATTTAGCTCTCATTTGGTCCACACTAGGTCCTTTTTTGAGATCCATCAGAACCATGACTCTTGAGTTTCATAACTGAAGAAAACCTGCCATGCACTACCGTATACAGATATGTAATGCAAAAGAAGGAAGAAAATGTTAGAATAAAAGATCTGCTAACAATCTTGTGAAAATGATAAATGCAGATTTAAGAAGCAATGAGTTTCTTTTACTTTCAGCCTTACTTTAAATCATACCAACAACCTCTTCTGAGCACTAGTCTTACTGCATGTCTTAGATCTCCCTTTCTTAGAGCTGTAATCATAATCTTGACCATTAATGTATGCCAAGCCTGAGCCCAGTAACTCTGCCACATACTCAGGCCAGTTGGTAGGGTGGGGAGAATCCCCCTCAAACAACTGTGATCTCCAATGATTCCCTTTCTCTGAGAATGGTGTGCCAATGCCTAACACAAAAGTTATTATGTATTATACATCACAACAGTTAAAGCACTCCTGTAGTGCTGTTCAGGATCATACAATCTGGCCACAGAGTGCTGCTGGGCATGGTTCTACAGAACTGGGCAGAGGTAACCCTTCAATCTGAGTCCAGCAGTACCTGTCTGAACATTTCAAAACTATGAAATCAAAGTCTAAGAAAGAGTTTGGCTTAGACACCTTGAAGGAAAAATTGAGCTACTTTTTTCTTTTGATTATATTTTCAAAATGTCATGTCAATTTCTTAATTTTCTTTTCCAACCCAGAATGCTGGAAGTCTACCTGAGATTTGGTTTCCAGGAGCAGGGAATCTAATAAAATGTCACAAGATTTGTGATTAAATAATCATGGTTGCCATCTCTGCTGCTCTACTGTCTTCTCTAAAACTGAACAGCTTTATTTATATGAACTGCTGTGCTGGGATCGCTTGGCTTATTCATGAAAGTGTTCCTAATCCTATACCGTATATACATATCAGACAGGCTTTCCCTTTGAAACCAAGCATATTTATATCTATTTGCCAGCTAAAGAAATACAAAGTGCTATTGAATACTTTATTAGGCAGAAAACACTCTTGCCTAAAAGAACTTATGTATAATATATCCCTGAATATATTTAGAGAATACTTTTTGTCAGAAATGGCTAAATTCTGTGACGCAGAATAGCTAACTGCTGCTGTTAGCCTGCTTATCTTGTAAGTATTTATAGAAGCATGTTTGCCTCCAGAGTATCATCATCATGCTTGTATCCATGCATCTATTTCAATGACCCAAAGAACAAGAAGGAAAAGACCCTTAATTGTTAAATATTTTCCCTCATCTCTAAATTAAAGACTTGCACGGGACCTTCAGCTAACTGCAGATACCAGGACAGGCTGGGAGCTGAAGGGCTAGAAAGCAGCTTGGCAGAAAAATGCCTGGGAGAGCTGAGGCACAACTAGATGAACACAGTCAGCAATACACCCTTGCAGCAACGAGAGGCAACAGCATCCTGGGCTGCACTAGGCAGGGCATTGCCAGCCATGAAGATCATTAAGGGGCAGGAACATCTCTCATATGGGGGAGATGGGGAAGATGGAGCCAGACTCTTCTCAGTGGTACCCAGTGAACGGACAAGAAATACACAAATCAAACTACAGGATGAGTAAACATAAGAAAAAAAGTTTTACTGTGAGGCTGGCTGAACATTTGGAAGAGGCTGCCCAAGGAGGTTGTGGAGTCTCCATCCTTGGAGATATTTGTAACCTGACTGGATACATCCCTGAGAACCATCCCTAGGCGAACTTGCTTTGAGAAGGAAAATTGGACCAGATGATGTCCAGAGATGCCTTTCAGCATTCTATGGTTCCAAGAGTCGTAAGAGTGGAGTAAAGATTTAGAGTTCACTGAAGTGAGCCTTACTGATTTAGGAAGGCAGATGGTGACTGTTCTGCTCAAAGGTGTAAAGAATCTCATTTTAGAATTTGAATTAAGGGAGAGTAAAGAGGCCAAGCACTTGCAAAAATCCTCCATTTATAGGGTCTGTGGAGTGAAAAGGGAATTACAGCTTGCAAGTCATCCTAGAAATAAATTAGAACTCCGTCAACAAAAGAAAAGTGGGCAATTAGAAGAGAAAGAGATTAAACCAAGAAGGGTGATAGGAGCTCTCTGTTAGAGAGGACACGGTAAAGAGTGCAGTTTCACATTACAGCAATAATTTTCTCACAGTTCTACATTTAAAAATAACACCACTGTCATAAGGTTTCTTAGAGGTGAAGTTTCACATTATGTTGCCAATGAAGGGGACAAGCCTGTTCTTCCCCTCCAATATCTTTTCTTTCTTTCTGTCTCTCTGTTTCTAATTACTGACATACTGCCAACTCATTGATACAACAGAATACTGAAGTACTAAAAGAAAAACATGAATACTCCATTGGTGCAGTTTGGTGACTTTGGTGCTCCCTATGTACATGTAGTTGCTAGAGCCGGTGCAAAATAGGGAATGAGGAAACACAGCTGTGAGAGGTAAAAGAAGCAGCAAAATCCAGTTTGACCGTATGGTCAATTGGATACTGGTGAAATTTATCAGACATGAAAAAGATGTTCTTTAACATAACCTAGACTATGTGTGAGTTATTGCTGTAATCAGGCAGCCTGGTTGCTGTACCACCTCACACCCTAAGGCAGTATGTTCTACTCTGCACTGTGCAACAGGCTCACTGACAATATCTATCAATACTTAGGGATACTCTAAAAGACCAATGCAATGAAGGGCACAAAAGTACTTTCAAACTGTTACAAATTTCAATCTGTCATTACAGAAATCCACTCCCTAGTGAAGAACAGCTTTGTATGAATTTAACACCAATTGATGAATTGATATGAATTGATGGCGAAAACCTATCTGTAATTCCAAAACTCAATGATATTCAAAAACTCAGGATTGCTTACAGCATTTGCCCTCATCAGAGCCTGTTGTGTCAGATAAAACAACAGCTTATACAACTGTATTTGAACTCTAACATTAATTATACTTTGTGTCAATGTACAGAGCATATTTTAGAAGATCTCTTATGCGGGCATCTCCAAAGGCATCTTGTTTGTATAACTGATGATACAGTGAGGAAAAACCAGGGGTTTTTTTCTACTTGAAAGTCTACTTCCTTTATTCCTAGCACTGTAACAGTAAAAGCAAAAAACTCCAGTTTGTTTCTACAAAATAAAGATGAAAATCCTTCAGAGGTCTCACCTACTAACCAGATATTTTTCTATACATAGCAGTTTTTAACAGTTATTCTGCAGCTTGATCACTGAAGACAGAAAAGGATTTCCAGAGATATGAAGATATTCTGCTGAAAGACACAGAAAATGAATGGTAAACAATCTCTTCCAAAACTAAGTTCAAGAAAGAATTGCACTCAGATCACAGTTAAGAAAAGTGTATTTTCAAATAGTGAGGTGGGATCCTAAGTAAAACAAATATGAACTATTTGGCTATATTTAAATACTGAATTTGAAGTTCTAGGTCAACTTTGCTTACTGGTGGAAAGGATAAAATTCCAATGCATCAGCAGAAAGTTTTCCTGTTGGTTTCCCAAAAACCCAATACTCAACTAATCTACAAAACCAAATTAATACATCTAATATAAAGAACTGGAAAATTCTGTACTAAATGTAGCTTGGGAATATCTTGTTCAATATAATGGACAGTACTGTGTAAATGGCTGAAACAAATTATGGACATCAGAAGATGAAAATGCTTATACTTCTTCCTGCTGCAATATTATGTGATCTTGAGCATTTCACAATTTCTACATATATCTGCAGATATTTGGAGCCTCAAAGCCAAAAATGCATTTAGACATTTGATAGGCGGATGCTCAGCATCTCACAAAGTCATTTATGTTTTAGGGTGATCAAATGGGTAACAGTTACTGGCATTTTGACCACAGTTCCTGCCTTCTCAGGTTCACCATTTGCACAATGAGCAATAACAAAAATGAAAATTAGTCTTGGAATACACACATGCACATATGTATCCATGCTTTTTGACATGTCTACATATACACAGAGACACTGTTCTAATTAAAGAAGATGTATGAGCCCTCAGCATAGTGTTTTGTATTTAATGACATTTTCATATGAAAAAGCAATATTATTTTTCTTATAATATATGGGAGAAAACTTCTGGACTATTGCTCAAGGTAACATCACCCTTGAAATTAACAACACTTGAAATCTGAGTATAGTCTAAGAACAGCAAGGAAAATAAAAGGATACCATGCTCCCACAACAAATTTATTTGCCAGCTATGACAAACTTTGAAAGGTCAGCTAGACAAAAAAGGGCTTTCTAAGTAGTTGTCCAACAGTGTGACAGATTTGTTTGTGCAATACAAATTTAAGACCTCCAAGATCTTGTGTTGTATGCCACAAACATAAAAAATATACAGTTGTCTCAATGGGGGGGGGGGCTGTCTGAATCTAAGGGGGGGGGTGATGACAATTCAAATTCTGCAACAGTTTAGAAATAGTACCAAAACTATTGAGCAGAGCCCATGCAGAACTCTTTTAGGGAATAAGAAGGTCCATATACAAGATAGAAATAAAACTAATATTTCTTGCTCTAGGAAACTAATCTGCTAGATTGATGGTTTTTGCGATGCTAACACTGTTATCGGAGAGGAAGCTACCTGGCAGAAACAAATTACACTGCTACAGACTGAGCATTTTGAAATTGCAGGACCAAAGTTGAAAGACAGGTTGAGCTTTCTGCTGTTGAGAACTTAAAAAATGCTTTATTTTGGCAGTGTGTAAGTCTGAAGATAAATTATTTTTAGCCAAAATGGAAATTGACAATGACATTGCAGTTTCTTTGATTTCAGAGAGACAATGTAGTAAAATATTGTCCTGGTTTCTGCTGGGGATAGAAATAATAATGATAATGATAATCATAATAATAATAATAATTTTCTTCTTTGTAGCTGGTACAGTGCTGTATTTTGGATTTAGTTTGAGAATATGACAGCCATTCAGAAAGGTCCCCCTAGTACCAATGTATTGCCTTCTCTAAGGGGTTTTAAGAGTCAGCTTGCCTAAACAGCTCCTGAACTGGGATGGAAGATTTTTGGACACATGTATTTTTTACCAATTTAATCTTTAAAAGATGGATAACAGATCTCAGTTAATTTCCAAACATTTCAAAGCATACAAGCAGAAACTGATATGTCAGAATTATACAATAATGATAAATATGCACATTGTTAACTATGCAACTTCTTGTAACTCCTGTTTCTAGATGAATGTTACACATTGTAAAATATAATTTCAAGTGATGTGTCTGTTTCAAATTTGAAAAGCAGTTACAGCCACAGAAGAACAGACAAAAAATTTAAAACATTGCAATTAAATATGAGACAAGTTTAGTATGAAGTGGTAAAATACAAAATTTTCTAATAAAACTGGCTAAAAGGAACACAAGTTTGACCACGCAAACTTTTAGTGTAGTCAGAAATCCCACCTTTTTCCCATAATTGGTCTGTTTTGGGATGCCATTCCATGAAGTGTTGCAAACCAATGAAAGAAATGAAAGAGGAAGATCCTTTCCCCTTTCCAAGTTTCAGCTGGTCCCTGCCTCCCATTCATACTAATTGCTGTGCTGTCTCTGGCACTACTCAGACCCATCTGTGAGTGAGTTTTCTGCCAGACCATATTAAATCCTGCACAGATTTCTGCCACAGGAGTGAAATGCATTGACTGATAGAGGAGTCTGATGTGTGCAGTGCCAGAGAGGAATGAGGGTCAGGTGTGGAGAGAGGGTGTGGGGGGCGAGAGAGGCACAGGATGAAGCAGTGACGCACCTCTAGCTATAAATCTCCTCTCTTAGATACAGCAACACTAGGGCCTGAAATTTTCAAAAAAAACCATTTTCAAAGGAGCAAGAAGGATTTCAGTTAAGTGGGGGAGAGAGAGAAATTTGATTTAGGTCATTAACATGGTTCTCTTAGAAGCAAGGATCTGGAAACAGAAACACCTCACTTCTAGTCTCTGTTCCAGTTTTAGACTAAAAGTTGATTAAAATTGTGATTAGAACCCAGGTCTCCCTTTCCCCAGGTGAGTTCTTTAATACCTTGAATAGTCAGTCATGCTTGGGTATTCACCTTCTGGCTTAAGAATAATAACTTACTGACTCAAGGTACAAACTCTATAAACAAGAAGAACCTGGAAGCATTAGACATCTGGAACAGCTGACAGCTTGCTCCCTGGCACACTTGAAGCTGTGGATTTCAATCCACATTTCAGCCACTATTTGACTGTAGAGCTGAAACACTTTTGGACTTTCAGGTCCCAGCTGAATGGCCTGTCTTTCTATTGAAGTGAAACCCAAGTGTGTGTCCATATGCTGCTTCAACAGGAGCCAAGGAGACTGTGACAGATCCTTAATCAGGAAACCATAATAGCACAGCATCCATCAGTTGGTTGTGATACACCCAGCAGCTCTATGACCCTCCTCTCTGTAAAACCAGAGTAATAGTGGCTAATCTTCCAACAGGATAAATGCACTGATGGTGATACACCTGGATACTCAAGCAATGGCTGTTACACCAGCATTTCAAATAAGCAGTGCAGAAGGACAGATGAAAGATAAGCACATACAGGACTAAAGACTGTAATGGAAATGCAAAGACAAAAAGAAAGGTTTGTTACTGGAAAGCTTATTTTTCTATATGTTTTTCTGCTTGAAGTTTGATGAACTGTGGAAGAGGTCGATTATCGATACTAGCAGTCTGACTACATTGGGAGTTTAAGAAGCATCTGAGATGAAGCTAAGAAAGAGTTCTAGAGCAAGACTAAGTGACCTACTACAAAGTGTATCCAACAAGTTTTAGCCCTGTCTAAACCAAAAACATATGAAACCCTAATAATACAGACACAATGCATATTAAAATCTTTTTACATTTAATATGACTACATGAAATGGATTGTAAATGTGCCACGTCATTTGTGTCACTTGTAATTTTGTAGTCATACAGATGGCAACCCTCTTTGCTAGTCTACAATGCAAAGACATATAAGCAGAAACAGCAAATAAGGCACTGATTTTGTTCTTGAAGAGCAGAAAGCCAACCAAACTCATACAAAAGGAGCAGGCACCAAATCTCATACCATCACTGACTAGGTACCGGAGATAGTGCACATGACTAGTTTTAGAGACATAGCCTATGAATCACAATGAAAAGAAAATTCTGGGTGTGATGGCTGCACTCAACTCCTTAACCAAATCAACACTACTTTGGTACAGGCTCCAAAAAAGGTAACGGCTTGAGCTGCAGCTGGGCCAAGAACTCCTCTAGAAAACAAACCCACAAAGGTGCAGAGTGTCCCAGTGAGCACAATGCACATGAGCTTGGAACACCAATCATGTGGTTAACACATGAACAATGGGTGTCCTTTCCAAGACTCATTTATCAAAGAACAAAGGAAGCTGGGGGTACAAGGAGTCTCATGTGTCCCACTGTATGCAATTTAACTACAAGCCAAACACTTTATATCATAAATATGACGTAAATGTCCTAAATCACGATTTACAAGACTGGAGAGGGCATGGCCACTTGCTTTGTGCCTGAATTTTATTTGTTGATACAGTTGCATATGTCTGAAGGTGGACAAAGCCTCTGAGAGTGACTGTCACATTGTTCAGAGCTGGAACCCAATATTCGACAACGCATATTGGTGAATTTGCCTTCAGTCAAGCAGACAGGAGGCTGCAGCTGCCCTTTGCCATACAGTATCCTTTTCTTCCTTAGGGGATCTATTCTAGTAGTTTTAACGCTTCTACTACGTCAAAGCAAACAACACAGCAAGGTTTCCTGCAGAAGCAAGCTGTCATTTTTTCACTTTTGGCCACAATATGTGATGATCATTTATGGTTAGTTCGTTCCAAAATATTGTGATTTAATTTGGGTTCAAAATACTCACCTTCTCTTTCCTCTTTCTCCCTTATTTCATACAGTTTGGAGTTGTCTTGCTTATTAATCAAGATCAAGACAACTTAAGGTTTTATGTCATCTCTTACATGGAAACAAGGAGAAAAACAGATAAAGGAAAATAATGTATGGTAAGAACTGATTCAGCTCATCAGAATTCTGAGTTTAGTTTACATGAGATCCAAAAGCATTTTCCTGCTTTTCATATCCAAGTCCTTAATGAGGCAGTTTTGTCAAAGTGAAATCTCAGAAATAGAATGTTCCAGTAAGATGTCTTTTAAATCTGTCTACTCTTTGTGTATGCTAAACTCATCAACTGCTTTTCTAAAATAGCTACTGTTTTGCAGCAAATGAAACACAGACAATTGAATGTGTCAACAGCACTCGTGGAGTCACACTAAGATTCATTTATTTTTGTCAGGAACCCATACTAGTAGTGAATCAACAGCACTGCCTTTGTAGTCAGATGTCACACACATTGCAAACCTATCTCAAAGACTTTGGTTTTGCTCTCAGATGGTTGTACTCTGCAGTAAGGGCTGCAGTGACCCAGAAGAATTGGCACCTGGGAGCATCAAGATTGCCTTTGGCTGGCCCCATTTCCAAATTATTCTATAAGAAAGGAAATTCTTTTTCAGTGTACTGCTATTCAAGAAAAGCCTACTTTGTCAGATTAGAATAACTACAGCAAAATATCTGGTGCATCTTTTTCAAGGTGGGACTGAGAAAGTAGTAGCACCAGCTCAATGGATGATGGACAAAAAGACAATGATAATGAATCAAAAGACAATCCTTATCACAGGATCTGCAGGACCTCCACTGCTCCTTAGTGATACATTCAAACCCTTGTTACCAAGCTGAGGATATATTTCAGTCTGGAACTTCCCTGCCTAGGACTTGAATTGTCTGGGAAAGTCTGGACAAAAATTTGCGCAATGCAAAAAACATGTGGTCCAACATGTCCTGGACAAAGATCTACAGAAAATTCTTTTCCAAATTCTCATGGAATCAGAAACATTTCTTCAACTGATCAGCAAACCAGTAACATCTGAAATCTCAGATAAAGAAAAGACAAGCTGAATAGACCCAGTTTGTGCATTAAATACTGAGAATATATGGGTTTGCTATAACCTTTATCATAGGAAGGGTGATGAGAAAGGAAGAGCTTTTGTTTTTTTGGTCTGACCAGGTACGAGAGTAAAAGAAAAAAGGCTGCAATGGGTTTGAATTGGAGGTGACTCAAATGGTTGTCACTACCACAGCCATCAAAGTCATACCATATAAGCTCAGTAAATTTCACTCTTCCAGATGTTGTTTCTAAGAATATATGTGAGGTTGTATCCTAGAGCATATGGTGCCAATTCAAAAGTTGCACCACAGTAGGCAGCTGAGTGGGAGGAGGCAGGGAGGGAAAGAGGCTGTATGCATGGATGTCTGTCAAGGCCACCTTTCCTTCAAAGTTTTCCACATGCTTGTCATTGCTACAAATGCCTATATTGCAAACAGGAATCAGCTAAATTGTGATGTAGTTTGTTACCAAGTGGAAGAGTTAACAGCTTCTCTAATCTTGTAATCTCACAGACATAGGTTATTTGCTTAATAGACAAATTTGACCTTGCAAATATTGGTGCAGTGCAAGAAGTAATGAAGTTTCAATGTAAGCAAAACACCTTTTCCCTCCCACTAATAGTTAGGGCAATCACTGAAGCTGGGTTCCTACCCATGGCTGGAGGCGTAAACCCAGAGAGGGTTCTCAGGAGGCCTCTGACAATGTTGGGATGGCAAAGACGGACTATGATATAGGCCACTAGGACATTTAGATGGTTTTCTAACCTTACACAGCTAAAATATGGTGCATGTTCTGTATTTTTCCCATGATGCTTGCCCAAGAGAAAGAATTGTTTGGAGAAATCACCTCTTGCACCCTCTTTTAGAGCAATGAATATTGTGCTATACCAGTGGCTGCACGTGTTTATACTATTCTTTTTCAAAATTTATAGATCAACACAGAGTATTTAAACATACCAGAAAATAAATAGACTGACTTTAAAACAATGGCTGAATTGGAAAAATCATTGTATTTTAAGGTCTCAGCCTTAGTTTCCTGACCCTTTATAGACTCACATGAACAAGCTGGAGGTACAACTTGTTTCCTATTACTTAAAAATTGAGCCAGCTAGTCTCTTGACCTTACTTGGATTAGCACCAGGGGCACAAAATAAAATGTTTGAAATTTGGTTAATGATTCATTAAACCAGCTATTTCATGAATTCAGCAGGATCCGCACCAATGACACACAGTTGAAGAGCCATGTCCCACTGCTGATCCAAACAGCCATCCAGTTGAAAACAAAACAGAATAGAGTTAAAAAATTACAGTTGTCACTGAAAAAAGCATCAGACCTACATGACAGCAAAACTATAGAAATTATAATGAACACCTATTCTAAATATGAAGTGTCTCTGACAACTTTCAATGAGAGTTTAAATCACCCTTTCCCACACTGTAATCAAGAGAACAAACTGATAATCTTTTTGTAATCATACTGAAGGTTCCTATTTTTAAATTAAGATTTCTACAGGTAACTACGGAAGCGCTTCCTGTACATTCAAACTGTTTTCCCCAAATGAGTTAAAGATGTAATTTTGTAGTGCTCATGATAAATTCAGAAAGCCCAGTAGACTACATGGAACAAACACGGCTGGCAGAGCCAGCTTAATGAAAGGGCGGTACTTTAGTTAATGGAGAGATATTGATAATTAACAGCTGGCAGATGAAGTAATGTAAAAAAATTGCTGAGAGGTTACTAAATTGAGTTACACTTCAACTCTGACATGACCAGGACAAAATGTGACTATCAGCTTTATATTAACTTCGATGAGGAAAACTTGTTTTTCTCAGGACAGTCAATATGAACTGCAGTGTGGATTGCCAGTGCATTACCCAGAATATATCCCTGCAGTAAAAAGTTTCAGCATCACACACAGTTGTTTTCTTACTCTGTCACAAATTTGACTGCAGGACATCATCCCATTTGTAGCCTTCTCTTGATCTATTATAGATCTATCATTATAATAACCATCTAGATTACAAGGCCTTTCACATCACAGCAACAAAACCCCCATTTTCAATTTCAGCTTCTTTACTCAGTCTTTAAAAAAATTGTAAACATATTTTGGTACTTTAAGATAATCTACTACATTTCTATACAAAAAAAGTCTCATACAAATCCCCCTAGTATGCACTTCTAAGCCAAGAAGCAAGAAACCTAATGTGGCCAGTGAAATCTAATTTTGCCCCTCCTTCCTACCATCCACAAGAGCAACAAATCAACAGGCTACACAGGGTGACTGAGATGCTCTGAATAAACAATACTGTTTTTAGTGTAGGGTGTGAGAATCCTCTGCAGGAAGCTACAAAATGTCAAGCTATTTGCTTGCACTTTAGATAATTTCAGATACATTTGCAAAAAAAGAAAAACAAAAAAAAAAACTTTTTGCCTTGTCTACAGCAGAATATTCAACACATAGTGACTGAACCCATGAGGGAACAGCAGTATGAGCACCAGTGATGCAGTATATCTTCAGTAACCATGCTGTTTTGGGTTCAGGCTTACACCCACCCACATATGTTGTATTATACCATTGCATAACCAGAGATCCCTGGAGCCTGGATTCTCAGTCTCTGTGGCTGCACACACTGCAACTGCGGTGTCAATACAAAAATACTGATATCGTGTGCTGGTGCACCACCCCATCAAAGTGCTACTAGTGTGATTTTCCCTAACACAGAGGATATTTCTTCAGCCCTTTCTTTTTTTTTCTTTTTTTTTTTGTGCTAGTCGTCCATCTGAGAAAGTGGTGTGCTAAGGAGAAAACTCCTGAAGTGGTTCGTTTATGTCTATGCAAATTGGAATGCTTCCAATAATTGCTTGTTAGTATGCAGTCAAAAGGAGACTAATAAGGAGTCTGCTATTAGTGAGATAGCATTGAAAATACAAGAGGAATACCCAAAAATATAAGATCTGCTAAAGTCAGGGGGCTTGAATTTTGACAACGGGTTATCATTTGCAGTTGATGACAGTGCTAGTAAATGTAGAAGATGTTTCCCTACATATTAATTCAAAATGAGTTTAAATACTTGCTTCCTGAGACTTTCCAAGATCACATAAGTAAGACAAAAAAAGATGACAATAAGTTACTTTATCAAAACAATTGTTGCTTTGTCTGTGTGACAACAGTTTTAGCCTCAGAGTAAAGGGGAAGGGCTCGCAGGTGAGAGAAGGGACGAGGCTTGTTAGGTAGGAAAAACACCTTACTGAGCCCCAGGAACTCAAAAGTTGGTGGGAAAATTTTGTATCTCTGTATTTCTAGCCTGGAGAAGACAAGGGCGATCTTATCACTCTCTGCACCTACCCGAAAGGAGGCTGTAGTCAGGTGGGGGTCGGCCCCTTTTCCCAGGCAAGCAGCGGCAGTACAAGAGTACACAGCCTCAGGCTGTGCTAGGGGAGGTTTTTTTCACAGGGAAGGGATTTTTCACAGATATGGATATTAGACACTGGAATGAGCTGCCCGGGGTGGTGGTGGAGTCACCGTCCCCGGAAGCGTTTAAGAGAAGACTGGATGTGGCACTTGGTGCCATGATCTAGTGGACGAGGTGGTGTTTAGTCATAGTTGAACTCAACGATCGCAGAGGTCTTTTCCAACCTAATTGAATCCGTGATTCTGTGATTTCATGCTAAGCAGGAGCCGGGATCTTTACCATCCTTGCTATCTATCTTTTTCCCTTTTCCGAAGTCTGAGACATTGAATTGTCAGCTCCTTGTACGCAGCGATTCCGAGAGGGTCGGATCGGATTCTCGGCGCTGGATTGGTGCTGCCTGCGCCGTGCGCAGCGCGCTAGTCTCGCACCCCCCCCGCGCTATCGTAGCCCTTCGCCCCGCCCCCGCCCTGGCCCCGCCTCGCCACCCGCGGCCCCGCCCCGCCGGCCCCGACCCCGCCCCCTTTGCGCCCGCGCCGCTCCCGCACCGCCCCCCCCCTCGGCAGTGCGGTGCTGCGCCGCGAACATGGCGTCGGAGGGGATGATCCTGACGAACCACGACCACCAGATCCGCGTTGGCGTCCTCACAGGTACTGGGCCGCGCCAGGCACGGCGCCGTGGACACGCCGGGGGCGGCCACGGGTCGGTACGCGCCTCAGGCCGCCCCGCGGGGTGCCCCGCCGGCCGTCTGTCTCTCCCGTGGCGGCGCCGCCGCCGCTGCGCAGGGAGCGCCCCTCCGCCGTGCGTGCGGTACCCGAGGCCCGGAGCCGGGGTCGGGGCGTGGGGGGCGGCGCTCCGGCTGCCGGCGGACAGCGTGAGCGCGGGGCCGGCTGGCGCCGGGCAGCGCTGCCGCAGGCGGGCGGGCGCCGCAGCCGCGGGGACTGACCCAGGGATAATCCGCGCGAAGGGGACGGAGCGCGCGGGTGGGCGAATGCCGGAGGGGATGGGGGGCCGGGACGTGGCCGGGCTCCCTCCGAACGCGGCGGAGCCGTGAGTGCGAAGGCGCTGGAGAAGGGAGCCCGCGGCCGGCGCAGGCTGTGGGCCGGCAGGTGCCGGGCCTGCCTTCCCCGGGCGGGAGGCGGCCTCAGTTCCCGGCCGCGGGAATGCCCGAGCGCGGCACGCTCCGCACGGCAGCTCCTTTGGGATGGCTCCTTCCCTTCCCCCTCCCTGGCCTTTACTTTCAGAATTGGGAGGGGTGGGTGGGGATGCTTGTGCCTGTGTGCTCTCTGTTGGGAGGGGGAGGAGGGCATTTGTCATGCTGCTCATAGCGCACGGATGAACCTTTAATAAATCCGTGGCACATGACCTGCGGTGGTTTCACCGAAGGGCTCCCGGAGCCGGTACGCCTGTGACAGATTGGGGGATTCCTTTGCCGGGGCCTTGGCGGCGATCCCGGTGCCCCCCCGGTGCCCCGTGCTTCGGGGGACGCGCGGCGCGCCCAGCAGCGGAGCCCCGAGGGGTTCCAGTGCATACGGGCGTCAATGCCGTTTCTGTGCGAGGAAGGGGCGAGAGATTTTGGCAAAATTTTTGGGCGTCAAGCTCAGTAGGTTTCACCGGGAGCCTGGGAAGACATGACTGTTCATGGAAAGCAGCGATGTGAGCTCGCTTAGGAGTAGGAGGATGTTCGGAGTAAAAGAGGGGACATTCATGGGAGAGGAGGCCTGGAGTTGACCCGAAAGTTATTTATTACCGCTAGCGGTTTTTAACCCGAACGGCGCATTCGGAAGCTGCCCGAGCCCGCGGGAGCCCCCGGCGCTGTTCCCCTGCCGGGTGCTGCTCCCGCCGCCGGGAGCAAGGGATGCCGCGAAGGCTGGAGCCCTTCCCTCCTTCCCTGCCTGGGAAGCGCTTGGCTGCAAGGTGATTGTGCCGGTAAACCGCTAGAAAAGCACGGTATATACAAGTGGAAATCCTTAGCGTTGCTTTCAAGTTTCAGGCAGTCAGATCCTTAATATGGATAGAGCGTGTTGGACCAGATGCAAAAGTCACATGGGGGAATTTGTTCCCTTTGTTCCTGAAGGATAGGACATGCGTGCCACTACCTATTATTGTAAAAGTTAAAGTGAGAGGGGGTGCTAACAGAATGCTCTCTACATATTTTGTACAACTTTATGGTGTGTAACTTGGGTTATTATTTTCTTTTGATCAGCGAGTGATAATAATTTTCACATCTAAGTGTTCCCAGAATGCAGTAGCAGACACGTGGCGCTATAATAATTTAAATTATTTTATTTTGTACTATAAATCCTGTTTGATCATTGTTAAACTCTTTTAACTTAGTATCACAATTTGCAATTTCATTGAGAAGAGCTTGTAGCCTCGTTTCAATATTTTGTTCCTAGAGGAAATCCAAAAGGCATAACCAAACAGAACAGTTTTAGGTTTTTTTCCCCCTAATGTAATTGTTTTGAATTCCAAGCTGAAAATTCCTGCAAATAATTTTTTTGCCATTTTGAAAGAGGACACCTTGGTTTCTTACAATTTTCCTGGCTCCCTTTTTGTGTGTTTGTAAACATAAAATTTTATGTAAATGTCAGAGCATATATTTGGCCAACCTTAATTATTTTCCATTCTGACATCTCCTTTAACCCTGGAAGAGAATTGGACCCTCTAGTTGTTTCTGCTGTTTCAGCTATGAAAAGACAGCAAATTAAAAAACATACTCTTCTGAATTTTTCTCATAGAAATGAACTAATAATGGCTTCTTGGCTGGTGTATGGAGGAATAAGTGTAGAAATGCAAAGGTTAGGTATGTGAACTATTTTTTCATTTTATCGTTTAGAATAGCTTAGTGATCAGAAATTAGATAATTAACGTAACATGACTCCTTTAGCTTTTCTAATTAAGATCTTAGCAGTATGTACTTGTGGTCTTATCAGCACAGGCATAGAGATTTATGTTCCTGTTAGATCTGGCATACTCAGTTTAGAAAATAACCAGTACTGCACCTTATAGTCATATTCAGATGGAATTTAAATTTACTTAGCAGTAACTTGATTGAATTCATTTGGAGTAAAGTTTTGTGTTTATTTTTAAATGAGGTTATAAAAAAAATTATATGGGCACATTGTTATTACTATCTGTTGTAGAGATTGATGCACATGGCTCCAGAATATATTGGGAGTGAGTGATGTTTGTCATATAGCTTAGTTTCATTGCACTGTTTTGTTTTGCGTAAGTTATTGTATTTAGTTTTGCTTGGCAGACCTCTGTGTTTATGTATGTATTGCTAGTTTCCATCTAGAAACAAATGTATATTTTTTTCACTTGTGGAAAATTAAGACAGGTGCAGTGGATTAGAGAAATAGAAATCTTGGTTATTGTTTACCCAAAGTAACTTATTGTGTTCAAATGCAAAATTATGCAGAATGTAGCACCTTGGGGTTTTTTTTACAGAAATTACTTGTTAATTTCTCTTATACCCAAACAGTCAAGGTCTTTTAGTAAAGAGTCAATGATAAGAATAGAGTCTATAATTAGGACATTTTCTCAATGTGAAAGAATGTTTTCCTGAAATCAGGAAAAGTACTTTAGTGTATACAGCATCTATGGACTTGAAGATGTCACTCATGTTTATTTTTGAGTGTCTGTACAGAAAGTTGTAGAGTTAAGCAGGAGGAAATATGAAACTGACTGATTACAGAACTGTGAAACTTGCAAACTAGAGGGTTATGTGTTATGCACATAGGAAGCCTCACTAGTTTGTGGATAGAAAATTCAATTTTAATCTTTGTGTGCTATCATTTCAAGACTTTTTGCAATTTGTGAAAAGAGTGGGACCATGAAAGTGTCATATTCAACACCAGTGTTTAATGAAGTGTTAAGGTTAAAGATACTGCTCACTTGGGTTCCAAACCTAGGTTTTCTCACTGCTACCTTTGATATGTAGTGCAGGCACATGAGCTACTAATATAGCTTCAGTGTTATGTTGTCATGAGATTACTGTTATGGTGAAATACATTTTGAAAGGGCTGTAATGCTAACTATCAGATTGGAAGATTTTTGTGATGGTGTAACAGAGTTGGACTGACGATGTCCAAAGCTTTGTCATTTAAGTGTTCTGGGTATCTTCTTTCAAAAAGGAAAGAGTCATAGACAAACAAGAAATATGAGGTAGATAAACAAAACAGACGAGTGATCTCTACATTTATGGTAAAGGTTGGATTCTCTGCATGCTCTGTATGTACTGTTGTGCATCAGTGCTTTCTTAGTAAAATAAAAGTACAGTGTTACTCTGGTTGCCCCTTGCAAGCCTTTCATGTTTGGGATATCTCTGACAGAGCAGTTGTTAATCAGTTACCGGTGGTGTGAGGTTATTGAACCTGGCTTACTAAGTACAGAATTTCATAATGTTGAAGTTGGCTAACAAAGAGGAGAAAATGTGTGCTCTGCCCAGAGCTGAATCAATATTGGGTCATCCTTTACTAGTGGTGACACAGGTAAAAATTATATAACCTGTGACCTTTCTTGTTTAGTCAGGGACTGAAGCAGAACCTTGACTGGAACCGTCCAGAGAGATCTGAATGATGTTGCCATCTCCACTAGTCCAATGGAAAAAAACAGATTCTGGGTCTCTCTGGTTGCTCCTATTTTGTGGGGTTATTTATCTCTCCATCCCCATTTTCTTACTATTTGCCTCTCTTCTTGTTTTCGCTCCAGTAAGCATATAATGTAGCTGGCCAAAACTTGAGGTTTTGTTACATATTTGGATTTTTCAGAATATTTCAGATAAAAATTTGTCAAATTTTGGGTTGGCTAATAACTCTTCATTCAGTTTGTCTGCTTTTGAGGCAGGTCTGTGCGAAAGAGTCATCACCAGACACAAACACAATTTTCTGTCTTTGCTCCTCATTTTGTATTGTTTCTTTCTTCTTTAGGAAAAATCTCTCAGACTAACTTTTTTTTCAGGACAGCTTCACGGTGTTTAGTATTGCTTTAAAAGTCATACAGCCTTTCCCTTTCATAAAGGGAGTAAGGAATTTTGGCAGATTTTTCTTCAGATACATCGTTCTTCCTCTGTGTAAAGATGAAAACATTTTGAATGATAGTTCTTGCCATAGGCCTACTCAAGAAAGCAGACGAATGTTTTGAATTTGTAACCTCAGACCTTTTTGTCCCTGTAACACTGTAGTGTGAAAGATTACATCCATGCCTTTGTGACTGAGACTGCTTTGTTTGTTGAAATGACCCTGAGTGTGGACATTGTGGCTGAATGTATCACTTTGAAGCAAGCTTTCTTCTGAGATGGGGAGGGTGTTATCTACTTGAGAACCACAACCAAAAGAGGTTGCCTGGGCAGATCTGAAGTTCAGTGATATGAATGTTTTGTAATAATTATCTTTGAGAAATGTGGGAAACAAAATACTTAGGGTGTCACTATATGTTGGTCTGACAGTTTCAGAAATGTATAGGCTGTTTTGCAGCGAAAAAGTCATATGCCTCTCTCCTGTTTTATGAGGTAGCTTCTCATGACTTTCCTCTAACTCTTCATTAGTAACATGCAAGTTGCAAGATCTCTTCATGATGCTGTTCATGTTCTGGACATACAGTGGAATTAGTGGGAAACTTTCTTATAGAGGTGTGTACGGGAGGGAGAGGACTGATACTAGGTTTGCTAGGAGTTATTGTCAAATTGCCCTAATTGTCTAAATTGAAGTTGCATGGGTTTTTATTTGTGATCTGACTTCTCTCCAGAATGACACCTTATTGGGCACTCATCTTCAAAATATAGATTAAAGGCAGCAGCTTTTCCTGGGAACTTTAGTTAGAGAAATGCAGTACTTTCATTAAAACATTCTGGATTTGGAGTAACATTGATTTTTATCTTTTTTAACTGTAAGACTGTCATAATGTTGAGTTTATCCATAGAAACTAGGAGATCTCTCTCTGCCATTTGTAGCTGTACGTCTTCACAAAAGCATATATTTCTGATTTTTTTTGTGGCTATGATGATGAGCTTTCGTGTCTTGTGAATGTGATCCGTAAAATCACCTGATTTCATTTTGTAGTCTGACTGTGCTTTACCTTTTCAACTTTAAGAGGAAGCAAGTTCTTGCTTTTTTCCCCCCATTTTTTAGGGTACAGTGTGTAACAAAAACAGATGACTGAAATCTCACTGATAGAGCAGACTCTTGTACTAAAGGTTCTATTTGCTTGTTACAGTACTGTTTCTTTTGAATGAGAAGTAGAAGTGCTGAAAATAAAAGCATCTAAAGCCAGAGATTAAAACATCAATGTATACTTGGGAAATAATACCTACTTAAGTAAGAAGTGGCTGGTAATTTGGAGGTTTATGTGTTTTTATAGAGCAGGGGTAAGAAGTCTTGTGTACTCAGTGTTTCTTGATTTGGAGTTTACTTATCCAAGTACAGTTGAAAGACTTCCATCTTCACCCACGTTCCATGTCTGTAGTTCATATTTAGCAGCACAGAGCATACCCATTACAGTATGTTTTCATTTACTTTTCTGAGTTTATATTTGTCTTCTTTTCCAGTACTGCAGGAAAATTTCCCATGTTATTTACCTTAAAAAGTTAGTGATTGTGAATTTCCTGTGAACCAATTTAGTTCTGGGATAACCTGTTGTTGGTCTCCTGGCTTTGTTAATTGGACAATAACAGAATATGTGATCATCATCCCATGTTTTGGAGAGCCTAGCATACAAAATTCTGATACACAGACACAGAATTCTACCCTTAATGTTGATTTAGCCATAGCTGTCTGGGTTTTTTTGTAGATAAGCAAGTATAGAGTCTGTTGTTTGCATTTTTTGAGATTGTTATGCAACAAAAGGACATGATAACTAAAAATGAGAACAAATCTTAGTTCTTGTTGGATATTTATAATGTATTGAAGTGTGGCTTAAGTAAAAAAATAATTAATATTCTATTCATATTTGGAGATGTAGTGTACAACTCTCCACTTATATTGAAATGTTATTATATTTGTAGTGTCATGTATGACAGAATTCTTCTTGAAAGTTTAGCAGAATGCCTGAAAAAGGTGTCCTTGGAGAATAGGATGGTAATAACCATAAGGTAAATGAGCAGATAGCAGCCTTTTTCCTGTGGGATGTTTTTAATTAATAAAAAAAGAGCATAACCTTTTGGTTATTTTATTTTATTTTATCCCAAAACAATTGAAAAAAATAAGTTAAAATTTAAAAATAACAGTAATTGCATAAAAAAGAGCTTGGGAAAAATAGACTTAATTAGGCAGTTATCTTAGAAAATTTCATTTTGCAAGTAAGAGATTTGTATGTGATATTTTGTTTACTTGTTTTGTTTTCATACTAATTTACTGAGGCCTATTTTATGCCTAACTTGTCAAGTGGAAGAAAATTAGCATAAACCCTTAAGAATAATCTTCTGTGTATATTTTGCAAAATCCTGCAAAACAGGGCTCTATCCTGCTGTTACAATGGGGATGAATGATGTTTTGTAGGGAATAAAGTGCATTTTCTGTTCCTCATACTATGAGATAAACAAGACTTCCACTGTCTGACTTCAATGATTAGGAAGTAGCTATGTATAGAAAAAAATATTTTTGAGCAGTAAAATGTTTTTTGATGTATACCAAGACCTCAAAGAACTGAGTCAATGTTAATTTAGCTTCATATGTGAGTTTCCTGGAGCAGTAATTTTAATAATTCTAGATGCATTATGACATTTCATTATGTATTCAACATACAGATTGCATAAATAGACCAGTGTAATAAATATATTAAGTGTTGCCTATATACTTACGATCAAAGCTGTAGAAATACATGTTTCTACTTCTTCTTTTTCTAATTAAATTATATCACTTATTATGTAGTAAAGTGAAGAAAGAAGCAGAATTCATGTGGGCTTTGAACTATAAAATTTTTGTATTTACTGTGTGGTTATGAAATTATTAGTTTTCTTCATTGTCCTGTATATTGTAGGGAATTTATTTTGAATATTTTTCCTTTAAAAAATCTTTTGTGCATGTATTTTGTTGGTTTTCTTGGCTATCATATGTGACTTTTGAGATCTAAAAGTGGGAAGCAGACATTAAAGTGTATGTTAAAGTATATGGTGTGTTTTTGTTTGGGTTTGTGGTTGGTTTTTTTCCCCAGGTGTTATAGTTTGGATTTTTTTGGGAAGGGGGATTATTGGTGCTTTTTTTTTTTTTTAAGATGTATGCTGGAGGGGATTTAAATTCATATGGAATTCTAGGAAGTAAGTTGTTCATTCAGAATGATTTTATGGGAAGTAGTATGGATGAAAAATAATGCACATTCTTTGGGAATTAAAATGAATTGCAGTAAAATGTCTTGCAGGTTGACTCAGAAGGGAAAGGGACCTTCTAGGACCTCTAGAAATGATGTTTGTTATTTAAAAAAAAAAAAAATCCGCTTTACTCTTACCCAGCTGCTTTTAATGCCTTGGGATGGGCCACTTAAGAAGGAATTGATTGCAAGACCTGAGATGAAGTCTGTAAAGTCTTCATCCAATAATTCTTGAAGAAACATTGAATCTGACACTAATCAGGAATTCTGCAAACCGACACACTTCTACACTGCTATTTCTTACCCCTTCTTGAAACAATTCTCATGGGATTAGGAAGACAAATCAGACTGCCAAAGAGAAGATGTTGTTGGGCAGGTATGTATCCTTCTACTAGGTACTTGCAAATCTTGTCCTAGGAAAGTGTGGGTAGAAGATTAATCTGGAGGATTCAGATTTCCAGGTATTCAAATAGATATTAGGTACTTTCCTACTGACATGGTTCTTTCTCATATGATGTAGAGCAGTGGCATAGCAGTGTTGATGGTGAGAAACCAAAGGCTTACTATGTATTCCCTGTTGAAACCTTCAGCTCAGAAAAAAATGGGGAGAAAGCAGCAAGATGCCTAAAATAAGTACATATCTGGTGAGAAAAAAAACTTGTTGTTTCCAGAAAAAAAAAACAACTAACCCCATAAGATTAAAGGGAATACATGCTTCTCATTTCCTCTTTTTTTAGCCTAATTTCCCATTTTAGTCATGTGAATACTCAAGGGGAAACATTAAATAAGCCTACAGCAAATCAAGGATCCTCAAAATCAGCTTCCTTGGAGAAATAAGCTGTAAATTAAGCATACTGAGGAAAAAAGTTGTGAAACACCTTTAAAAGATAGTGCAGGGGCAAAGTGTTTCTGTAGATAATACTCAGAAAGCTCCAGGGATGCTGAGATAAAGTTGCAACAGGTGTTCCTATGTGTGTAACTCTTGCTGATTAAAACTTCATTGTTGCTGATATACTCTGATTTAATACTTCGAAAAAAATGAGAGAATATTATAAAACAAATAGTATATAAAGTGTTTTGAGAATATTTTTGTAATCTCCAGCTTTTTATCCTGTTTTTATAATGTTGTGAAGGAATTCCTTCTTAGATAGTTACTCTAATGATGTTCCTTTGCCTTGACAGATGTAGCAAATCAGTGAGGTGTGACTCCATAGCTACTCACTTTAGCTAAATCTAAATGAAAGTACTTCTAGTTTTTGTAAAACATACTTGATGGTAGGCTTTTTTAATGATTGCTGTAATCAAACAGACTGAAAAGTCTGCAGGGGGAATTGCTTTCCCTCCTAACCTCCTATTGTGAGAGATTCCAAACCATTCTGGTCATGCAGACATTTATTATGGCATTAATGTAACAAAATAAAGAAAAGAAGAAACCAGCAAAAGATATGTAGAACAAACCAGGAGATTGAGGAGGATGTTGAGATTTTTGAGAGGAATCTCTTTTTCAAGGAAATGTGACTACAGGGTAGTGCTGTATGACATAGTTCTTTGGACAGAAGGCACGGCACAGGGCTTAAAAAAGTTGGGAATGGTCATGTGAGTAAGATGTATGTGGTTCAAGTTGGGTATATTTGTTTCAGAATCTAATGTTTTTCTGATATCTATTTTTTAGGAATGTGCCCTCTTCCACAGTAGGAAGGTAAGCTGTCAAGCCTTAAGGTCTGATCTTGCAGTTAGATTCCAGCATGGTAAGAATTAAAGCTATTACCAGTGTCTCCAGTGTGCAGGACCTTCTTATCTGAGTGACACTCAGGGCTTTTTCCTAAGCATCAAAAATCAAAATTGAAACTCTCAAGTTCACATTAAAAGCAACTACTGAATAAAGCAACTGATGAAGAATTTCCTGTGATTGTTAAGCTTCAAGGGAGCTCACCTGCCTGTTCCTATTTCTTATTCTAAACGGTATAGCTCTAGTTTATGCACAATGGTTTCAGTACATGACTTCTCTCTTTGGCTTTGCAGTTGATCAAAGAGAATTAGTGAAAACACTAGTTGTCATTTCACCATTGTTTTGTCAGAAAAGGGTTCAAGTAGACTTTCTGTGAGTGCTTTGATGAACAGAACATCTTTCTGGAAAAGGCATCTGAGGCAAATTTCTGTATAGCGTTAAACTGGGACATCATGGATTATCTTAAATATTAGAAAAATCTTCTAATTCCTTGATAGTGTGTCTTGTATTCCATTATTGTTATGTGTAAGTTGCTGTGAGGACTCATCAAATCATAATGGAGATTTTCGATGTGAAATAGTAATAATTTTTCAGTATTTCTTACCAGAATAGTAACAACCTTTAGTATACTCCAGAGTAATTTTAGCAAATCTTCGTATTCAGATTATTCCTAGGATCCTTTTTCTGCACCGAACAAATACTCGCTAAAAATGTTCTACCTGTGCTTCAGCCTCCAGAAAGTAAATTCAGCTGTGAATATGAAAAGTATGCTGAGGTAAACTACTTTAAAATGAATGGTTGAGATCTTATTAGCATCTAGAAAGTAGCTAATTATTAGGGCACATTCAGGAGCTTTTTCAATGTTTTAGATGTTGGGAAAACATCAGCCTGGAGCCATTTGAGGCAATAGTAAAATATATGTTGTCATTCCTTCAAAGTATAAATTTAAACTTAAGAACCCCTAGATGCTGACACTCCAACTAGCAGCCATTGCAGGAAAAAGCCTAGACAGATGCAGAAATTCCTTATATTTCTGTAATTAGATACTCTCTCAATTCTGCAATAAGTAGACAATTTAAAAAAAAATACTTTGTGCTGTATCTACGTAAGTCTTTTGACTGTAATTCAGTAAGTTGATTTACCTTTTGTGATTTCATTCAATGTAAGTAAAGTCTTCATTAGCAAGTACAACTGCATTAGAGAAGCAGATCTTGGTACTGGGGGCTTCACCTGCAGACTGTTCAGAGTGTTTTGTCTCACAATAGATCAAAACCCGTGGAGTGACCTCAGTAATTGTTGGAGTGCATTAGGTGCACTTGTGGAGTACATCTCATTTAGTTTTTGTCCAAAGTGAATTATGCATTCATGCTTTGATTCTTCTCTGCAGTGTGAACCAAAGTGTGGTGATTGGGGACTCTCCAGAGATAGCTTAAAAGCCACATTCTTGAACCAAGCACAAGAACTAATATAGATACACTATTTGTTGTTTTTTGCCTCTGTAGGGTTGTGTGTGCCTCTCAACAATTCTTGTGCATGCCAGAGAGGTCTTGCAGTGCGTAGCAATGAGGAGACTTTCCTAATAGTGGAAGGTGAGCAGGAAGATACTGGCTCTTGAACTGTTTCTGTGTATTTTGTGAAGGTGATGTGGGTGAGGGCATAACCTTTGAATCTTTGGATACTCTAGAGAAAGTGAGACTTTTGTTAACTAGCCTTGAAATTACTCTTAACTTAAGATAGCCCAAAGTAATGTTCAGTAGTATGTAGAAGTATTGCAAATATCCAAAACTAGCCATAGAAACCCAAATTTTTATAAAAGCTATAGATGAGGAAATGTCAGAAAAAGCCTGTTTGCATTAGTCCTTGGTTTGAACAGGCCCTCCTTGCACCTATCTGACTTGTCTGTTAGGAAAATACATGCAGCACCTTGTCAGGGATTTTATCTTCCTGCTTTCACTACATCTCAGGGTGAGTTATTCAGAGGTAATTTTCTTCTGGTGTACCATGCGTTTTGCTGTAAGTGTCCACTGCTTTAGAGCCCGACAGGACTCTGTCCAGATTTAATCTTGGGCATGATTCTATCATCACTCTTCTTGTTCACTGCGATGTTGTGCTGTGCTGACATAACCTGTTGCGTGGCTATGCAGGCAGGGGACTGGAACAGCTGAAAATTACCCTGCCAAAAAAAAAAGGATCCTTTTGAGCTCAATCAGCTGTGTGATCTGGTTCAGCACTGAGCTCTGCAGACTTCTGCTCCAGTAGGTGAATGGTGAACAAGGCTGGCAATTTTTTGCCTCTATTGTCAATATGTTTCCAGTTCTGTTCTTTCTTAGTACTCTTCTATCCTGCCATTTTTTGCTCTGTGCAAAATAAACTTAACCTAGCTAACCTAGTGGAAAACTGCTCTTCTTTTGAGAAATTAACTTTCTGCAGCTGGAAGAAACTGAATCAACTTGGCAAGGGACCTGTTTGAGGGAGGAGCTAGATTGCGCAGCTGGGATAGGTAAAGGTGGGACTTCTGTTTTCTGAACACAGCTCTAATAGATGTAATCATGTGTTGATTTTGTGCAGTTCACTTGCATCAATTGGAAAGGTAGTCTTGGCAATCCTTCATCAGGCTGTGTTGTCTCCTTTCTTGCAAGTATTGCTTTGTCAGGTCAGGTGTCCTCTTGATATTTACTCGCTTGTCCTAATGGACAAGCAAAGACCCTGCCTCTGCTCAATAATAAGCAGTAAAAAAAAAACCATACTGAAGGAAGGGAAGAATTTGCCTATTATAGGAAATTCTTTTGAGGGGAGGGCAAGTCAAGATATATTTTTCCATTTTGTGTATAGAGATCTTTGATTCATGTAGTAGCTAGGTGAATATGAAGACTGCTAAGAATTTGTGCCTAGCAAAGAGCTGAACATCTGGCAACTTGCATGTTAGGTAACTAGAAAAGCTGAACATTACACTTCTGCAGTGTTAAATTTGGGAAAAGGTGAACACTGTGTTACACATTCACAGGCAAGTAAGGTCACTTCATGAATGTGTTAATTTTTAATAGTCAAAATGTCTAATGTTTGGTTTTTCTAACTTATTATCTTGACTTTAGTATGCCTGACAGAACTAATTTGAAGACTATATACATATAATTAATATATGTACACACATAAACATTTATTATAGTGTGTATCAGCAATTTTAAAAAAATGGAACGTGACACATCTTTGCCAGGTCTAATTTCCCTTTTGCTTGAGGGATTTCTTTGGCACCATTCAATCTGTCATCTTACTTGCACTCAGTATAGTTTTTCTAAGCATATCTCTACCACTCAATCTAGCTATTATGCTGACTCTGGGGCTACCCGATACGTACTAAATGGCAGATGATACACGACTGACTTACCTTTCTTCTTTTGGACATCTGTCTGTACACCAACTACTTAAAACATCTGCATGCAAGGTCATAATCCAACTTCATTTCTGTGAATCCAACTTCATCTTCATGCTGATGTGAACAGTCATTACCTTTGTCTTGAATGGACTGTTATCCGTGTTATTGATGGAGGTAACTGCAACAGCCAGTCACAGGCATCAGCTATGGGGGTAAGTCAGGCCTTGAGATTCTTGATATTTCCTTGAAAAAGGGGAGAGATTGGGAAGAAGATGAGGATAGAGTAGTTGTATAATTGTGGTCAGTGGACCATGTGCACTTATTTAAATCTTAATTTAACTGCAACTCAGAAGCCTGCTGGTCCATGCATTTGTCTAATATTGTGTGTTTCTGTGGTCTCCATGGCTACTAATCATGTACAGACCATGGTTTTGGTATCGAAATGCAGTGTTTGGAGATAAAGGTAGCTAGCTAAATGGAGTTTTGTAAATTGCAACGTAAGTAGCTTCTTCAGTATTAAGGTACATCTATTGTAGAAGTGTGATTTTTAAATAGCAGAAAATACTGAAATGCTGTAGTCACTGAAAAAGCAATCAAAATATAAAAACAGTTCAGATAGAAAGAAAGGTTAAGCATTAATAATAAAAATGGAATTTTGTGGGAAGTGTGAGGAAAAGAAACTATAGAAGGAATTGATAGCCACATTATATAAATCAAAACCATATCATAAAGGATAGCTTCTAGCAAAGAATGTGGAGAAGAAGGTTATACAAATGAGGTGTAAAGGCTGTTAATGGGCAATAAACAAGCTAAGCAGGAAAAAGATTTGTGTGCTTAAGGATTTTGCATCTGTAGGTATCTGCAAGCATCCGTTCACTAGAAAAGTTTAACAAGGGCAAAATTAGGAAATTGTTTTTGTGAGAAGAGTAGAGTAATAAACCAAATATACTAGATGTTTATAATCCCAATAGTCTTTCCTTAAAAATCCCTCACTGAACCTTATTCAAAGCTGACAAAGAATCTTTTAGCAATTCTTTATGAATTCATGTTATAGTCCATTGTATTAATGGTGAAATTAATCCCACCTAGAGCTCTCATCTGTCCATGAATTCTCATTTATCCCAGCAAAATTATTCCTATATATGGTGAACAAAATGTGAACTGATCCAGATGATAGTATTTTACCAAGCCAGCTTTCAGTGAATTTCTTTCCGTTTACTATGAGTAAATGCTTGTGCCCACACAGTAGAGATGGGAACAAGTTGCTGCCAGTGTAAAGAAGGTGGGATTTTTTCTTTTACGAATAATACATGAGAAAAACTGATCTTTGGCCAAGACATTAGTGGCCCATGTTCTTGGGGAATGTGCTGTTGTCAGGCCTTCAAAACTTGTCTTTTCACTTTAGTGCACTTTTATCAAAAGCAGAAGTCACATTCTTTAAAAGGATTGAATGGGTACAATTACACTTGGTAGCCTTGTGCACCACCCATTGACCGCTGATTGCTATTTCAGAGTCAGCAACCCGAGGCTACATACAGTGGTCCAAAACTCATTTACCAGTCATTCACGTAATCATGCTCACAGAAGCATATGCTGTTTATGTGTCTGTAGGATATTTCTCTTTTTTTGGATATGAAATGATCAGCTTCCTGGTTTTGAAATGATTGTGCAACTTCTGGTGGTGTCTGGTTCATCTGTGAATCTGTTCCTGCTTTACTAATCTTCCTTCAGGAGACCATTAGATTCTGTTTATTACAGTTGCTTTTCTTTATTGACTTGTATAGAATTATTGGATATTTGCTGAGGTTTCAGAATTTAATTATAGCTCCTATTACAGCTGATTTTTTAAAAAAAGTCTGGGGAACAGGTGAGGAGCAGGGAAATAACTCCCAAGACTTTCAGCAGTTCCTTTTTCACCTTCATCTCTTCACCATGGAGCAAGATGCTTGAGCATACTACTCTCTTAATGATTGCAAGAGAAAAAAACACTAAAAACCTTAGCTCTTCTTTAAAAACAATGGAAGACAAAGAAGTGAGGCCAACAGATTCTTTTGCTGTCATTTTCTTCCATGTCTGACTTTTCATCTTTGCATTTGGTTTAAATTGTGCTGGCTAAATACTGGTTTTTAGTGCTTTTTAGTGCTTTTCTGCTATTTTTTGCATTGAAAATACTTCTCAGTTATAGTTATTTCTGTTCTTGTGCAAGTCTTATTCTTTTATGAATTGACAAAGGCATACTTCCGTTGGGACTGACTGTAATATCTTTCATTGCCTGTAACATGACAAGTTATACTGAATCCTTCTCAGCACTGTTGTTTTCTTATTTTTTTTTCCTTTGGGTGTATATGTCTTGATACAGAGTTTGTTGATCAAATACGTCATATATCTCATTCAGATTATATTTGGTGTGAGACTAAAAATTCAACCTCTCAAATGTAACTAGATTGAGGGTTTTCATACAGAATTTTTACCAAAGGTGAAGTGCTTCTTTTCTTGGAACTTTTTGTTTGTTGCTGCTTTGAATTGACGTCTCCTTGGAATCTCAGGATTTCATTATCAGGTTATCAGGTCAGCAGTTGTAATTACCTTTGTTTTCTCATTCCTTTCTTTCCTTTTTTTCCCTGAAATCTGACAGATGACACGGCATTTCTTCCACTTTGCCTCACATTCCTGAATATCTTCATGAGCAACTCCATGAAATACTTTTCTCACAGTCCATCTTTCCTGTATTAGCATAGCTCTGAAAAGAATGTGTGTTTTCTATATAATTGCTTGTAAATATTACCACTTTTGACCATGATTGTTTCTTTCAAGACTTTTCTTTTTCCTGTGTTTCTTTCATTTTGCAGCCAGTGATCTTTCTAATAGTCTGTTGTCCAGGATGATATATCTGGTGAATGTACTGCTTTAATGCAGTAGTTCAAAGAAATCACTAAAGGAGATTGTGATGGGTTGACCCCATGCAGCAGCTGAGCCCCCACCCAGAGGCTCACTCACAGCCCCCAAGGAGGATGAGGGACAGAATCGGAAAAGCAAAAGTGAGGAAATGCATCAGTTGAGATAAAGACAGTTTAATAAGTGAAGGAAAGGTGTGTGCCTTACTGAGATCAAGCTAGACAATATCCACTGCTCTCCATTTACCAAATGAGTAATTTCCTTGTAGAAAGTAGATTTTGTTAGGCTGGTCTCTCTGTTCTGCTGCATTTTTTTTCTACCTGTTAGCCAGACAGATAGAAAAGTCCAATTTTTCTTTGTATGTGGCCTTCTACCAGACAAAAAGCACCAGCAAGAAATTTTATCGCTTGTTCTGCAGATCTATCTGCCCCCTTTGTTCAGGAATAGAGGCAATTTATAGATCAGTGCGAGGAAGCAATGTCCTAGTGTATGGCTTTGCCATCTGGTACACATCCTATAGGATGGAGAAAGACTTTTATGAACATCTTTTGTCTCTTTACACTGTTGGCTAATGGCTTTTCTACAATTGTTGAGTAATATTTTTACTTCTCTCATGTGTTAGCTTTTTGTAGTGGTTGAAAAACTTTGGAGATTCATCTCCTTTTCTTGTCCCTTCAATGGAATCAGAAATGGAAATTCAGCTTCCATACTTTCAAGGGGTTTCCTTCATACAGAAAATAAAAAAATATACATTCTAACTGTAAGTTCTATTTAAGTCAATATAATATATTTGCAATGTTCCCCTGGGCTCTTACACAACTATCTAATGTCAATTACTGTGCCTTGATGAAACATTTTAAGATAGACACTTTGTATGTGAATGTAATTGAAGAAAATCCTTTCATTGGATGCCCAAATGAGATCATTTGAGTAAAGATATGGTTTAAAGATATTTAAAGCTCACAGTACTGCACAGCTTGACACTGTGCTGTGATTTATTCTATATTAGATGTAATTTCAGATACTAGATTGTGACTGATAGCATTGTTCACTGTGCATGAAGTTCTTTCTACCAAAATACATTGCCTTTTGTTTATACTTATGCAGATATCTTTTAGTTGCATTAGTATTTTGCAAATGCTCAGGTAAAAAGGTAGTCTTAAAACTTTTATGCTACATTGGCTACACACTAAAAAACCTGTTTTTTTAAGTCTCTGAGGACAAGAGCCAGTGCTAAACTGATATGCAAGGTCCTGGAATACACTTGGATTCTTGTATTAGCTTGGATTCACTCGTAATTAACTTTGGCCTCTCTAGCCTGGCTTTTAAAATACAGTTTACTAGGTAAAAACCACTTGCTGGTTATTTAAGAATTTTTATGAGATCTAGTATATTGTAATATATAAGTTAAGACATCACTACAGGCCACAGTCAATTTGGGTATTAAATGAAATGTCATTTATTAAATATGTATATAACAGTCTGTGCATCAAGGACCTACAGATCATTTATAAAACCAAAATGTAGCAGTTGAGAGATGCTCTTAGAACACACATGATACTTTTATTTCAGTTCAGTTTTTCTGTTTTCAAAGAAAGTGAGGGTATTTTTAGGATTTTTCTGTGCTTGAATATGGTTTCTTACTAAGCCTTTTCACATCAGGTAACCAGGATCAGATGTCTTGAAAACATTAGATGGACACAGCTTTGTCCTTGGACTTACTCTTTCTGGTTCCTCGTTTTTTTATCAGAATACTTTTGTATGGAATTTGTTAGCTGAATAGCTAAAATTCTGCTCAAACAGTTTGTCTGCTCTGTTTTAAACAAATGCCTGTATGAACTCACTAGTCTGTTCAAATTAGCTACTTCAGAGAAGTGTAATCTCTATATTAGAATTACATAATGTATATATTTTTGTTGTATACTTTGCTCTGACTGTCAAGAGGCTTTGGATTTTTCCTCAGTGTGTTATATTAATATTACCAAAGCTTTACCTTTCTGGATGAGGCCTAAAGTGCAATCATTAAACTAAAGGGAAGACATGAAATTAAAAAAGAGTATTCTAGAAGTAATAATTATGTATTTCTGTGATAATTAAGGTTTGCAAACCTCTTAATTTACTGAGGCACTACTAGGCTACTGGAAATGACATACATGAAATGATATATTTTGCCTTCCTCTTACATTTGAGTTTTTACTTCTGACTGCCTTCCTTCTTGCTCCAGGGAATAAGAATTTGAGATGGGAAGTTGAAGAAGCTCCAGTAGTTTTAACGTAATGGGGTACTCAAAAGTGTGTAACAGTTTCTAAAAATATGAACAAACATTTCACAATTAATTTATCATATTGATCAACCTATGTGAACATTACCTTTCTTGTGTGTCCTATGGCTGGATTGAAGCTTTTTTATTGAACACAAACAAAAAAATAGTGCATGATCCAAAAGATGCAAGTTGCGAAAAGAAAAAAAGAAAAAAAAAAAAAAAGGAAGAAAAGCTGCAGTTGACACAAGAAGGTGGTTAGCGTTAACATATAGTGTGATGGTGGATGTCAGGGGCAGAGGAGGGCGTTAAGTCATTGTTTTAGACTTGTGAGGTGAATTTACTAGAATTTGTGTGTTCCCTGAGCAGAGAATATTGTGTTGATCCAGTAACTTGGGGATGTTTTGGTTTTTCCAGTGAATGCTATGTTAGAAGTAGAAGCAGCTTTAAATATCCTTTAGAATGGAATGCATTGCCTTTATTCTCTCTGTGGAGCAGTGCTATTAAGAGCTATATCCCTAGCCACATACTTGTGAAATTAAAAAAGCTTCGTGGCTGAAAAGGTGCCCAGATTGTGAGAAATCTTGTATTTCTGAAGAGAGAGATAAATAGTCAATCAAAACCACATATCTGTAACACTTTACAGGCTAGATCCAAAGAGACACATAGATGTGGTGATGCTTCAGTATCTTAAACTTAGCAGTATGGACCATGAAGTGGGAGGGAGGAGAACAGGGTTCAGATATTTGCATTTTGAACTATTGTTGAGTTTTCTTTTCCTGTTAAAGGGCAAATAACAAAACAGAAATAGTCCATGGAGCAGGAACTAGAATCTAGGTCTTCTCTCCCAGTTGAGCACCCTGGCTATTATGCTACAGTGTAATCCTTGTTAATTGTCCAGATGCCATAGCATTTTAATTTTTAGCTGGGTAGTTACGTAGCTTTAGCAGGCAAGAAGCTTGTTACTAGCCAACATTTTAGTTTCCTAATTAAAGTGCTCTTCTGGGAAATAAATGCATGTTTTTGAATCCCCATATGCTAACAGGGAATTAAACCCAAGTTCCTTGCCTCTATGGTACTTTCTGTAATCCAGTATGTATCTCCAGGAGGAGTTCTGGGCTGGTGGTCCCAAGCCATTCATAGACCCTTGTGGAGTATGTGTTTGCTGCCTCAGGTATAACCTCTGTGTTACCTTGCACATGAACCTCTTCGCATGTGTTTTGGTGGAGCTTTAGGCTTCTGTAAAGCTTCCACCAGAAAAATTAAGTGCATATATCATGTCTATTTGTAGGGAAATCCTGTGGTGTTTGTTGGATTACTTTGTATAGGACTTGAGGGTCTGAATTTTGCTTGTATGCAAAAATATGTTTATTACATGCTGCCAAGAATTCAGAAGCCATGCAGATAATGAGAAAACATCATGCTTGTCAAGTATTTGAAAATGGCAATAGCAGGAGCACTGGTTTTTGTTGCCATTTAAATAAAAATGTCTTAACAGTGAGAAAGTTCTGGAAAGCCAGCCTGGATGCTTTATTAAACACCTGAAGGAATTAAGCTACTTGGCAAACAGATTTTCCTTTCAGCTGTTTAAGTTAAATAACAGATTTTTTTTTTTTAAGAAAATCAAAATAGCTGCCTGCTTTACTTAGGAAGGTTTTCCTTTCATAGCTTCTCTGATGTAGTCTTCTTCAGTGTCTTCCCATAACAAAAATTATTTGGCTACACTTTAAGATTGTAGCAAGCAGAAAAAAAATTTGGGACACTGTCTCCAGCAGTCTTCCTCACACCCTTATTTACGTGCCATATGATTTATAAAAAGGAAGAAAGAAAAAAGCATTTGAAGTCAGTTC
Source organism: Acanthiza pusilla (assembly GCA_036630365.1). Classification (NCBI taxonomy): domain Eukaryota; kingdom Metazoa; phylum Chordata; class Aves; order Passeriformes; family Acanthizidae; genus Acanthiza; species Acanthiza pusilla. Next base: position 479,741 of record JAXCHO010000396.1, on the reverse strand, counting down.
TCCTCCCCTCAGTTTGTTGCCTTCTTAGATAAATAAATCATTGGTAGTTCACTGCATTTTGAAATTATATACGCTTAGTATTTTCACAATTATGATTTTGCATCTTAATTTTTTTTGTCAGTGGTGCTTCTATGTAAAATCAAAATTGAAGTTACCCAAAGTCATTGGTGTCAAGTTTTTCTGGTTTTTGTTTTTTTGTTTCTTCTTGAAAAAACGCACTGTGTTTTTGCTTGTTTGCTGTACTTTTTTTAATCTGATAAGGAAAATAGTCCTGAAAAATGTAAGTGCTGATGTGACCTTGTCCATATCTTAGCTAGCGGGTGCCTTTAGCAAAAGATGGTACTGCATCATAATTTCCTGATGAGTTACAGCATCATGATGGCATGTGCTCCCACTCAGAATCTATTTTAAGAAAGGACAGAAGCACTTTCTTATAAGTAATCTTGTACTCAAAAATACTGGATTGGAGTGAAGAAAGTCTACAAAGTAATGATGCTCTGGAGATCAAAAGAGAACTAATGGAAAAGTAATTATTTAATCTGTATAGTTAAAAAAAAAAAAGCTTAGCAGAAAAAAGCCTCAGCAGCATAACCTTTTTTATATTAGTCTGTACATCTGTCTGTATAACAGATTCATACAGCAGAAGAAATACTCAAGACTTCCTCAAAGAAACTCAAAGTGGCCCACTTAATTAGGCAGAACTTTCAGAGACTGTTTAATGTTTAACACTGTAGTAGCTGTTAGAAACTGCAGCATGTGTTTTGGAAATTTGTTATCAAATCTTCTGTATAGCGTCTTTGCTAAATGTTCCTATTTTGACACTGGTTTCAGTTTGTCAAGAAGATGTAGTTCATTTGAGCACAATACTTGTAAGGGACAAGTCTTAAGATGAAAACTGTTCAGCAGGCTACAAATACTGACCCACTCTTGGACAACTCTGTATTTTCCCACAATGTAAGGGTCTGGAAAGTGTATGAGGATACTCTGTACAATTACTGTTCATTGAATTGACCTTAAAAAGGTGAGCACAGGTTTTTATAAACCTGTTAGTTTGAATGAGCTGTATTTTAGTCCAAGATCTCTAACACGCAGCTGCATACACTGTAAATTGAGTGTAGAAAACCTTTTGTTACAGCTTTATATTGCACTTAGGAAACAGGGCAGCTGTGTACTACCATTATACCGATTAGTACTAATACAAGACAAAAAACCTAGTACAAAGCTAAATATTTCAAGTCACAAGCCATAACATTTTCTGGTGGACTAGAGTATTTTTATCTTCTTTCTGTGCTGTTTTCCTACAAGCTTCCCATTATCTGAATATAGCTAATTCAAGTGTGCTCTTAACACATCACTGTTTCTTGAATGGCCTGTGGGAATAATCAAAATTTGGAAAATGGAGCCCAGAGGGGACTGACTTCCCCTAGCTTGCTTATTTTTACATTAACAAAATGTAGGTAAGAAATCTTTAGGTTTCTGCAGTTCTCACTTACAAAATTAGGACTCTGTATTTAATGAATGAGTGCAGTGAATATGTCTGTAGTTAGAATTGCATGATTAAATAATTTACTATGATAAGTTTGAAAGACTATCACCCAAGAGTATCAGAGGCATCCAGCTTTTGACATATGAAAATAACTGATTTTCAGGAACACAGAAACTTCCTAAAGAAATTTGACCTATAAAGCAATGTTACATTTTTAAGGTTTAATTTGTGGGGAGCTGCTGTGAGTAAAAAAGAGGTCTTTCTTTCCAGTTTTGCAAGCCATTCTTTTCTATACATGTTATAAAATAATCTCTCTGTAAGTATTGGAATTCTACATTTTACAGGCAAGAAATATTTTTGTGACAAGTTCCTTCCTAGCAGCAGGCTTGACATGTAAAGAATAATTCTGGTGGACGTAGTGTACTGATTCAAATCCAATCAAGCAATTGAAAATTACTCAGAGGATGCAGTTTCTCACAGGTCTCCAAACAGTATGGTGTTTTGGTCATGCTTTTTTTTTTGTGACCAGATAGCCTGCAGGCTAATTGTTGGATTTCTGTTTAAAAGTGCATTGTACACAGAATACTCACTTCACAGGTTCAAAGGAAAAAAATACCCAAACACCCCAAAGCACCAAAACAGCAAAAACATGAAGAGGAACATTTCCTTCATAACTGACAGAGCATTTCACGTGATCAGAACACAAATGAAAGCACATTGGAGATACCATTTTTGAAGAAACACTGTAACACTGTAAGTGCAATGGCTTGCTTTATTTAGTGTGCTTGATATTGGTTTTTGTCCTGTTAAGCAGTTAATCCATCAAGGTTTACTTGAGGTATGGAAATGTCATTGTTTTGATCTTCAGTAGAAGTGTAGCTTGAGGGACTTCACTTGTTTACTGACACTGTGGGGGGTACATTTCTGAAGCTCAATTTCAGAATAACATGAGTACTGTGTGACAGACTGTAGTGTGAAGTGGGACTTATCAGAAACTGGGGAAACCTGGTGAGGTCACCTTGTTAGCCTGTGCCTGTTGAATTGGTTGCCTGAAATGTGAGTTTAAACAATAATGTTTGCCTGATTCCATCACATCTGAGTCAAGCTGTCAATAAGTCAGTGCTCTTCTACGTACAGTTTTTTAATGTGGAAGAGAATATTGCCTTCTGAGAAGTCTCACTTTTCATTTGAAAAAATTTGAGCATGCATTTCAACATGTTTTTTCAGTTTCCACTAATAGGGTAAGTTCCTATTTTCCAGCCTGCTATTTGGTAAAGTGAATAATATAAGTAATTTTCTCATTGGATGGTCCTGTCATGGTTTAATGTGCATGTGACACATTTTCTATTTCTCTATTTAGACTAGAAAAGTAAAACTACAATTCAGGGTCAGAGAACACTTATTTTTTCCTGTCTTTCTCTGTTTTCTCTAGGAAAATATAATTACAGTACTGTCTCAGACTAGAATCAATATGGTGTGCTACCATGTTGTAATAGGCATTAGATTTAGTTACTTAGTATTTTGACTTTTCCCTTTCTTGTGTTTCAGTTTAACTTCTTATTAAAACACAAACAAGACATATATTTTTGGGATTTTTTAGTCAGATTCAGTAGTTCTTTAAATAATGCATTTATAGTTCTATAATTGTAACACTTCTGTAGCCATAATTTAATTTTATGGAGTTTCAAGGGTAATGTTTTGATCAATTAGGAAGCCTCAAATATAGATATTTATGTATATACTTTTTAAAAAGTCTTGCTATCTGTCCACTTAGCAGCATGTCATCCCTTTTTTCAGTTTGTGTTTCCTTTGGAAGAGTCTTTTACAGTAGGGGACTTTTACCTTATTTTAGATCTCTTTAGTTATTTTCAATCAAATTTGATAGAGGAGCAGCAGTATTGAAATTTTAGGCACCTATAGGTGCCTAGACTGTCCAGCAGGCAAAGGTAGAGGGAATATCCAGTGAGGAAAAGACTTCATGTGAGTTCATACCTTCTCAGACAAATGACACTTCATTTATTCCATCGGCCATGGAAATTCTGTTTACTGAATCAACTGAACTGAATGTAGAAACACAGAGTATTCAAATATGTATTTGCTTTCTTTTTGTTGGGACATCATGTAAGCCGTATAAGTATTTTTTATAATTTACTAGTTGACAGTGGCCAGTACAAAATGTTTCAAACTTCCTGCCAGTTCACATCCAGAAAAAAACATTCTTCTGAAGTACAATAAATTGGTGCAGGATGGAAATGTGTGCATTCAATATCTTATATAGTTTTTTTGCTCCGTTTTTTTCATAGTAATGGCATGCTTATTTCAGTCCTGCTAAGCTCTTGATTTCTGTGACACATTCTGTTAATCATTATTTTGGAATAGGATGTTGAGTTGCAAGACTATGCTGTCAAAAGATACGTGACCAAAACTAAATGCATCTCATCAGCTTGCAGTATAAAATGAGAAAGAAAAATGGGTTGTAAATGAGAAGACATTGCACCATGAAGCAAGAGGCAAGGAGGTCTCTGCACAAGTGGTGAAAATTAAATTTTTTAAAAAGGTTCCTATTAAAAATTTCATTGGTACTCAAGAACAAGACAGCTGAAAGTAAGCAGCTGAACTTCTTTTTCCTCCAAAAAGAAATGTTGGGTTTGATCTATGGTTGTGCAGTAAAGGATTATAAACCACACTCTGGGATCTCCTACTTTAAAAAAAAATTATTTTACAGAAACTTAAGGAGCAAATACCAGACTATACTTCCTGTGTTCTAGCTCTTATTTCTCCTTGGACAATTTGTTATATATGTGTTTTTCTTGAAGTTGCCAAAATATGGAACTGCTGACACTTTTTTGTTCCTAACATGTTGCACTTAAAAAACTTTAAATTACTCAAGATTTTTCTGACTTTCTTAATTTACTGTTCTTGTTTCTATGAAAAACATGTTTTATTTTTGTAACTGACCCTCAGCTTTTCTTTTTCGTGCAATGTCCATGGTCAAAAATTGGGTAAAGACTGGATGGCAGCTGGCAGATATCAGTGAGCTGCTTAATATGCTATTCCATAATGTCATATTCTCAGTAGATTATATTCTAAAAAACCCCTCTGTGTTCTAAAAAGTGTTATAGAAATTCATAGCATTAAATAAGAGTGATGATGTTTTCTACTTTATCCAAGTTATACCAATATCAGGCTTTTATCTTGCATTTCTTCTTTCTTTACCATAATACTTTCTTCCAGTCACTCCCATGCTCGCATCCATTATTCTCTCCCTAACCCAGCCTAAACAATGATGAGCCATTTCACTCACATTCTCTCCCTCACCCTCTACAATTACTCTTGGGAGAAAAAGTAGTTGTAAGAGGAAGTTGGATTATTCCCATACAGGCTGAGTTACAGGCACATTGGTGCAGAATGCAAAGACCAAAATTCTAGATGCTAAAGTGAGTGCCTCTAGGAAGAAGTAGTTTGATGAATTGTAGGAGAAGTAACATTTTTCTTAGGGTCTGCTAACTACAGAAGGTGTACTCTGTAATTTTTACTCAAGTTCAGCTTTCATAAAAGGGGAAAAAAACCAAAAAATCAGACTGAGCATATATAAATTGAGGTAGCTAGCTAAAGGGAAGTCAGAAAGAGGAGTGGAATGGTTTGTGATGCTGTGCAATCTGTTTAAAGTCATTGTATGAGACTCAGAACTGGAATGTGAGCTGCAAAAGGAAAGGCATCAATTAGCTGACCTCTAGCTTCTTTGAATGGTGCAATGTATTAGACTTGATTTTATCTAGATCAGAAGGCCATTAGTGTGCCTTGCATCTCCCATTTAGCCTGTGCACCTGCACTTCCATTCTGTGAAAATGAAGCTGTGAAGGTGTGGAGCAGTCCTGTTCCTTCCCCCCAGAACAGAGCTGCTAGGTAGCCATCCTAAGTGCTACTCTGCAAGAACTACAAAGTACTCCTCTGTTTCCCTGGGCTTTGATACACTATCAGAAGCCCAAAAAATTAAATGTGACATGTTGAAACTTCGGGAGAAAGGAAGTTGTTAATAATAGAAAGATGTAATGCAGAGGGGGAAAATAGATCAGAGAGGCTGTCAAGTTAAATGCAAAAGTAAGAAGGCAAGCCCAAAAAAGACCATTGACAATCAACTTGCTAAAGGCATAATGCCTAATCATAACTAGTGTTCATGATATCAGGGAGCAGAAAGTTTATCAGAGTGTTGATGAGGTCAGTAGCTGATCAAGACATGAAAGTAAGAAGAAAATAAAATGGTTATATGAAAGTTAAGTGTGTGTATGTTAGTTGTTTTTATTTTTTTTAACGTGATATTATTTCACCTGGAAGGTTTTTAGCAAGTTATTAACTCTGAAGTAAGAGAACTCTGAAAAGAGGTGTTTGGTTACTTTTTAAAGGGACTATAAAGTTGCTGGTAATTAAAGCAAGTTTAGACCAAGAAGTCTGAATTCTGTATTGATCACACTTCAGAAGCGATAAAAGAAACGAATATGTGTTTTCAGCATATCTGCTAGTATATTGGGGAGGGATTGATACAGCTTTTCCTGAGGTTAATTCACTCTGCTGGAGGGTTTTTTAAATATCTCATGATGCCTTCAATATGAGGCATATGATATAAATTTGCATTTTCAAAATGCTTCAGACAGCTCTTAAAGAAATTAAAGTGGCCTGCAATAAGGAGCAAAGTCCTTCCACTTCTTAATAGTCAGTTAGTAATTAGAAAAGTGTAGGAATAAGTTGTCAGACTTCTCAATAGAGGCATTTACAAACAGAATTATGTAGGAATCAGCTCTGCAGGCTGTGATGGTTAATGTAAGATAATACATAACAGCTTCTGTACTACTTACTGCTTCTCATACTGCAAGTAGCAGGAGGCATAAATGAAATTATGGGTTAGTAGTTTTAATTATATATATCATTACAATGTCTTCAAAGTTAACCTATATTTGGATAAAATTTATACTTTTAGTCTTTATAGTAACAGTATGTAGTAGAGATCAGTTAATTTTTTACAGCTGTAAAAAGACTTTGCTTGCCATTTTTAGAATCAAGACAGCATATGCCTTTTATATTTTTACATAATTTTATGGAAATTAGCACAGATATTTGCCCAAGTATGAAAAAAATAATTTGGCAAATGACGAATATTTAGGAGTTCTACTGGTTTCTTTTTGAGATATTGAAAATATTTTCTTACTCTGTAAAATACATTTTATATTGATTGCCACTAAAATGGAGACTTTCCCATTGTTCTTAATGAAACTAAAAACTCCATGGTCCTACTAGTAGTCTTAGTTTTAGGCTCAGGGTTATTGATTTGGGACTAGGGAGGAATTGTTTACCAGATTAGGTTAAAAACAGTTGTACTTCTTTAGTCTTTAGTTGTGAATGTGGTTCACTTTCCTAGGATTGTCTGAATCACTGGGTGTATTTCTATGTAAGAATAGGCTGGATACTTAATGACAAAGACAGAAATAGAATGCAAGGACTTGGGAGGAATTAAAGTGTGCATGTTAATATGTTGCTCTCTAAGCTCCTTGCAGAAGAATCTTCTAATAAACACCAACTGTTACATTGAAATTAATAGGAATGCAAAACATCACACTCTATTTAGTCTTCATGCAACACAAACCTTTTTGCTTAATTGTCAATCTTCGATTTGTCTGGTTTTTTAGACTACAAATCTTAATCTAACTTGGGACCACCAACTGCTATTGCAATGCTAGTTGTATTTAGAATTAGGAAGCACTATCAATGTCTAAATTGTTTTAAAGATGCTTAAATGCTGTTGTAAGTATATTTATACTAGAAAAATTGCTGCTTCAATGTTCTAAATGTAGGAATGGAAGAGCTTTGTGAAGACTTATTACTTACATATATTAAGCATTTTGTTGTGAATTTTCCTATTAGCTTCAATTAAACATGTTGGTGCTCTCAGTGGAAATGAGTATGTAAGTCTTCACAGGATTGTGCTTTAAGTGATGAGGGAGCAAGTGAATAGAGCTGACAGAGCGCAGAGTAACAGCTCATGTTTGCCTGGGCAATTGTCAGTGGTCAGAGCATGCAAGGGGTCTGCATTGCAGGACTATGGACCAAACAGCCAGCATATTTGCACCCTAAATGGTAAATAAAGTTTAGTTTCAGATTACCACAGACATACATCTTCTGAATTCAGTGCAGGTAACAGAAGTATAACATTAGCTGCAAATCACTCATACTAGGATTTTGATGATGCTTTAAAAGCTATTGAGAATTAGATACAAGTCTGAAAATACTTCAGTAGCTAACTATTTGTAAACTCTTTTGTTTTATTTACTTACTATGCGAATTTCTCATACAGTGTTACTCTGCTGTCATGCTGTGCTTCTTGCTTATGAGGGTATTAATAGCATTTGTATAATGAATATTTATGAGTTAAAAGTATATATGAGTTTTCAGAAACAGTGTCATGTATCAGAGTCAAAAATCAGGAGTAACAAACAGAATGTATTCTGGGCTGCAGAACAGCTAGAGAAATCGAACCTAGGAACTGTGTTTCACAAACAAAAAATTTGATTTGAATATGAAATTCTTTTCAATAAAAGTTGAGAAAAAGGCACCATCAGTGTGAGGATGTAATGCAACAATGATGCATGCCAGAATTATCACCTGCATCTTCCACAATTTGTTTTGCCTTTAGAGATGAAGGCAGAATCTGTGCCATTACTCACCAAGATGTGAAATGCTTATTAGGCATTTGACCCAGTTGGATCTGGCAAAAGACCTGTGGTGTCGGCTGCTGTGTGCATAGTGTGTATTCAGCAACCTCAGCCCCTTATAGGTTTGATGTGATCTGAAATACCTGTAAATAAATAATAACCTGAACTGCTATATTTGTTTTAGCTTTCCATTTCAGAACTCTAGGGTAGACCTTGGCTCATGCAGTCCATCTGTAGCATCATTCTTTGATTGGGTTGTGCAGGAAAACGCAGATCTTAACCAGAACGGGGTTGCACAGCATGTTGGCCATCTGTAAATACTGGCTTCTTGCCTTCTGCTACAGACTTCGCCCTAATTTTGGCAAGGAAGTAAAAGGGTTCAGCTTTATTTGCATCAAGTAGTAGAAATTCTTGCCAGTTTAGTAATAGATGGATAGAAGGCTTGGCAGTATTCTTGATACCCATTCCCCTGCTTCCAATCTTGGCCTTGAGATTCTGGCAATATAAGCTTCCTGTGCTGTGTAAAACCATCATTCTACTACAGTTTTGATCTCTAGGCATGGGGAAAAAATATAATAGATAACAGTTATTCAATGGGCATCAGGTTTAAATATTTTCAAAATAAATATTTTATAAAAAAAACCTCCAGCATTTTTCACTTGAACATCGCTCTCCAGAATCTCATCAATTCAGCTTGCTTTTCCCTTCAGTAATAATGAAGTTGGTCTGATTCTTCCTTTGTAAGAAATTTTGCCGTTCTAAAATTGGCAGGCCGTAGGTAGTTTGGTAAAAGGGAGCTGATACATTTAGAGAATTGCAGCTTGCAGTTCTATGCAAGTGTCTGACTGAACAAATTAGTTCATTTTGCTTTATAGTCTGTTTTAAAGGTTTGGCTTTATTTTGCTGGTTTGGTTTTTTTTGGGTTTTTTTTACCATTTTGGAGTAGTGCTGCCATGAACAACTTGAATACACAGAACAGGTGTAGAGTTTGCAGTCAGAGGAATGCTTTCTTGACCTCAAAAATGCATTCATATTCCATGAAAGATAGTTTGGATGCTTGCTTGTGGTGCTTTTTGTGAGAACTTGGATCTGTGCTCTACAGATGAAGGACTTTGGTTTAAAAAACACAGCCCAATCTTCTGCTCAGAATTTTAGAGTACTAGATAGAATTTTAGAGTTAGTCTGAGATATGATATCAAAAGACAGTTTTGAGAGATGTACATGTGTTTAATGTAAAACTTTTTCTTACAATGCTAATTGTAAGAAATGTAATTTTTAAAATAAAAATTATAAAGGCATATATCAAAATAGTTTACAGATTATAAGATGCAATGATATAACACTGTCCAGAAGAAAGAACAGATGACAGTCATAAATTTCTGTTACTTTATTCCTCCAGCTTTCTTAGAGTTCTGAAGATAGATCTGCATGCCATTTTCAGTAGCTTTTCAGGGTAAAGGAGCACGTCTTGTTGCTCCAGGAACGCAACAGTGCTTGCTTTTTGTTCAAACCTCTTGATTGTTGTCCCTCTGACCAGTTGACACAATACTCACCAGTGATTTGAATCTAAGCAAATTCTTCTAAAATACAACAGTTGATAGCTCTAAATTATGGAAAAACCTGTCTAAATGTGCTGAGTAACTTCTCTGTTGTAAGTGGAAGTTTTTTGGGTTTTGGTTGTTTTGGGTTTTTTTGGGGGGGGGGGTTGTTTTGTTTTGGTTTTTGTTTTTTTGCTGCAACGTGGTTTTGCATGTTTGAGAGTCATTTTAAGGTCAATGATTATTCAGTGGAATTTGGTCATGCTGTAGCCGAGCATAGTTATGCTTCTTGCAGAGCTCAGGTTTGTCTGTCTGGGGAAGTTCCTTATTGCTGGTGTTTAATCCCAGTCAGCAACTAAGTAGCCAGGCAGCTGCTCCCTCCCTCCCTCCTTCCCTCCCTCCCTCCCTCCCTCCCTCCCTCCCTCCCTCCCTCCCTCCTTCCCTCCTTCTGTCCTCCCTGCTGTGGGGAGGAGAATCTGAAAAAACGGCAAACCCCATGGATTGAAGTAAGAACAGGTTGATAACTGAAACAAAATAAAATAGAATACTACTAATTATGACTGATAATAATGGGGGGGGGGGGGAAGAGAGAGAGAACCTGTCAGTCCCCTGAAATCTCAGGAAAGGGCTCTGCTGCTAAAGAAACAAGTTAACAAAAACAACCCATATCCCACCCAAACCCCCCATAAATAACAGTAATGGTACAAAAGAGAAGCCTAAACTCAACAACCACCTGACTCTGCAGCAGAGGCCGAATCCAATTACCCCATAATAAGGTTAAAGATTGGATCCAGCAGCCAATCCTCCCAAAACAAAAGACAAGAACTGAGTATGCCATAATAGTTCCTACTCGGCTTCTCTCCAAGGCCTACCCTGAAAAACTATTGTTGTTAAATCACAACTACTGGAACCCCCCCAAAACCATTAGCCCTCCTACATTATTTGTCCCAATAGGAATAAATTCCTGTTTATTCCAAGCAAAATAAAACTGAAGAGAAGGAAGTGTTGCACAATACAATGGTGTACCACATTGATGGCCAGCCTGTCCCCTAGCAGTGATCAGCCTGTCCCAGATGACTCCCCCAAATTCATATACTGGGCATGAGTTTCAGTGATTCGATATTCCTTTAGCCAGTTTGGGTCAGCTGACCTGGGTATGTTCCCTCTCAACTGTTGTGCAGCTCCTCACTGGCAGAACATAGGAAACTGAAAAATCCTTCATTTAGAGTAATGCTACTTAGGAACAACTAAAACAGCAGTGTTACTAACATTATATTTTCGTACTAAATCCAAAACACAACCCTGTACCAGCTACTAAGAAGAAAATTAACTCTATCCCAGGTGAAACCAGGACACATATGAGGACACTTAACAAGTGAAAAGTAACAAACATGCTTCTTTGCTTTTAAAAAAAATCTCTTTGCAATCTTCTGAGCTCAAGTGTTGTTAAGATATTTACCTAGGATGACTGAGTTCTTTAATAATGGGAGTGTTTTTAAAGTAACTTATACACAAGTATACATTTGTAGAAATGAAAATTTTGCCTGTCTTAAAAAATGAGTCATCATCATCTCCCGAATTTATAGAACAATGGGCTGTCGTATGGAATCATTGAAGTTGTTTGGATAGAACTGCTGGAGGTCTTGTTCTCTATCTAAACAGCCGAGCCACATTTTTTTACCCTTGCCCCATCAAATTTTTAAATACATTTTGGATAGTTTAAGTTGCTACTAGGTAACAGTTCAGATTGACTAAACTCAACTCGCACAGTCTTGTCTTCTTTGTGCATTTCCTCTGGGCCCCTGACCATCTCTCCTGGAACTTCTCAAATTTTTCAACATTGCTCTTCAGCTAGGGATCCAAAACTGAGCACACTGTTCCAGGTGCAGGCTCACAAGTGCAGAGTAGAAAGGAGAAGTAACTTGCCTGGATCTGCTGGGTACCTTTCTTATTTTGCTTAGGCCTCAAGTTTCATGGGTTCTCTGTGTTAAAGTTCTGACATTCATCAGATTAGCTACTCCCTGTAATGCTCTCAACAAATTTCCTGGGGTAGGCTGTCTCATCATTCAGGGTGCTGATTTAAGGAAAAAAAACCCAAATGAAAAAAACACAAAACAATTTAAGGGCAACCATTTGGGCCCTAGTATTAACCTCTTTGGTATTTGGTCTTTACAAGGTGCTAAGTGAATGTTGACTCATTTATTGTTACTTTTTGATCTAGGCAGAATGGCTTATTTTCAACCTAACAGTTTACTCTTCCACCCTGTGCTTCTCAGCTTCCAGACAATGCTGTGTGAGATGGTACCAAAAAACTCCCTGAGATTTGTTTCTGGTTTGTTTGTGAAATCCAGAGCTTTTCCCTTCGCTACTTGAGTAGTGGTGTCATTAAAGTGGTCGAGGGTAATTTGACCTTGTAATTGAAACAATGTTGGCTGTTGCTGGTTATTTTCTTGTCCATCTTGTGTTTGAAAATTGACTTTAGATGGACATGCCCCATATGGGCTTCTTGGGTACTTTCTAGTTGAGGTTATCTGGCCTGTTGTTCTGTGGGTCTCTTCACTTCGCTTTTCTTAGGGACTAGCCTTTTTTGAAACTTTAGGACCCCCCTAACACCTCAACTGTTAGAATTTTTGGTAGCTGGTAGCAATCTGATAATCACATTTGTCAACCTTTTTAGCTGCCTTAGGTGAATCCCTTCTAGCCCCAAGGGTCTGAATACAACTACATTGAGTATTCCAAAACTGTTGGTCCCCTCCTGTTGGTTTCCCTACCCTTTCCCAAATCCTGTCAGTACCTGCAGTTATCTGGGAGCAAACTTTGTCTGTATGGAACAGGAAAAAAAAAAAAAAAGAGTATTTCAGTTTTTTCTGTACCACTGGGTTGTCTTTACATATCCACCAGAAGAATCTTGTTTTCCTGAACTTCCTTTTCCACTAACAATACCCATAGGATATTTTCTTGTTGTAGTTTCTGTTCAGCAAAACAAGTCTTCCTGATTCTTGTCAGTGAGTGATGCTTTAATTCTCCTCCTTTGTTGCTTGTTCTTGTTTCTACTTGTATGTTCCATTCTTATCATCTTCTTGTAGAAAGAGAGCATCCTATCCCTAGCTATGTGGATATGCACATTTCAAATTACTGTGAAGAGCAGAGGGGAGAATGTTTTTAGCATTTGCTTTGTTAATGGAAGTCTAAGTGCCATAGAGTTTTTATATTGCTTGTCTATAATTAAGCAAAATGTGACAAAGTAAAAGGGATTCAGAAACATATCCCCAATAAACCTTCCTACTCCTATCAATGTGCAAGGCTTGGAAAGCATGTTTTAAGCAGCTTCTTACACTTGTATTTCTAGTCAGTCATGAACATCATTTTACATCTGCAAGCTAGGAGAAGTCTAGACTTACTGTTTGAGCTGAATAGTACCAATTATCATTAGATTTTAAAACATGGTAGTTGAGAAAAATGAATTATGGAGAAAGTTTCAACTTTAAATGGCAATGTATTAATGCCCCTTAATAAAATCTAAATATTGTTTCTTTGACTGAATTCTGTTTCAGGACCAATGGCTTCTGTAGTCAGTCTTTCTGAGAATATAAATGTGTGATCTTAAAAGCGTAAGTCCTCCCTTTACATGACTGTTATTAATTCTTTAAAATAAATTGAATACTTACTATTGATTTGTCTTTCTAGAACATAGTGGTAGTCATCTAGTACTTTGTTTTCCAAAGCAGACTTTGTGTTCCTGTTCTGACTATTGCCTACTACCTGTCCATGCCTGAAGCACCTATAGAACAAGCATACTTTGGATGTGAGAGCCCTAGAGACTTTCATTAGACCAAACTGAAGTGCTTCTATTTTTGATTTTTTTTTAATGCTAACTGCCAGTAACAGACATGGAAGTCTGGGAGCAGTTGATGTTTTCCAGATAGATAGAAAAAGATCTGCCCAGCCAGAAACTGAACAGTGTTCCTAGGAGCCTTGATATTTACATGGCCAGAAAATATATTACATGGAAGAAAATTAAGAATGCTAGAGGTGTGCTGTCTTTCAAAAACAACACTAACAACACATCTCCTTTGATCTTCTTTCCAGCTGAGAGGTTATTTAAACATAACTTTTCAGTCATCAGAAGTAGCAGGAGTTACTATTTTTTTAACATGGAATTTTTGTTGAATTTTGCCTTCCTCGGTATCCTTTACTCCTTAATCTCTCTGGTGATCCCTGTATATTTTTTTGTGTGAGAAAAAGAATCTACTTGTTGAGTTGACAATTTATTTCATGTAGTATGAAAGGTGGTCATGTGTGAAGCTCTCAAGGGACACGCCGTGAGAGAGTTTTAGTTTCAATTTCTTGTTTTTGGGGAGTTAGTTTGCTGTAATGAAGTTCTTAAAACACCTGTAAAACGTGTTTGTTATATTGAGTAGCTATTTAATGACACTTGTGGTTAGGCAACTAAATTCTCTCCTGATAAAGTCTTATTTTTAGTAGTATGTCATTGGATGATTTGCAGTTGCATATGCACTTGCCTTTGTGATATGACTAATTTTGAATTAAGGGCTTCCTCTCGCCCCCATCAAATAACTCTATTTTATTAATGACATGCTTCTACCATCTTTATTGTTGCTATGTTTTGCTCATGTCATGTACTGCTCTTGGTATACTTAAAGCATTGCAACTCCAGACTTGTCTTCTGAAGCAGACAGATCCTCTCAGGTCTATTTCTCAATTTCTAATGTTAAAAAAATTGTAATAAGTCCAGATAATTTGCTTTTTCATTCATTGAAATTGTTGGCAACGTCAGAGAAGGACTTCTGATTTGTAGAGCATTACTTTGACAGGAGCAGAGACAGGAGTGGGTGTTGGATGGTGGACTCTCAAGGGGGCTGTGGAGAGTCCAGAGCAGCCTTTGCTATGTTCTCTGACTTGTTTGGATTGACTTTTTTTCTGAAATAACTACAGTTTTTACAGATGCTGCTTTCTCTTTTGTAATATTCTAAGTGGATCTTTTTATTCCAGACATCTTTACAAGTAAAGCTTTTTATTCCAGGATCATTTTCCTGTGCCTGGTATTACATCTTGGTAACATGGACAAAGCTCTAACTGCAGATAGTAAATTAGTCTTCCAGAGGCATGACTAATTTTTTAATGGCAATGTTTCTAGAAATCATACAACAGGGATATGAACCAGGCACACTTAATGTTAGTATAGAGATTAGTATTTTTGCTCTGAATTGCCAAGCATACGTGACATACCTTATGCAGAATGTCCCCTGGGTCACTGAATCATATTTTAATATCACACCCTACTTCTTGCATCCTGCCGTGGGTAAAGTCAACTTTATAACTCCATATTATTTTTTTCAAATTATAAGGACTATGGGCTATTGTATTACTTATTTCATTAAAATGTATTCTTTCTTGCTTGAAATTTGATAAGAAGTTATCTCAGAAGATAAAGCAGCATCGAAATCACAAAAATTGAACATTGCAAGTGTAATGTTTCCTTTTGCAGCAATTGTTCTGCCTCTCCCTTAGTGGGTGTTTGTTCCCTTATCAAGGCCAACTTTGTGCTTGTGCCAGCACAGCAGTTTATAGAGCTGCAGTGTAAGTTAGATTAGTGTATCCTTTCTGATTTTTTTGATTGTTTAGTGACAATATTTTACTTACCTGTATATATATTAAATTGCTGCATAAATCATTCTGTTGGTACAGCAAAAGGGACAATCAAGGTGGGAGCAACAGACAAGAATTGGACTCTAAGCTGACATTTCTGCAAAAGTTAAGTTGCATAGTGTACTCATGGCTTTGTTCTTTGGCTTTGAAAGCCATTTCTTCAAAGTAACAGACAAAAAAACTTGTCCTGGAAACCCTAAACCTCTACATTACTTCCTTTAGCTGATGAAGTTTTAAAAGACTTATATTTCTACACATATCCTGATAGAAAATTATTTAAGTTCTGTGGTACAGAACTCTCACATCAATGTGGCATGTGCCTGAGCATCCTGAATCCCTTAATCCCATAATCTTGCTTGGTAATGCAGACATGAAAAGCATATCAAGAAGGGTGTCTGTGTACTTGGAATGATGGTGTTTCTTCCATCCACTGTGAGGTGGATACCTTGGCAAAGATGTTAGAATCTGCATTATCTGACAGGAAGAAATAACCTCCTTGTAGGGAATTCTGTTCTCTAGCATCTTTTGTTTCCTGCTTACCTCTCTATGTATTTGAGGAAAATTCCTGGGATTATTGTGACCTAGTAATGCCTAAATGCCTAGCTGCTGTAAATGGCCCTGAAAATACACTGGCCTTCCAGGATGCATCAAAATTACTTTTTGAATTGTGCTAAGAACTGAATTGTGCTAATCACTTCATTATGTGATTTGGTACATGGTCTGTAGTGGCTGTTGCCTGTCATGGTGTATAATGGATGCTTTTTCCACTGGTCTCCACCTGTTTGGTGGAACAGGTGCATTCAGGACACCTCTAGGCTTCTGTCAGTTAATCAGGGCTGCTTTCAATAGGTAGAAGTACAGTAGTAAAAATATGTTTAAAACAAACTGCTTTTTCGGAACGTAAATTAATTCTTGAAGGTTTCTTGCTTTCCCTTTGGGGAAACACTAGTTTTAAGAAAATAGTAAATAAAGGTAAACAGAAAAGTCAGTAGAAAATTGCATTGTTAAATAATTAACGATAGGTCAGTAGTACCAAACTTAAAAGTTGCACTGAGCTTATTAAAAGTACTCAATTACCATTGAGTTTATTTTAGAAATCCACCTTGTAAAACCTTGTCTAAGTATATGGTGCTTTGTCTCCTTCCTAGATCTGAGATACAGACAATTGAAGTCACTCTTGAAATAATTCTTTTAATTTGAAAACCCCCACTGTGGAATAATGCCCATTAATCCATTAGCAATGCTGAATCCTAGGAACATGTGTGGTACACGAGAATCTTACAAAGTGTGATGAATGTTGTTTGTCTTTAAGAAAACAGCACTTGCAATCCTCTTCCTGTTTTTTCCTTCAGAAAGTGTCCTAAAGTGGGAGTTCTGCTGCCCACCAAAGGTAAACCATCTCTGAGCTGTAAATGGAAAAAGTATATATATCTATAAAGCTTTTCTGTTGGATAAAAGTGTAAGTAGTTGCTGAAAGTGCTTGTGGGTAAGCTCTGGGTACTTGGTGATTATTTCAAGGGTATGTGTTCCACATAAATAAGCATGCTGAATCTGAAGGCTTTTTATCAGCAACAAGCGATTTTGAAGCAGAACAGAAGCTATACTAAAAAATTGCAAATGAATTGAGTTTTGCCTCATGGTTGATGCCAGAAATTTGTCTTCAACAGGTTTTCACTAAACACTAAATACTTCATCTTGATGTTTGAGACGTCTGCCAAAGAAAAAGATAGCTGCCCACGTGTGTTTCTCTCTGCATCCCATGGAAACTTTTTGATATGAAGACGTTTCCTCTCTTCTAAATTTACTTTTGAGATATGCCTTTTTAGTCTGATATTCCAGAAATTGTTCAGCTAGTCATGCATGTCCCCTCCCTTCTTTCTACTCGTGACATGGCCTAATGTTTCAAGTAGAAGTTTGTATTCGAAGTTACTGCGCTGATCCAGGGGATTTTTTCAATCTGTTGCCTTGCTCAAAGAGTGCTTTGATGGAAAAGTGTTTCATTATATTATATTACTTCCTTCCAGCATGTGTCTAGTTTTCATAATTGCTTTGTTTTTGTGAACCTCTGATCCTTAGAACTGAAAAGAGCTTTCAGTTTGGTAGTACCTATTCTATAAGAATGAAGAAAATGAAACATTTGCCCATGAGTACTACCTAAAACACCCATTTGGGTACCATTTTCTCTCCATTCCGTGGCCATGATAGGGGTTCATTGACTGGGAGGTTTTTTGGGGTGGATGGTCTCAAGAGGAAGTCGATATTATGTCCTCCCCCTTAAAATTTGAATTCAGAAGTGGGATTGAGTGATATGACAGATCAGTATAATTTCCTATGTGGTTAAATTATTGTCATGATTTTTTATTTCCTTGCTAAACTTCTTAATTACTAACGTCTATTTCCCTGTAATCTGTAGATTTTTTTTGCAAGCAATACATATGTTGGCATCAGCTAAAATACGCATTTTTACTTTTTTGAGATATTAAGTATGATATGTATTCTTCTCACTGCCATGTGTGAAATGGAGCAGGTTTTGAATGAGAAGGATATAGAATGTTTTGTTTCAAGCAGTTTCAAAAGAGGTTCATGGGCCACAACCTGCATGACTACCACGAAAAGGTTGGATGTGGTTTTGGGGTTTTTTTTATGCTTTTGCATTATTTTACCAAGGTGTGACAGCAAATTCAAAACAAACTGGTTTTCATACTACATAGGTGTATCTGTAGGTACCTAGATAATGCAGTATAAGGATTTGCTAGGGTGATGTGTCTGTATTTCTACAGAAGCTTCATGGTTGCCACTGTCAGAATGTTTTTTGAGTGGTAATGGGTAGTTTTCCTTGCTGGGAACTTATCAATTCAGTCATTCATGATTATTAAAACAGGGACTGCAATAAATATATGTAGAGCTTACTATATGGATTAATTGTGAAGGGTCAAGTTACCTATTTTTATGTCTGTATTTCTACATGATTTTGAGAAGTGAGTGAAAAAGCTTTAGTTGCAGTTTGAAGTAACCAAAATCCTTTATTTGACTGCGAAACATCAACTTGGTCCAGATGCACTCATGTAAAGTATATTGTTACGATTCTGTGTCTGTGTATATGTTTGTGTGTACACATATATTTATATTTAGGTTTTACTTTCTTTTAAAGTAAGCTGTAGGTATGTCAGATGTTAGAATTTTGGCATGAAGAGAATTCTTGAAAATTGGTGCTGGTGCTAACTTGCATACTGTAAAATTTAAGATACCATTTGATCACCAGAATGTCTTCATCTCATAATGCACGTAGGCTTAATGTATGGAGAAAAGACTGTTCAAGAAATCATGATGGTTCTTGAAGCTGTTAGGGATCAAGAAAGATACAGCATAGAACTCCCTTTTTTCTTGTATAAAATGAAGTAATAAAGGTAGATGCTGACCTGAAGATCTTACATGATCTCTATAAACAATAAGATGAGGCTATGGTTATGTTTTGGGATTGTTTGGCATTTCAGTGGCCTACTTCAATTGCTGATCTCTTAGGGAGTACTTATGTGGGCAAGCTGCTGCATGGTTTTCAAGATGAGAGAAGGAAACAATTTGCTAGCTGGCTTCAGTTCTTTTCCTTGAGAATCACTGTTGTATGTTCTAAATTAACTCCTTGGGTTTGGGGTTATAGTAGTGCATCTCAAATTCCTGAATGTGCCAGAAATAATTAAGAAAAAAAAAAAAAGTTCAGATACATTTAATTAGAATTTGGCACTTTTCTTCCTTAAGCTTCTGATTTTCAATCTGTTGATTAATGCAAGTGTTTACCAAAAATGGAACTCCCTACAAATATTGGTAAACAGCTAAAAAAACGTTACAGGTGCAACGGTTGGGGAGACTCATTTTTAGAGGTCCAGTCATGCATTATTACATTGTGTTGTGTGTGGCTTTAAATAATGTAGGTTTTTGTGTTTCTTTTTTTTCCTTAGTATTAGCATTTCAGTTATTAAAAAAAATTGAAATTTTTTTACAAGGATAATTTCTTATTAAAGTGCTTAAGGTATGTGGAAAAATGAGTATTAGGGTTGTAAAGCAGAGGATCTTTAATTTTTATATGATACATACTTCTGTCAAGCAAAAGGTGGCTCTTTTAAGATTTTCCTAGAGTTACGATGCATTTGCTTGAGCATCCAAAATAGATGATTTCTGGTAGGATAGCAAAGTCATAAACAGCTTTCTGCGTACTGTTGTTCATTGGTTGGGCTTTGGTTTTTTTTAATTTTTTTTCTTTGGGATTTTTTTGTTGGTTTGATTAGGTTTTTTTGAGGGTTTTTTGTGGGGGTTGTTATTTTCATTGTCGGTGGGGTTTTTTGTTGCTTGGGGGTTTTTTCTTTTTTTTTTTGTAATTTTTGTATTTTTTTTTTGTTTTTTTCTTTTGTGCTCGTATTTTACTGTAAAATGAAATAATCTTCAAGTACTTCATGTCTAACAATACAGGCTAACTCTTTTGAGCCATGCATTCATGTTAAATGGTAGTACATAGAAAATATGCATAATGTTTTATGTTAGAAAAGTCAAAAAATACAGAAATCAGAATTAAATGAGGTGCTGTGCTGGGAAACACCAGGGTGGTAGGTTATATAAAAGTGGTACGTAATTTTATATTAAATAAGAGCATAAAATTGTCATATTTTATCAAATCTTACGTCTTTCTGCTTTACTGTCCTGGTCCTGCTAGTGACTGATTACAAGTGCTTAAGACAGTAGAAATGTTCTAAAGTTGAAAGGTTGTTTACTTCTTCACAAACATGATCTTTTTTTAGGACATTAGCATATCAAGCATCTTCCAAAATTACATGGGCGCTAGTTTAGAGACTGTTACAAGGAAAGCCAACTACTTTTGGATTGATTGTCTTTTTAGTTAGTGGTTCCTTGCTGTGAGAGTTTGCACACTTACATCATAATTTTCTCTCTTCCTGAATATCTTATGCCTTGTTTTGCAGTGAATGGGAAGCACTTGAGATGCTAGTTATTCTGTTGTCTTTTTGTTCACCTGCAGTTTTATTAATTTTCTTTTCAATAGCTGTATCTTCCTAGTGATTTGACACATTTTTGCATAGATAACCTATGCAGAGTTTTTAAGAAGCATCTGAAAATTACTTGTTTATGCTGGTGTTGCAACAAAATAGTTTCACTTGTCATTTGTAATTGCTTTGCTTTTTTTTTCAGTTATGAAATCAGCTATTTTATTTTGCATAACCGTATGTACATTGCATTATTTGTAAAGCATGCATACATTTGAGCTGATAGAAAGAACCATTCAAATTAATGGAATTTAAAATTTTGAATGGAGAAGACATTAAGTCATGCAGAAAAGGTTTAAATCCCTTCTGACACGGTAGCAGGAAAAATAATCTTTCAGTAGTCTTTTCTTCTGGTTGTCAAATTTGAAGCACATGTATTACTTGAACAACTTGCTTCCATTTACACGAAATTTGTATCATAGAGCTGTATATATGAAAATTTAGTGTCTTGTTTTAGACTGATATGTCAGATTCCAAATACTATAAATTTTGCAATAAATACTATATTCTGTGGTATTATCTTTATTAATCTGAAGCACAAAAGTGCATCTCTGAGAGCATTCAATTTGAATTGAAGGTGACTTTCCATTTTTCTGCTATGAATGCATAAGTCTAAAATACCGGGTTTTGTTAGAATGTGTTTAAAAATGTCAGTAGGTGTGTAAGGACATCTTCAGGTTGTACAATGAAATGTAGTGCAGAAGGTGGCAGAAGAGGTGAGACCGAGATAGCACCAGACATGGGAACAGTACATTCATTGCATTAGGGTGGGTCTGTGCCAGAGGTAAGAAGCTCTTTCCAGAGGAGACAACGGCTTGTGTTTGAGGAGACATTGTCAAAGTCCTGCTGCATTTAAGAAATAGGCTGTGTTAATTAGAGATTCTTTGTGTAAGACACCTTTCCTATTTCCTAACTTTATATATTTCTTTCTGGACCTTGAAAAGTCTTGTAACTTTAATGTAATTTCTAATTTAAGTAAAGTTACTTTTTCCTTGTGCTACGTTAATGCTTATATTCATTAAAGAAAAAAATTAGATTTATAATTGATATTGGTTTCAAATTTAATTTTAATTAATATGGAAACAAAAATAGGAACCGAATGCTTATGAAGCTGTGTGAGAATTAGTTGTCAGCTTTAAATTGTGGAATATCTTTCATCCTTAAGCAAACCCTTAATATGTTGAGTGACTTCTTAAACTGAAAATGAGATAATGTAATAGGAGAATTCCACAGTGATTTTTTAAATTTAGTTCATGCCCTTTCATATTTAGTGAATTTTATGAATTTATATGAACACCACAGGAACTGGTAAGTAAATGGCTTAAAGAGCAGTCACGGAGCTGTGAAAATATCGAGGAGAAAAGCTGAATTTCTGTATGGAGGGTGCAGCTCTTTCTTGTAATCACACCCAGGGCCTGTTTCCTGTTTGTGAGTGGGTTTCTACAGTGTATTTGCAATTTTTATTAGTGATTAATGTCATGGGATGTCTTCAAGCATTGGAAAAAATGTAGGAGTCTCATCATATGTGGAAAGTTTGTATATAGTTATTTACAAATTTTTAGTGGTTAATCAGTATTAACCACCAGCTGTCATTTTAAAATATTATATATATAGACACTGTATATCAGCAAGAGATTTTGAACTGTTATGTTTTAAGTAAAGAAGGTTTTTGATAGGTGTACCATGTACTGTAATCCTGTGGATGTCCATGAGACTGTCTTACTAGTTTTAATAAAACTCTGCCTGTAAGACCGTTTTGAAAATACTTTTTTAGTATTCTGTGTTTGCAGGCTGTGTGTATATTTAGAAAGAGTTGTCTTTAATTAGTCTTGTCTGATTCACAATATACCAATGAGTTTTTCCCATCACAACTGTTTCCATGGAGATGAATAGTGACAATACTCAGCGAATGAAATGTGAAATTCATGGTGAGGTTAAAGGGAGAACACTCACTTTTACATCTTGTTGATTGGCATGATTAATGGGAAACTGAAATAATGAATCTTAATGTCATTGTATTAAAACATTTGAATGATTGGTAGAGGTCTCCCATTCTTTCCTGTCATTTGCCTGTTTTCATTCTTGCTGGTGTAACAAAACCTGACCCACAGTACTCTGTAAATTTGTTGACCCAGCAAGTGACTGGGTTATTGCGCGTGGAGCTTGTATTGGCATTGTCACTGACTGGGAGAGAGGAGCAGGGGAGCAAAACTAACAGTGGAAATTCAAGACCTTTTGATGTTTAGTAGAAGAAAAGGGGCTGTAAGAAACAGGGGCAGTTAGCCTCTTTTCTTCATGTTTATTCCAATTCTCCAGACTACGCGCAGTTTTCAGGCCATAGCTGGATGTCTAGCAATTTCTAAATTTCTAAATTAGCAATTTCTAAAACCTGAAGTTAGTCCATCTTGCTGAGAATACTGGAATTGGTTTCTAAATATCATAATTCTATTTTCACTAGTCAAGATCCTTCAAGCCATATCAGAAGTTATTTTTGCAAGCTGGACTGTACAGCTGGGCCATTTTGCCAATCTGTAGATAAATACTCATAACTATTTTTAGGAGGAATGTTTTTTAAAAGGGTACATTTATATCCATTTTTCTGCGGAGGAAGAGTATAGCAGAGATGGAATGTAAAACAGATAGAGGATTTGTGTTTCCAGCACTTACAGGACTGGTGTTCCCAGGAGAATAGTTGTCAGTTTCCACAGATGATTGTCAACAGCATACACATGGAATCCAGTACATGTTTCTTGAGTAAGTTTGGCATTTGTACAGATTAGAAAGACAAACAATTGTTTCAGTCTGTCTGTTGTATGGCTAATGCATTGCATTTATCAGCACTCATGCTGGTTTCACCTTGCTTGCTTAGAGGTTTAGGATGCTTTTGTAGATCTTGTGATTTAGTTCCTGGTATTTTTTGCCACGGGATGTTACATCTGCTACATTGAGACATCATCAGACAAGTGAATGGAAGAAAAATCCCTGAGTGCAGTTAATTCACAGGTGTCATTTCTTGTTCAGGAAGTCCTTAAAGCAGAAGCTTGGGAAACTGGGATCGTGGTCTTGGAAGCATTAGGATGTAGTGGGTAGACAGGCTGAGCTATGGCATGATGACATCGTGATGCCAAGATACTTGATCCACCCTGCTAACCACGAAAAACTCCTGTTCCCTCCTTCCTGACTACAGAAGCAGGTTTCACAGCATGTAGACAACTGGTTTGGTTTGTCTGATGGAGGTTGTGGGAGAGCCATCCAGCATATATTCCCAGAGAGCAGTGATCGTGTAATTTACATGCCTTGATAGAGATTTAAGAGTTTTCTGACCCTCCATTTCTCTTTTTGCAGCTGTCTTTCTCTAACCCAGGCTTCTTCCAAGTCAACAACTCACCCATAAGTACTTTCTCCTCATTTGCTTTGTCACACCTGTGCCCAAATTGGTGTTTCTGATACTGTTGCCAAGGCAAGTTCATGTTTATATGGTATTACTCTAAGGTAGCAACAGCTTCTTGTGTCCGGTTCATTTATCTTAAGCTCAGGCCTGGACCTGGTTGGCAGCCTGGCCATTTTCCTGCAGCTCTGACAGGAGGTACAGGAGTACCCTTGGAAAGGTCTGAGTGGTTTTGGTGGTCACGCCTTCCTAGGTGTTTGTTATTGGTGAGGATCTGAGGAGCCATATAATCATACAGAATCACAGACAAGCCTTTGCTTTGCCCACTTCAGCTACTCTTAGTAAAGAAATCATGCTGTGATGGAGGCTGGAGGCTATGGTTTCATGAGCACATTAGTTCACTATGCTTCTGGGCCATTCCTGAACAGCCTTCTCTTACAAGACTTCCAGTGTGTGTACCTGCTACAGACACCCTGCTCAGATACCTGCAGGCGTGCAGACACTCCCTTTGGCTGCCTTGGAGCTCTCCTCACCTGCTGAGAAGGTCCTGTGGAGCTTACCAAGCCTGATTGCTGTTGGGGAGGCTGGAATTTAGCCAAAGTGCAGTGATCAAGATGCAATAAACAGAAAACCTTCTTGGCTGAGCAGTAATTTAAATAAAACACACAGTGTAGAGGGCTGGAGTAAACTGTGACAAAAAAAATTTAAGAATGCGTGGAGTTGCAAGACTTAAGGACTGGATGGTAATAGAAATGTTTCCACTGTACCCCATAATTCAGCATTTTTTTCGGAACATCAGGCTGTCAGTGAATGTTCCTTCCAGATATGCTCTTTCTTTCTCCTTGTTTTTATGTACTTTGTAGGGAAAAGTGCAGGAATGTAGACTTCTCAATCATGTACAGCGACAGTAAGGTAAAGTAGAAGAGGATTCTAATAAGAATAATGATAATTCAGATAATAAGTATCACCTGTGAATGGCATTTTATCAAAGCATTTGTCTTGAAAAATTCATGGTGTAGTTGCTTTATTTCAGGAAGACTGATGAGTAGGGCTATTCAGATATTTGTGGAGGGGTGATGACAGCAGAAATGTGAACTGACTTTTAGTCCTAGTGCGAGCTGATTTTTAAAGAAGAAAAAAAATCTGTATCTTTCCTTTGGCTGTATTGTTTGCCTCCGTGCCTAGGCTCACAAATGGTACATGAATTCCAAAAATTGTGTCAGGATTTAGAAAGTATGCATACTGGTTTGCAGACTTGTTCAATTGAGCAGGTATGTTTTTGTGCTTGAAATGCAAGTTGAGCATCTTAGAGTGTTCATTTGTGAAATGCAGTTGTTTCAGCCATGTATGAGGTGCACTGAATTTTAGGGATAACTTTTCTTTTTGGGGGATTTTCAGCAAAGCTTGGTCAGTGAAGCCAGCAGATTGTATCACAAGGAGCTGGTAGCAGAAATAATAGAGTTTAAAAAAAATGCAATTTTAACTAGTGATTCTGTTATGAGGGACAAGTTAGTGAACTGTTTTACGACAAACAACACTGAGCTTTTATATTTTATTGTTTTGGTTTGGGCTTATTTTAATTACGGAGTTTGGGTAGAAAAATCATTCCCATTAAGAGAGAAGGAAATTCCTTGCGTTCCTTGTGTTCTTTCTTTTTTTTCCCCTAGTCAAAATTGACATTTGGAAAACGGTTCAATGTTTCATTGAGAATTCAAGTTCTAGTATCTGTTAACTGGAGCACTGTTTTATGGTGACATTAAAGAAGAAAACAACAGTGGGGATCAAAAGGATTTTTTGTTTCTTTATTTTGAATCTTGTCAGCAACTGTAGAAAGCTTTTTGTAGTATTTGAATTCTGCTAATAAATTGGTTTTGTGATGGAGAGAACAATTGATACTTTAGTGCTGTGAACTGTGAATTCTGAGTAAAAAGTTTATGGGCACCAGTGTTAAGTTACCAACATCTCATGAAAAGAATAATGATGAAGTAAATATTCTGCATATTATGTAAGCAGTGTTTATGCCTTATTAAAGTTTATTATCTCTGTTGTAATGCATTATTCCATTAGTAGAAGCTTACAAAAGTTAAGGAATAATTGTATTCTCATTTGTTTTGACTCCCCTCATGCCTAGATGGAATTTGCTGATAGTGGGGAGATGCTGTGTGTGTATGTTTTTATTCATTACTGAAATAGTTTGTTTTTAAGTCCTTAAGTGCCCCATCTGGATAGTTGTGGAATTGAAGTGGGTCTTGCTGTGTTAGATTGAAATGAAAGGATAACCTCATAAATATGCAGCTCAGAATCCAACAATGTGTGGGATGCTTGCATACTTGCTTGCTGCAGGAGATCTGAGAATGCCGACAGCAATTTATTTATTGCAATGAACAGTTGCAAACTAATGAGTGAGCTGTGTGACTCAGAAAAATACCTCAAATCTTCTCTTGGCTGCTGAGATGTGATGGATTTCCAGAACATCTCGAAGAACTGCATGATGCTTGTTTCAATCCAGAAGGTGGATGACAGTTGCCAAACTGAGAAGAAATCTGAAAGGAAGATCCCATCCCCTCAAAGGCGCAGGCTATGATTTTGTTTTCAAACCCTTTTAATACGTGTTATCCAGCAGATCTGAGTTTCCTTAGTTCAAAGCTTCCTTGCTATAGTTTTATCTTCTTAGAAAAAGAAAGCTGCGGAGATGCAGACCTCTTGCTGTGGTTTTGTTGTTCTCATTTCAAGGAGAAAATTCTGAAAGTTATATGTCGAAGTGTTGACTGACTTGTGGTCCTGCCATCGCATTTCAGAGGGTTTTTTATCAGATTCTTTGGAGTAACAAATATGGAAGCTCATGAATTGTATGTTCCTGTCTGTTTTTAAAGTGGGTTTAATCTCAGCTTGATTCCAAGTCTAGTCACTATCCAAGTTTTTTGCATGTGTTTTCAGTGTGCATCATATGTCTCTTTATCGTGTATCTTAGCTCTATCTCATTGCCTTTATTTGGATGTTGTGGTAGCTGTCATGTTGAACAGCTGCCTCTCTCAGACGATGCTCTGTTCAGGGCCTGGAACTAAACTCCAGTATGCATTTGTTGTGTAACTTAGTTGCTAAAAATCACAGCAGAGAAGATCCATTTTGCATTTCCTAGACTGATTTTTGGTTGGGTTTTGGTTTTGTGAGGGGTTTTTTGGCATTTTTTTACACCCTATTGGGAGTGAAGTGTTAACCATTGTAAGAGCGTAAACATTTTCTGTTTGGCATTTGTACTGAGAAGTTTCCTAATTAGTCATCTTGCTGTTTTTGAAGAAGAAATCTTTAAAATTTCACTGCAGGGAAAGGACTCTCTGTTGTAGCAGCAGATGCTCTGCCTTGTTAGTAAAGGCAGAAGTCTTTCATATGCATTTAGCGGCTCTTGCTGGAAAAAAGACAGTCTTTGTAAAACACTTAAACCAGAAAAAAAATTCCCAAATGTAGTGTTCCACTTCTTTAGGTGAAAGAGGAATTTACTTAATTCCTTTAGCTTTTTGACTAATCAAAAATCAGTCAGTAATGCTGAAGAATTTCACAATCAGTTGTTTAAGCATTGCAAATTCTGAAAGCAATTCTGCAAACAAGTAGCTCAAAAACTCTAGCCTCTGTGAAATTTCCACCCCTTTCTTGTCCATGAGCTCTCTCTATCTTGTGGTAATTTTCTGCTTTCTGAACTGTTGGCTTTCATTTGCTTTTGTAACTCTTCTGCTCAAAATCCTTGGGTGATTTGTTGTTGTCTTTTACTGCTTGTATTTTTCATTTAATTTTTTTTTTCTTCTTCACAAGGTCTGGTCTTAGACAATGACAATAAATATCTGTAACTCTCTGTTCAAATAAATATCTGTAACTATTATCTTTGTACTGCCAGTTCTTAAAATACTTCACTAGTGGTGAACTGACTTACTTGTCTAAACTGTGTCTGTAATATCTTTGTGGCTGTGTAGTCATCATTTTAAACACATGCATAAGGTCTTGACAGGTGAGAGGCTACATAATTTTAATTAACATGTTACTGTTGCTAGGCCTGACTGATGGCCAGTTCCACTAAAATTTTTCAAATTCTCAAGTTACTTAATCAGAAATCCAATTCAAAGCAGATGATTTCTAGCTAATTGTTATACTTTTCATAATATCTAGACAAAAAAGAGAATCAGACTTTCACAAGTGTTATGTTGAGGAAAACAAACATTTCTGAAACATAGGACTATATAGGAAAAATCATCTCATGTACTTATCTTTTCATAGTAAATTTGGGGTTCATACCTTCTTCCATTGTAATTTATTCTGATACTTCTCTGATACTACTTCTGATGTTGCTTGTGCCACCTTATGGTTTTTTACTACTCAGCTGTCAGATTCTCTCTCAAACACTTATAATAGATTTTTTCTTCTGACAAGTTATGCATGGAAAGAAAATCTAGTCACTGCCTTGACTTTTTAAAATTCCTCCTCAAAATTTGCTTAAATATCTGAATCTCATAACACTGCTTTGGTTTAAGTGAAGACTTTTGATTTTGTTGGGTGATGTCAAATACTTGTTCTAGTTTTCTTCCTGACTTTACAATTCAAACAGGATATTTTTGGCTTTATTTTCCCTGTCTCCATAAGCTAGCATTTCTTACTGTATGGAGATGAATATTGGAAAGAGAAAAATGTTAATACCTTTGAAATATTCTATGGAATGAACTGGTTTCCTTCTGGGGAACAAAGAGGCTTCGTATCTTATGTTTGCTTCATGTGCTTGCTTTAGCCTTGCTGCTTGGAAGGGATGCAGTGAATTGATTATAAAACAGTGTGGACTGAATGTGACCATGTGGTGGAGTTTATTCACCCAGTGGTTTCTCACCTGCAGTTCTTTCCTTAATAATGCTGTTAGCAGGAGTAAATTAATAGTGTAGATGAATCAGAGAAGAAAGCATTTTAAAACATGCTGCTTCATGTGTGATGCATGTTGCTTTGCTTTGAAATTTTCAGTAGGAATGCTAACCATGGTACCTAGCCTGCTACCTAGCTCTCATGAAGTTTCTGCTTTTTGATATCATGGGGTTTGTGGATTAATTATCCTCTAGTTTTCCCAGAAGACAGTCTTGCACCTGGTGTATTTGGTCTCTGTATTTCTAGAATTTGGAAAGCATATTTGGGACCCCTAGGTGAGAATTTCCCCTCTTACATCACTGAAGATACAAGTTTTCATTTAGATAAATCAATAAAAGGAATTGTAATTTCTAGTGTTTAAATAATTACTCTTTTAGTTCAGCATTAAAAACCATGCATACTAATTATGTTCTCCTGGCTCCTTTGGGCTATAATCATTTTATTACAGGCTGCCAATTTGCTATACTGTTTCCTGATGATTTTTCAGTGATGCAGGAAAGTGATCTCACTGCTACTTCTAGTGCTGGAGCCCCAGCTTTAAGAATGGATTCTGCAGCCTGTTCTGCAAATTATATGATTGTTCACAGACCATTGAAATAATTTTTTAAAATTCTCTGCTCAAGAACTTTAGCCAGTACTAGCTCCATAGAAGTATTTTGATGTCCGGTGTTTTTCTTAATTGCCTGTTAAAGAATTTCTTGCATCAGCACCATGGAAAGCGCATGCAAATGAAGACCCTCCTGGCATGGGTGCCCATGGTGAAGGCCAGCTGGGCGAGATACAGATCACTGGATTGCGGCTGACCCTGACATGCTCTGCTCTCACTTGGGTGCTACAGGACCGTGCCCTGTGTTGGAGAGGTCATTGCCCTGCCTGACTTCAAGAAGTAGGGACCATCAACTAAAAGGAGTATTTAGCATACTCAAACAAATGGAGATGGTTCATGACATGCAGTGTGGAATGTGGCTTCTTATGGTATGATGTTGTGGATACTAAGTGTTTTATGTTCAAGAACTTGATGAAAGAAACACTCACTGGAGAAAATAAGGATAAATACTTCTTGAGGTCTTTGGGGGACTCTGAAAAATTGGGTCCTGACATAGTGTTACTTAACAGTGTCACTGTATGCTGGGCTTACTATTACTGAGGTGTCTTCTGTTTGCCACTGTAAGAGAGCCTGAGCTCAACAAACATTTGTCTGACCCATCATAACCCTTCTTTTGTTCTTAATGTAAGGTTACTTACATACATAGGGAACAGATGTGGCATCCATGTTATGGAATGCTCTTGTTCTGATGTTAAATAAGAAAAAAGTTACTGCTATCATTATGATAGTATTCCCGGTACAGTTCATTTAGCAACAGCAATTGGTTTTGGTTCCCCCCCGCCCCGCATCTCGTAGGTAATGATTCTTCGTTCTGTTTAGTTACAGCACTGTGAGAGCAAACCAAGGGATCACAAGCAGGATTAGCTAGGCAGCCACTTCTCATTGTTCCTGATCACTTTGGGGTTGTTTTTTTTCAATACTTTTTCCCCACAAGGTTTTCTATGCCTGCAGTGTTAAACATACAACGTTTTAAAATTTAAAAGTAAGCTATTACTAAACTGTTTTGTGTCTGGAATAGCAAGGTACAAGAACAAGGTACAAATGAGGAAGCATTTGTTTTGAGATAACTGGTCTCCATCAGAAGTGAATTATTTGTATGCTTTTGCTGTGCTCCCACAAATAATGTCTGGTTTACAATAGCCAAACATTTGAAAAGCAAGAGCAAGCTGTAATAAAAAGGATGAATGTGAAAAGGAGAGATTACAATTTTCAGTGAAGTTGCATGTGAAGATACAGTTCCATTTGAAGTTTGAATCTTCTTGAAATGTGCTCCCAACAATGTAGTCTCTCATTTGAAATCCATCTTTCACTTTTTCTGCTTTGTACTTTAAGGCTTGACCTACCCAGGAGAAACAGTTGCATGCAGTTGATGTGCTATTTTTGTAAACTTAAACTTGGAAAGAAATTTGCTATCTAACTCCGCCTGGGTGATTCAAGAGTGGGATCACACCCTAAATCCAGTAGTTTAAGGTAGCTAAAACTAAATTTGCCATAAAGCTATGGTTAGATCAGTGGAAAGCTGATTATAATCATCCAGATTTAGAAAAAAGTATGTCCAATTTATAAAAACACAATAAAATAGTTAATAGTTAGTTACTGACAAGATAGTATTATATTTTCTGGTTTACAAGTAATTTACCAACTTGTAAAGTCAGTATCTCTCTGCAATGCACACATCCCATCCCAGTTTTTGCAAATTAAAGGTGGGAGAGGGGGAGATACTACTTTTTCATAAAATCCTGCATTCCTTCCATGTAGAAGTCTTTCTGTTTTGTTCATTATGATGTACCTGTCTAATCCCAGTAGGCTATTTTGAGGAATGAAGTCAGTTTTGTTTCCTTAGACATAGTTTTTCCATTCCTGAAGCAAATGTCAGCTACTTTATCATAACCCATGTTCTCATTTCCTGTCCTGATTCTTAAATTGACACAATTGGCTGAGTTTGAAACTGGTTTAATCAAATATTTGCATTTATGATGTGCTCTAGAAGAGTATGAGAATTTTTGAGTCTGTGTGGTTTTTATGTTCTAGTGTATCCTGGTTCCAACCATTCAGTAAATTACAAAAAATAATGTTATCATTTAGCTTCAATAAGTACTTCTTAGTGATTCTGTAATCATGGTAACTTTTTTAACCATGAAATGTTGCTATGGGTCTGATTATTGCTTTATTGCTCTTTCATATTGAAAAGACTGGGAGCTAGGAAGGTATGATGGTTTTGGTGATGCAGAGCCTTTGTGCTAGAACAGATAGAAAAGTCACTTCTATTGAAGAACTGTTCAGTTGGGGGAAAAATAAAATATTATTCAGAGAAGCAAATTTTATTGTAGACTCTTTTCCCCTCCCCAGTTAAATAAATAAATAAAACTAATTGTGAACATGGCTGAACCCTTTGCAAACAAGTCTTACTTTCATTATTCTGAAGTATTCTTATTGTATAAAAAAATCAAAAGGCAATGGCCTTCTGTTTCTTCTAGTCAGCAAACACAACGTACACACAGTGTGGCTGCCTCCGCTCACATACTCGTTGAGCGTAAAAAGTATCGATGAGGAGGTGGGTGGTGAAGTCATCTACTATTTTTTAAACTTGACAATCTGCAGAAATAATTCAGGCTGGTATTGCCATTTCTTTATCTGTGTTTATAACTAATATTTAAAACTATTGGGGTGATTTTTTTTCCTGAGTGTTCACAGCACTTTTTTTACATAATTTAAAATAAAGTTTGTACATGTATATACATATAGTCACCAAATGAGTTCATGTCTGTCTGCCATGACTGCATAACTAGAAAGCAGTATTTCTTTCACCACACTAAGTGACATTCTCATATCTTATATGGTACTTGATTCAGAGTTCCTCTTGGTATAAATTAAACCAGGGTGTAAGTACACAGGAGGTAAAAAAATTGGTATTTTCTCCTAACTGATGGTTTTCACTTAACAGGACCCAGTCATTTATTTCTGTTTCACAGATTCAGAAGAACAGTGCTTCACATGTGCAATGTATACAATGTGTTATACAGTGCAATGATTGGCTTATGGAGCCATTGCACCATGGAAACAAACCTATGCAAGGAAAATGGAAACAGCATCTTGCCATTCAGGAATATTTACTTCCTGCAGGGCCATTGGTTTTTCATACCTCTTTTTAGCTGAAGCAACTTTGCAAAGCTTTTTGGAGGGTGAATGCATTTGTGGTAGTGTTCCCTTAGAGAAAGTTATTGCCTATTTATAATTCTTCCTCTCTAAAGACTCTCCATTCTTAGCCATCTCCTTCAGAGAATTCTGATGTTGCCAAGATCTGTTTTTGTAGTAACATGTGTGGTGTTTTGAAACTGACACCTTGCTTTTACAACTGACTTCATTAATTTTCTGAAAAGAACTCGTTTTGAAGTGAGCAGGATTTTTAAGAAGGCAAGATTTTGAAGGTACTGGCTTCTTGTCTGGTTGAAAAAATCTGTTTGCTGTCTCAGAGAGTCAGTTTTTCAATACCCACTGTGGTTTGGAATAACAGTTTGCAGGCATGAAACATCTTGAAATAATTTTAAAAATTATGTTATTTTGAATAATAGAGATTAATATTTGGGTTCTTCCATAATAATACCAAAATACTTAATAAAAAATGATGCTTTCTTAGCATTTTATTAATGCAGAGCACATATTCTACATTAGAAGAATGTTTACCTTTTACCCAGTGGAGATATCTCAGCTGGATGAGATGTTCTTCTGTTGCATTTTTGAAGACTCAGTAATTGGTCATCTCAGGTTTTATATCTGAGACTGTTCAGAACTACTGAATAGAATTTTAAGTTCTCAGTGTGAGTGTGCTTCTATGTGGGCCTCTGATGTATTTATTTACTTTTCATAAAGCGTTTTGAAAACACACAATTAAAAGACATTTTGAGCTCTTTCTCTTTCTTTCAAATGTAGATATTAATGTCTATTACATCATCTCAAGCCTGTTTCTGCTTTACCAGTCAGAAGTTATGGGTTTTCCTGGTAATTGGCCCAAATTAAAATCTAGTGGTAAACTGAATATATTAATCCCACCTGTAGGTTGCATGTAGTGTGTTTCTTAATTTATGTGACATACAAGGTTTTATATGAAATACAAACATGAAATATATACAATTTTAGGAATTGTATCATGCAAATACTTTGCACTGAGTTTTGAATGTTGCCCATAGTAAAAGAGAAAACTGTTTTCTTTCAATGCAAAGCCACTGTCTGCTTAGTTTCATCTAGTTGGATGTCAAGATATTTATTAAAAGGTTCTGATAGCTGTCACAACGGAAGACAATCACGTCTAGGCTTCCAAAAGGTCATTATTCTTTCCAGAAGGGTAGAATCACTGAGTAATCCAGAAGAGTTTTGAAACTGCTTTTTAAAAGTCTGT
Organism: Acanthiza pusilla; assembly: GCA_036630365.1. NCBI lineage: Eukaryota > Metazoa > Chordata > Aves > Passeriformes > Acanthizidae > Acanthiza > Acanthiza pusilla. The sequence goes on along the minus strand of JAXCHO010000396.1, from coordinate 446,005 downwards.
AATATTGAGGTAACAAAGAAAATGAGGATTTGAATCCAAATAATAAAGAAGACAAACTTAGGTGTGTTTATCACAATCCATCAAACCCTCAGCTACCGCAGAGGTGCAAGTCTTCCATAGGAAAGGCTCATGGACTCCATGGATGGGAAATGTCTCGACATCTGACTCATTGTACAAAGAATGAGATTTGCTTTAAGATTAAGAACAGTCTTAAATCTGACCTTAGGTCAAAGATGTGAGCATCTTTCTAAAATTTCTGTTAATCTTTCTTTGTAACCCACGGGATTGGGGTTGTTTTGATTTGGAATATTGCAAGTAAATGTTTTACTCTGATTCGTATTTATGCTGTTTTCAGACAGGATAATCTGTTTTGTTTGTGGGAAGTCCTGCTGCAGTAGTCCCCAAAGCAAAACTACTGCACTGCTCTTGCAGTGTTTGCCTTTGCAGTCCTGTGCTCCAGGGATATACACACGAGATGAAAGTAGAGCTGCACTAAGTTGCTAGTGACAGTGATGGAGCTGATAAGGAGAGTTCTCTGTGGAACAAATGATTCTGGTGGTTTCTCTTAGGAAAAGAGGGGAACCATTAGGGATTTAGGAATATAATAAGGAACATGTTTTTGCCTGTTTGTAACAATAGCTTTTAATTATTTTCTTTTAAAATGAACATTTGTTTTAAGACATAGATAGGTACTTAGAAATTTTTTTACTTCAGGAAATTAATATTTCTAATAATAATTCTAAGAAACATGTAGACATATGGGGCAAATAATAGTATGGTGATAGATTACAGGTGTTTAGAAAATGCTTTTAATTTATTCCTTTTTTTCCCCTTTCCCATTCATTCAGCTGTCTTTTGTAAACTGCAGGTAGGTATTTTTGTACTAAGGCTACCCAGTCAGTCTTGTTCTCCTGCCTCTCCAAAAGTCACGTTAATTGATTTATGAAATATCATACAGTTCTAAAAGATAATGTTAGTAATTGAATATTAAATTAAAATTTTCATCAGGACAAAATGAATGTGACTGTTGCCATAAAAGATCTTACAAGGAGTATCCATAAAAGTAAAATTATGGTCAGTGCCAGAAATATATATACCTAGAAGGATGTTAGTCAAAACCAGTAAGGCTTCTTTGGATTTCTTTGTGTTTATAATCTCAAAAGATAATGCAAAGTATATTTTCTTAATTAGAGAAAAAACTAAATTATGCTGTAAAACTTGATGTGCATGCACTTCCACCATGTGTTACTGAATCTAGGAACCTTATTCAGCCTTTAATTATGCATTTGAAAGCTATGGAAAATGTTGTAGTTTTAAACCTCAGCACATGAAATTCAGTGAGAGTTTGTATTTAAAATGCCTATCTCCTTAAAGTTGAATATCATGTTAGTCTGTAATCATATTTTTTTCTCTTCCTGTGGTGAACCTCCTCAATGCTGTAAATGTGTAGCTATGCATTTCTTTATAACGTCATCATTTTTTGTGAGCAATAAGCCTTCTTCACCATTCCCAGAGTGGAGTGTTTAAAAGAAACGAGTTTTGCTGTCAGGTTTTCTATAATTTGTCATTTCACCATATCAGTTTGTCTGAAAATGGAATTTATTTATCATCTCTGATGTAGGGAAATGTTACTCCTTTTTACAAATGGCAAACGTAGAATTGGAGATTTAAAGTTTGTCTAGTCAAAAGCATCATATTATTTTGTTTGCTTAGAGACTGCCTAGTTTTCTAAATTCTTCATGTTAGTAATGTATTTCATTTCTTCAGTGATTCCTTCTTGGTGACTGTAGCTGCTGGAAGGGCGTGGTCATTTAGGAGTGGCTTATGGGGAGGCCCATGTCAGACACCACATGTGAAAGGGACTTAGCCCAGTGATTCATAGCAGGTTGGTGGCAAGTATAGAAACAAATGCTACAAGGAAGCAAATTCTTCTCTGATCCAGGAGAGCTGTTCTGCACTATTGAAGTGATGTTGATTCACATTTAGAAACTCACTATTTTTGACAAAAATAAGGAAGATGATGAAAGACACACTGCGGATCCAAACGATTGCAGTCTGCAGCGCAAGCACATAAATTTTATCTCAGGAGTTTCTTTTGAAGTGGAGTAGAGAAGGAATCTTTTTTCTGCATTCGGTCTTGCAGGTAAGTAGCAGGGATTTTTAATAAGTTGGGCACATAGCCATATAACTACAAAATAATAAATTTTTATGCATGCCTTTAGCTAGGAGTGGAATTACCAGGCATTTGAGTTTAACTAAAGGGCAGTTGTATTCAAGTATTAATGAAAGAATAATTCAAAACAGGGAGGCAAACAAAAAGTAGCATGAAATTCAGCATTGACAACTAGATTTCACTAAGGGTAAACTTTTTTTTTTAAGTAGACTGGATTTTCTTTTTCCTGCCAAGTAAGTCTAGATTTAATTTGGCTGATCTTCAGTCAAGCTGTCATAGTAGTATATGAGAACTTAGTTAAATTGGTCAGGTGTAGAACTCTGGTACTTATCCTGCAGCATCCCTTGATTAGAGTGTCTTTATATTGGTTAAGCACAAAACTTAAAATTTATATGATGACTTGAATGTGTTTATAATGTTTACCTTGTTATGTAGAAAGTACTTAAATATGACACAAATAAAAGAGGTTGGAACATTGGGAGGATATCCTTCTAGTTCTGCATAATGAGGGTATTGTCATTGGGACAAAAATAGCTGGAGAACTCCATTGACGTAGGGCAAAATATTATGTAGAAGAACATGACATAAAATGTTAAGGTGTTGCAATGCACACTGCAGGTTTATGTACTTGATGTCTAGAAAAATGTGGCAATAAATTTCTTCTATCAACTGAAAATGGCAGAGAAGAGTAAGTTTGAGGAGTGAGTAAGTGTTGATTGTGAGATAATTGTAGATTGTCAGTGTGATGTGACTAAGAAAAAAGAAACTTAAAAAATTAGGTTGTGGTAAGCCTGTTTTTTAAAGCCTTGAGAAATAGTCTCTGCTTCAAGTCAATGCTGTTTATTTTGTCCCAGAGTCTTGGAAGGAAAAGAGCCCAACTCCAAACCTAAAATCAGACACTTGGCAATTACATTGAGCATGGAATTCAGGTCCTCCTGGATCAGTATTTCCAGATTCCTTTCCAGGATTCCTTTAGAAGAGGTTCACTGTAGATCAGAAGTCTACATAAGCAATGCCAGACAAATCTGTTTCAGGAATAAAATACAGAACATTTAAGGTAATTGGCTGTTGAAATAACTTTTGTCAGGACTCTGGAGAAAAGGGTAGGTATCTCCACTGAAAACCTTTGTCCTTGAGCAGCCTTAAGACCCAGACTGAGAATGCAGGAGAAAATTTAAATTTTTTTCAGTCTACATTTATCACTGCTGAAAAAACTGTTCCCTGTCTGTTCTGGGAAGAAAGCTGTGGATTAGATTTTTCAGACTAGTCAATGCATCCCTGCTGGCAGATGAATTGAATTATGGTGCCAAATTGTTTGGATTGTATCAAAAATAGTCAACAATATGATAAAAGTTGATATAGAACTAGAAATGACAGCAGACTTCACATCTTTCTGTGCAGAATAATTTATGTTGGAAACAGGAAAGATTATGGAATTACAAAATTATTTGGGTTGGATGGGTCCTTAAAGGTGATCTCATTTCAACCTCCCTTCCATGGCCAGGGACACCTTGCATGGGACCGGGTTGCTCCAAGCCCCCATCCGGCCTGGCCTTGAACGCCTTCAGGGATGGGGCATCCACAGCTTCTCTGGGCAACCTGTTCCAGTGCTTCACCAGCCTCACAGCAAAGAATTCATTCCTAATACATAATCTAGACATACCCTCTTGCAGTTTGAAGCCATTTCCCCATGTTCTGTCACTACATGCTCATGTAAAAAGTCCCTCTCTGTGTCTCTTGTAGCCTCCTTTAGGTACCGGAAGGCGCTGTAAGATCTCCCCAAAGCCTTCTGTTTTCCAGGCTGAATAATCGCAACTCTCTCAGCCTGTCTTCACAGGAGAGGTGCTCTCTCCCTCTGATCATCTCGTGGCCCTCCCCTGGACTCACTCCAGCAGGTCCATGTCCTTCCTGTGCTGCAGACCCCAGAGCTGATGCAGCACTGCCGGTGGGGTCTCACCAGAGCACAGCAGAGGGGCAGAATCCCCTCCCTCACCTGCTGCCCACACTGCTTTGGATGCAGCCTAGGAGACCATTGGCTCTCTGGGCTGGGAGTGCTCATGGCTGGATCATGTCCAGCCTCTCATCCACCAGCACCCTCAAGTCCTTTTCCCCAGGGCTGCTCTCAATCCATTCTCCACCCAGCATGTAATTTCTGCTCGTGTCTCAGTTATCACCTAAACTCAAAGCTGTATGCAGCCCCTGAGTGGAGTCAGTCAAATGCTTACCTGCTGGTTTTCCTATCTCCCCTTTCTTGTAAGGAGACTGGTAGTGGGTTTGACAGCATGATTATGTGCTCTGCACTTTTTCACTGGGATGTAAGAGGTTTCAAATCATAATCCGCTAGTGTTTTCCCTTTCCTTCTAGAATGATTTTGAGTTTCTTGGTAGCAGCAGTGAAAAATTTAAGACCTCCCAAAAAAGAAATTAATTTAGTCCCTGATGTTACGAGGAAATTAAGAGTACTCTCATTCACATTAAAGTTAGAGAACTGTTTCATCCTGAACCTCCAGGGGTTCAATCAAAATTTGACAATAAAAAGAATTTAACACTGGTGACTGTGCTAGAGTATGACAGACTTTTTCTGTGTACTGCTTATATGCTCTCAGATAACTACTAAGAGCATTAGAAATATTTATGATTTTTAAAGCAACAGCTCTTATAGTTAGTGGTGGGTGTTGTATTTGTCATTCTAAAAATAGGCAATAATGTTAATCACTATATAGAATAGAAATCCCTGTATTCCCTCTCTGTTTTCATTTGGGGAAGAGCAGACCTCTAGAAAGTGTCAGCATTGTGTGTCATGGAATTGAAAGAGTCAACTTAAAATATGTAATTTGTCTCCCACAGAAAACATCAGTTTTATTTCAAATTTTATACAGTTTGCATTGTCTGTGTGAGTCTTATGGTTGCAGCTATGTTTGTTGTTCACAAATCATATTTACATACCTGTTATATTAGTGTTATTTTTGTCAAGTCATATCAATTTCTTGGAGAGACCATTCTGGTAGTGGAAGCCCATTCTCCATTTTTTAGATTTTTAAACTTGCTAACAACCAAGTAGACCTGATACAGCCTGAGAGAATGCAAATAGAAGAATTCTTCATCCTGGGACTCCTTGTCCTGGGAGCTGTGATAAGCTACTAATGCTGATAAATGTTGTGTTAGGGAAGAGTTCAATAACTAGGGTTTCTCAGAGACTGGAGGCCCAAAGGAAAGGGCCTGGCTGGTGGCCAGGCTGCCAGTGTTTTACCTTGACCAGCAATATTCAGCATGTTACTTGCTTCATGCTCTGCTCCTGAAAATTTCACTTATGAGAGTGAGCTTTTTTATATTTCTGGCCATTACACACTTAGCTTAGAAGGAGAGCACAATGGCAGACAGGCTGCTCTATGCTTGATTTTCATGTGTTGCTTTTGAATCCCAGATCGGTGAATAAACCTTGTAGTCCAAGAAAAACAGAAGATCAGTCCCGAGGCTGGAAACTGTTCATTTTCTGTTACAGCATGGCAAAAGGATGACAGTATTAGGAGTTCTCATATAGTGTCCTAAGGTCAGTTTTGTCACATACAGCAAAAATCCCAAATAATTGTATGGGACAGTTTATGCTGTAATTATTTATTGTCTGTGTTGCAGCAGCACCTAGTGGTTCAAATTAAGATCAGAAATGAACTTTCATGGCACATGATCTCTGCTGGGAAAGCTTACATTGAAAGCAGATAGAATGGAAATACGTGGGTATGGGAAGCCAAGGCAGAGAACAGAGATGTCTTTTTAGCTACTATGGGAGAGCTGAGGTACAGCCAGCAAGAGACCTAAATTTCCATAAAGGGTCTAACTTTTTATGTAGAAACATACTTTTTTCTAACATCAGCTCTTGTTAGCTCACCGCCTTTGGAGAATGGATATTTTGAATATGGACGTACCTACTGGCTTCTAATCTTGGTTAGAAGTCTATAATTGTAACACTTCAGTCAGATTTGAAAAAAATACTGTAGCCCAGCTACCTGCTGTTAAATGTTATCCTTTGAAATTCAGAGCATGGCGTTAGGATTACTCACTGCATCCCAATGCATGATGATTCTGTCACTTGGCTGCTCTAAAGGCTTCACAAGTATCTAGTGTACGTTAGTATTCCAACTGCATTGACCTCCTGGAAGGGGTCTGTAAAGAGAGTTTAGTTGAAATGTCCAGGCATATGAAGGACAAGAAGGTCATAAAGAGCAGTCAGCATCGATTCACCAAGGGGAAGTAAAGCTTGACCAGTGATACACTTCTATGTGTTAATGACCAAGTTGAAAACTGGTAGAACAGCCAGTGATTAGTGGCTCGAAGTCTAGTTTGAGGCCAGTACCTAGAAGTGTATCCCAGGCGTCGGTACTGGGTCCAGTCCTGTTTAATATCTTCATTAGTGATCTGGAGAATGGAGCAGGCTGTACCCTCAGCAAGTTCACAGAAGACACAAAACTGGGAGGAGTGGCTGATACCGAAGGGGTGTACTGCCATCCAGAGGACCCTCAGCTGTGCATAGGGGCACACAGGAGCCTCATGAAATTCAAAATGGGGAAGTGCAAAAATTCTGCAGCTGGGGAGGAACAACCATAGGCAAGTGGAAAGCAGCTTTGCAGAAAGGACATGAAAGTCCTGGCAGACACCAAGTTGAAATAGGCTAGCGGTGCATCCCTGTGACAAAGAAGATGAGTGGTGCTTGGGCTGTACTGGGTGAAGTATTGCCAGCAGTTTGAGGGAGGTCATCCACCCCTTCTGCTCAGCACTGGTGAGGCCACACTTGGTGTGCAGTTTCCACTTCTGGGCTCCCCAGTAGAAGAGACAGGGAGAACCTGGAGTGGGTCTGGTAGAGAGAGCCCAACAAAGGGTCACAAATCTGATTACAGATCTTGATCATCTCTAGCAAGGAAGGGCTGAGAGCTGGGACTTTATGGCCTGGAGAAGAGATAGCTCAATGTTTATAAACATCTGAAGGAACTGTTCAAAGAAACCCAAGCCTGACTTCTCTCACCCCTGCCCGGTGATGGGACCAGAGAGGCAATTGGCACAAACTATAACAGCAGGAAACACTTTTTTACTGTGAGGGAGAGTGAGCACTGGCACAGGTTACCTACCCGAGGTCTGGACATGGTCCTTGGTGCTAGGTGGCCCAGCTTCAGGCAAAGGGGATGGGCCAGGTGACCTCCAGAGGTCCCTTCCAGCCTCATATATTCTGTGATGCTATCATATAAGAAGTTCTGTAGTTCATTCAAACAGGATTTTGTTATGACAACATTTTTAATACTATGGAAATCTGAACAGCTTTTAGAGTTTTTGGATCAGAGCCTTGATCTTACTCCTAAATATTTAATTTAAAAAAAAAAACTTACAAAAAAGTGTTAGCAAACTTTAGTCATGATTCATAGGCGAGTAAGGAGGAAAAATTAAGGACAGAAATAGGGAGTCTATCGTTGTGGGACAAACCTGGTATTCATGCAGCTCCCTTCTGCTAGTTTTCTGAGTCTTGGAAAGTTTTTTTGCTTTGTGAAAACCCTATGGTGTTACGTCATTCACCGAGTAGAATTATATAACAATGCTTGTACAACACTCAGCCTATTAAATTTGAAAAAAATAGTTCAGAGAAATAAGATAAAATTTCAATTTGGATTGCCAGTCTTACAGCAAGGACTGCCTTTTAAGTCCAGCACATTCTCTGATGAATATCCTCAATAAAGAAAACAGAATGGCCTTTGTGTTGAAATAGCCATTTTTGTGTGGTTGTGGTACAAGGAGCTACAGTTTTGAGAATGTTGACAGAACCCAAATGATTTAGATTTATTATGCTACTAGGGCTTTATTAAAGGAATTACTTAGAGGCTAAGAAGTGACAGAAGGTAAACTAGAACGTGAAAGACAGTATATAACTATCACTTTCTGCTTACATTTCTCTTGTCAAGCTTCCTATTTGCTTGTTTGTCAGCTTTTTTAAGACTCAATTTTGATTTCTGCTCTGCAGCATCAGTGCATGGCACAATCTAGAAGAATTCATCTGTTGGTTCTTCCCCTCCAGCCATCATCCTTTCAGCTTGTCACCTTCACAGTTTACAGGTCAATTTTGTTGTGATACCAGTAGTGAATGTAGATGTTTAGCTTAACTTGTTAATTTTGATTTTCCTGACTTCTATCTGTTTGCCTGCTTGTCTTCAGAGTCTGAGCTCCCTGGGGCATGGACCATTCCTTCTTGGATGTCTAGAAAATGCTAGCACATTGTGGCTACTACCATGTGCACAAAAAATCTGTGGCAAGCAAAGATTAAGAGGATGAATGAGATGCATAACTGGAAGATGTGAACTTCATCAATCCTGTTAAACTGTAGGAACATTTTGTATTTTAAGGTCAGGAAGAAGCTCATTTTTACTTTCCTAATATAACTCTCAAAACTGTATCCTCTTCTCTGGGATGGCTTCTAGATGTGGAATACGTATCTGAAATAATTTTCCCTTTTTGTTATTTCTTGGCCATATATAATGAAGTAGTTTTTGTGGTAAGAGAGACAGAGATGTATGTAGTAATACCTTTATACATCTTGCTTTTGCAGAAGTTTTTTCAAAATACTGCAAAGGCTCCTTATATTTTTCAAGTTAGTTCCTTAGTGTAAATAAAAAAGATAAATTATGTCAAAGATTGGAAAGTTTGTGTTAATTTAATAAAAATCAAGTTTGTTTATTGCACTGTTTTACTGAGTACTCAGAAAACTGAATTGTTAGAATCCACAGTGGCGTATATGAGCTTGTGAGTAAAGGACTTGCAGTGACAGTTGTTTACTGCTGCCATTGAAACAAAGAAATGTTTTGAACTTTTGTTGCTCTTCTCCATAAGGCATATATACTGCTCAAAGTTTAGGATGTGCCTGCGTTTGTGTGGTTATGATGTATCCTAGAACAGAAACTGAAAAAGCTGTGTGTTGGAGGAGGATTGTTTGGTTTGAGGGTTTTTGTGATGCATTTCTGCATTTAACTTTCATTCTTATGTGATCTTTGTCTACCTGTTACAATTTTTAAGTCTTGTATGAAAGTGTCATTTTTATGTGATTTTTTTTCTTTAAATCTGAGTTTAAAATTAAAAAGTGAAATCATCAGGCACATCATTATGGCCAAGGTTATGAGAAGCAGGCATGTTTTTTAACACCACTAAACAGTGCACATAAAATTAGCACATAAAATTGCCATGATTGGAAATAAATCCTGTCTCCAGTTCACATATGAATTATGTAAATCAAACATGCTGCTTGCTTTTTCCCTCATTTCTACAGAGAATTTGTTCCAGTCCTTACAAACACTCTGCTAGAAAAAGCATCCATTTTTAATAATAAAGATATATTACAAATACTGAAATTGGAAAAAAAATGTATTGCAAGCAGTGTTTCAAAATGGTGTATTAGAAACATGTGTTCCCTAAACTGTATTTACAATAAAGCTGGAATAAATAATTCATTTTCTTTGAGCAATAAGCATATTTTTATTAGTTTGATTTGTAGATGGCTTAATTTTAACCTTTCCTGTCCATTAGCTTTAATAACTGTCACTGTTAAAAAGCTTACCTCTTAGTTTATCTGCTAGTCTTTTTTTTTTAGGGAATGAGTATCACTAGTTGAAAGATTTTAGTTAATTAAAGTTTCTTATTGTTCTCTTTTCAAAGACAAAATTGAGGGAGACTTTGTTATGAGTGTGTGAATATACAGACTGAAAGCTATGAATGCAAACATTTTCATTATGAAATGCTGAAAACATCAGTGCAGCTAAAACAATTGCACATATGCTTTCTTTGCATTCTGTTAGTTGTAGAGACATTGATTTCACGGGATTTTGGAGATGATGTTATGTGACCAATGCTTGGGTCTGATAAATTGCTTTCCTTTTAAACCAATATTGGATTGATTTAGGGTTTTTTTTCTGTCTGTGTTACTGCCCCGAATGCTGGACGTTGGGTATTATACTCAGTGCAATAAGCTGTTGAAGTATTGGAATGTTCTTCTCTAGCTGCATAAGTCTGGAGTTGTGTACAGAGGGATCTATAAAGTTGGAATATTTCTAGTTAGTATTATGAAGAAAAGGAAGAAATTACAATGCCCAAAGGGCTCAAACTCCAAGAAGATGTATTTGTAATTAAGCATTTGTAATTAACAAACAAAGGCGGATGAAGAGTGGCGGGTTTGAATAATTAAGTGCTTAGGCGCTGTGTCCCTGGCCTTGTGTGTGGTAGGGCTTCTGCTGGGCTACTGTGCTGTAGCTAATGCAAACCATCCTGGCTCACGTGGGGCGCAAGCTGTGGCCTGACGGGCACACTGAAGCAGGCAGCTTTAGTGTCACAGTCAGGATTTTGACTGCTTATTTGGGGAGTGAATCCAAATGTACTCATTTCTTTGCCCTCTTCATGATCTCTCTTAGGCAAGAAAGTACCAGAAGAAGAAGCAATTGAAGCTGGGTAGGTAGAGGACAACGATAGAATGGAATACCTGAATGAGGCTTTTTCTTCTTTTTCTAAGCAAACGGGCAGGATTGACTTTGCCTGCAGTATTTATTGTAGTTTTTTGCTAGCATTATTGCATACCAATAACTTACTTTCTACTACATTTAGGTTTTACCTGATGACTATCAATGCAGTCAGAATTAATTTTTCTTCATCATTTATCCATAATTCTGCTTTCCATTTACACTTGACCTTAAATCAAGTTGACTTCTGCTTCTGAACCAACCGTGTGTTATTTTAGTCATTCTTGAAGAAAAATTTCATATTGCTATCATTATTTCAGTCTCTGCTTGAATGCTCTAAAGTTGTTCTGTCATTCAGGATTTTTACTTGAGGACAGTACCTGCTGGCTGGGTAGGAGCAGGCTGAGCAGCCATGCAGCAATGTGGCTGTGGATGTGTCCACTGATTGAAACCAAATGAGAGACTGGAAAGTTCTACCCTTTTTTCCCTGCCAAGTTCTAAGAAATAAAGAGTGTAAAATTAGAAGAGAAGTATACTACAGAGGTGCGATGTTAATGTCTGGAGCATTGGTGAAGGTGTGTCTGTGTGAATGCGTAATCCCTTTTTGAGTAAGCATAAATATTTCTTATAATACCAGTTTTGTGAGTCATCTTACAGAGTGAAGTAGAGCAGTTACCATTGGCTTTGGTAAGAGAATTCATGTAAATTAAGATTATAAATGTTGTCATTCATATATAAGTGGGAAAAACAGCTCTGGTGTTATTTTAAGATGAGGAGCTTTAGAAGGGAGAGTTTTCTCTGCAAAAACAGCCTCTTGTATTGATTTACCCACTTTGTACTTATTTTTCCTGACTCTCCTCTATCTCCATCTCTTCTTATTGGTATTTTTTTTAGAAACTGGCTTACTGCCTTCTTCTTATTTTTTTTACTCCTTTACCAGTTTATGAGATGTGTAAGTATTCATTATTTTACTGTAATTTGTTTTTCAATACTTTTCGTGACACAGGTTGTAATCATAGTTCTGGTTGTAGGTATTACTTCTTTCAGGTTTGAATGCACAGTGTTGGCATTAACAGCTTAATTTTTGAAGAACCTGTAAATCCTGAAACGTATCTTAATCTGAGATGTGTCCTTTACTTTTACAGTTGTGGTTCTGCTGAATTTTATTTGTCTTTTGTGGTGTGTTCCACTTTTTTTGTAATAATTAAACAAAGGTGCTAATGTCTCCTTTCCATGAATATTTTAGATTTTTTTGCTGTAGTGGTAGGTGTTTTGGGTCTTCTGATTAGCATTATTAAGAACACTAAACTTGTTTGTAATCACCAACTGTCTCCAGTTAGTTTCACAGAATTGAATTAACAGCTTGATTTCAGGGTTTAACATTTCTTTCAGATTATTCTCGATATTTTGCTTACATTTGTATTAAAAGTAGTTGTTTGCAACATGTGACTTTACAAGAAGAGAACAGAGTATTTGTTGGAATTTTGGCTGAAGTTTTACAGTACTGTCTTGGATTTACCCTTCCATTGTTCATAGTCTACATGTCTTGACAGAATGTAAACTTTTTTAATTGTTGGGTGATGACTTTGGACTTGGTTTAATCAACAGTTGTATATCATTCTAAGACTCTCTTTTAGCAAAATACAATTTTATTGGGGTTTTTTTAATAGTGTTAAAGAACATTTAACTCAATACCTTATTATTTTAGAGGGATTATACTAAGTGCTATTTCCAACTTCATTATATTCATTGGTAGAATTTTAAATTTTTTTCCATAATACAGGAGGATCCAGCCAATGATATATTAAACTTCATATACATCTATTAAATTGTATAGCTTATATAAAGATTATATTTATATAGCATATCTGAAGTTGCATTGATAGCTGTATATAAATTTGGGAGCCCCGAAATTGTAAAGCAAATGCAGAGTGGGGAAAAAAGGTAATGAAAATGACACAGGTGACATGGGGGGCATATAGCTCTGCTATTTTTCTCTTTGTTCACTTTTTGTATTAATTCTGCTCTAGGGAGACGGAGTGACATGTTGTAGGGTTCTTTTTGGATCTCACTAAGAAAGGCTGGCCAATGAACAGCATGATACAATAGCCATATTAATAAGGACGAATAAACAGAGAAACACCGCAATTAAATCTTGTGTCCCTTCAGAGATTTGAAACCCCTTGATCATGCAGCCTCAGATGGACCCCAGGTGGGTTTTCCCACAGCAAGCTGTGCAGATGCTGTCTGTGGGCTGACTCCTCTTCCCTCTCACAATGCCTTTTATTTTATGTAGCAAAGTCATTTCTCCTAAGAACCTGGCATGGCATCTCTGTCGTGTCATCCACCAGTACCACCCGGGGCGTGCCAGCAGATTCCCTGACAGCGCTGCTCATGCCAGCACATGGGCTTCTAATGCAAGGCCCCACAGAGTGTGCATTGCCCCCTCAAGATCCCTAAATCCTCAGTCACAGTGTTTTCTGTGGGACTCCCAACATGGTGTTTCCCTTGACATGGGCAAGAGAATGATCTCTTCTGAGGGGGAGTAAGTACAGGAAGAAAACCTAGTGATAGTTTTCCAAGTGAAAATCTTGGTGCAGCCAATTCTAATGGAGTTTGAGATTTTACTTTTGCAGTGGATTAGACATTTGTTGGTAAGAGGATGAAAATGCCTTTGTTGGCCTTTCAGTGGTAGCTTTCCCTTGCTGCTACTCAGATGCAGCTATGAAGAGACGCAAAAGCCTGTCTGCCAGGTATATGCATTATTTGTAACTTTATACAGATTTAAACAAAACTCTACAACTTTGGCAACTCAGTCCAAAACAAAAGAGTACCAGGTGACTGACCGTGTGATGTGGCTCACCCAATTTATTTGTAGTGTCTGATCCTTAGGCCTGTCTGCAAGCATGTAGCTTAAGGAGGGTTGTGCTCCTTTCATTATGTGTACATTCATACACACAAGCAGTAACTGTTTCCCATCTTATATTTTCTAAGCTGTTTTTGAGAACTTGGACTTCTGAAAGCTCTGGTGAGTTTGAAGTCCTACTGTGACTACTACTGCTCTTCATACAGTACTGAAGTAATATTTCAATCCCTGCAAAATCATTTATTGAAGGCATTTCTGAAGCATAACTATCAAATCCAAGGCACTACTATGGCATTTTTTTTCTGTTATGCAACTATTTTGGTGCAACTATTTTAGCGGTTTCAGTGTCTCCAGTTTTTTTCCGCTTCCTCGCATTTTTAGAAAACAGCTAATTCATTTTTGTAGAAAACAGATTAGAGAAAACCAGCAGCAGGCTAAAACAGTGCATAAAAGGTGATGATAGAAAAGCTGACAGCAGCAAAAACTTTTGGGAGCCTGCATCTGGAACAGAGGTGCTGTTGGTTGAATTCTACATACAGAACTCATTAAGTGTTCAAGGTTAGAAGTATCAGAATTTCTTATTAGTGATTTCTATTTTGTTATCTCATGTTAATGTTGTTTAGCATAGGACACTGTTAGGAAAACCGCTGAGTCGTGGCAATCAGTGTGCCTTTTGTGGTCTCTCACCTGAAGTTTAGAAATTATGTGTATGGTCCATAACTGTTCCTTTGCCACAGTGGAGTGTGTACAGCACGAATAAAATCTGTTTGCACACACAGGCTGTTCTCTGGTGCTTATCCAAGGCTGTGAAGCAGAATCTCAAATGAGAGCTGCAAAGATGAATATCTGCATTTTCTGTTTTTGTTGGAAGGTTGTTTTTTTGGGGGTTTTTTTGTTTGGTTGGTTGTTTTTGTTTTTGTTTTTGTTGTTTTTTGTAATGGGACCAAAGGACCAAAGTAATCTTAAGAAATCCTTAGAACTATATAATATCTGGGGGAAAATAAATAAAATGTGGATTAATAAGGGAAGAATCTGAGGCATGTTACTGAAGTGACTTTTGGAAGTTGACTAGGTGTTACAGTAATCAAGATGTTATACAAAGAGGATTTTTTTTTTTTCAGCTTAGAATTTGTACTCACTCATCTTTTCTCCTTCTGTCTAAAGGAGTGTTTTAATGATTTCATGCTTCCCAGGGTGTATCGCTTGACAGCATGCTGCAATCACCTTGCCTTTGGCCCTAGAGGCCGAGGAGCCCTCCAAAAATAAATGGGAAAAGCCAGAAGCTGTCTCCTCGACTTAGCATTTTCTTTTAGCTCTGCTTAATGGCAGAATTTTGTTTGGTTTGGTCTCTGAATGGTGTCTCTCCAGTGAGAGCTTCCTCTGGCAGCCGCTTCTGCTGCCTGCTGCTTAGGGGCATCAGCTGGGATGCTGTACACAGCTGTCTCCCACAGAAATGCCTGCCAATGCCTGCTATAAGAGCTCTTAACTACTTGTCCTGTATACAATTGGCTTTTCAGCTAACCATAACCGTCAAGAAGTGTCAAGACCATGGTAATTCTGATAGCTATGCTGAGGAAGTAAATCTCTTGGGTTTTTACAGTTCTGTACTTAAAATCAAAACAAAACAGGCTGGTAGTTGTGAAATCCTTAAACGTCTGAAAATGCATAGATGGATAGTAAGTAGAGGTCATTCTTTCCAAATATGGATGTGCCACTAAATCACAAGGCTGAGATAAACATATTGTTTGTTTCTACAACACAAAGAGAATTGCCTTGTTGCATAAGAAAATAGCCAGATGGGAAGAATATAGCACTTTGTTACTTTAGAACTACGAAACAGGTATCTGCTTAGTGTCACTCTAATTCTGAATATTTGTGCTGGATATATTTAGGTTTTTATTTGTAGACACACCTGAGTTACTTTGCCCATACTTCAGCCTAGGTAGCTGATGTCAGTGTTAACGTGGTAATTCAGTTCTAGAACTGACCTTGGCAGACCCCTCAGTTCAGCTCAGGCACAACACCACTGGAGTGGTCTGGCTGGCTTTTGGAGAAGGTCTGGTTTATGTCCATCCAGTTCAAAGTATGACTACAGTATGTTTGTATGGGTGGCTATATGGTCATGGTTAATCTTTTCCATTTGATTTTTAAATTACCGGCAGGGAGCTAGTTTAACCCTTTATGCACTGCTTTAGTGTCATTACATGTGAATTTTTAAAAAAATATTAAAATAATATTAAATATTAAAATTACCTTAATTTCATAAGGGAAAACTCTTCTTCTCAATGGATATGTAACACTGTAGATTGTCAACAGTTTCAGAAGACATCTTTCAGAAAGTTAAGTAGGCTTCACAACTACCTTCTGCACCTCACAGAGCTTTGATTGTCTCTTTTCCAGATTTGAAGTTAGTTTTTTTATATACTGGTCATGGATTAGGATTAGTGATTTCAGAGTTGTGTACCAGAAGCAGTTTTCCGTTTAGTCACCTAAGAACATTCGTTTGAATAAATTTCTTACATCTCTTTTGGCAACAGCCATTTCATCTTGCTTGTTTCTGTTCCTTTTTTTTTTTTTTTTTTAAGAAAAAAAGAAGTAAGACCTTTTAAGAAGACATCTGAAGATTCATATAATCCTCACTGAAAGTTAAAATGGAAACACAGAAACTACTGTCCTTAGAATATGGAAATTACTGGCTGAATGACTGGGTACAGAGGGTAGTGATTGGTGGCCCAAAGTCCAGTTGGAGGGCAGTGACCTAGTGGTGTACCCCAGGGGTCAATACTAGCTCCAGCCCTGTTTAACATCGTCATTTATAATCTGGATGTTGGCAGCAGGTTTGCAGATGACACAAAATTGGCGTCAGTGGTTGATGTGTTAGAGGGTCATACTTCCATCCAGCAGGACTGTAAAAGGCTTGAGAAAGAAGCCAGCCAGTTTATCTCTGAAGCCAAGACCTCCTGGTTTTGGTAAGAATTTTCATCATTCTAATTAAACTCTTAAAATGTAAGAGTTGTATTATCTTACATATATTTGTCATGTTTCCCTTTGACAAATATGAAGAAAGAAGTTATTCTTAAGGTTACACAATAACTAACACAAAATAACAACAACGGATGTTGCCTTTCTTTGGGAAAAGTAAATTTGAATTAATGGGGTTTTAAATTCAATCTGTTGAGATATGTTGTATTCTAAGGCATGGATGCATCTCATATTTGGGAAGAAGAGGAAGCGCCGCCTTTTTCTCTTAGAAATGTAAGATGAGAGTATTGAGATACAGGGGGTTTTGCACATTTAATTGATATTCATAGCTTTTACAAATTTTAGAGGACTGTAATTACAGATTTGACAGTGGGATAAAAATGTAACATTCTTTAGAAAAGGTTATATGTACTGTTTTGGCTTTAGCAAGTTCTTTAGAAGTTTTTAATACAAACATTTGTATAGAAATGTCTTTAAGCCACATTTTGGACCCAATTTTTAGTTTCCCTGATATTTCTGGCATCATGGAAAAAGTATGTAAAGTTTTGCAAAGTAATGAGATTTTTCTAAGTGGTTGCATATGAATATTTGTACATACAGAGAGGAGGAACAAAATAGCCAACACTGCTCTGCAAGTCATTAAAATACCTGAAAATGTAATTCCTGTCTTCTTTATTGTAGATTTGTAGTATCTTCAGCTTGTCAAAAAATGTGCAATAAAATAAGAAAAGCAAGTTCTCCAGTTACACCTCATTCTAGCCCCCCTGCTCTGACTCCCTACATTGTTCTTGATTTTTAGGTCTGCTCTTCTGTAGCCATCTGTTCACTTCCTAAAATAGCACTGCTTGTGTCTCAATTTAGAACTTTTCTCATTATCCATAATACATTTTAACTTCCCTTTGGATGATACTCATTTGGATAATGAGTTTTTTAATGCATTGCTGAATATGTATATGTTAAGTAGTTGAAGACCAACTTTGACATTCATAATTACGCCAACATGTTTTGCATTGTCGAGCATAAGAAATAATTCTTGGCTTTCTGTTTGTGTAATTGTTTTGCATTGTTCTAAGTATTACTTCATTTGGAATTAGTCAAATACTAAATTATAAATGCACTAGCAAGCTAAGAAGTGTTACCACAAAGTCACACAGTAATTCCAGATCAGTCCTATGTTTGCAGTGATTCAAGGCTATGTGCATGTTGCAGGATTGACTTCTACTGGATTGGTGATGGACTAGAATAGATAAGACCCCTATCTTTGTAAGGGCACTAATTTGCCTTTCCTGTCCCCAACCATTGACTTCCCATACTTTCTCTCATACTATCTTTCATGTCTCTAATTTTCTGTAATAATTTACAAGCGTTGACTGCTTTAATTTTGTAAAATTCACTTGAAATTGGTCATCAGGTTAAAAAAACAGTATTAGGAAGGAAACGCAGGAAAGGGAAAAGGGAATTCGGCAGAGACAAATGGATGGACAGCTTTAAAAGTAATTTTTGTGGGTAAAAGCAGGCATTATTACTGAAGAATTTAAAAAATATGTTTAATAAGTATGTCTGGCAGTGAGATTTTTTCTGTCACAGCAATGCTGAAAGCCTTATTCACTGTTGAAAATAATAAATGTTGACACTTTTAAAAGTTTAGTTGGTTACCTGCTTCATATTCATGGAACAGTTCTTTGAAGGAGCAAAATGGCCTTTCTTAATGAACTGGTGAAGTTGCAAATGTGGGCTTGGTTTTTTAATAGTGATTATGTTGATAGTTTTCACTAAGGCATTAAATTTTTTTCTTTCAGTTACTTGGGAACATTTTCAATACCTGTTATGATTTTGTATTATACTCGTGTAAATACACAGAAGTTATTAGTGGAATTCATGAAAACTGCATGGCAAACATGGATGTCATGCATACCTATAAATTTTAAGACCTTTTTTATTTTTATAAATGACTTCTGATTTTAAGAGTAATTGCAGAATACACTAGGAAATTGTGCAATCCATTCAGTCTCCCACTCACTCAACAGCCCATTTAAGGGGGAATTGAATAACATTGCAGATCTCAGAATACACTGGAAAAAAAAGAAAAAACATTTGGTAGAAAAGTGTTTTCTTCTTTCCCAGTTAAATTACCCTGATGTCCATTTCTATTTTTATAATCTCAAATGGCTGGTTTAAAATGCAACAGCTCAAAGGTTTCAGTAAGGACAAAAGTAATTATATAATGATAGAAAATTACACCAAAATTTTCGATGGCATGTACCATTTGTGTCTATTTTTGTTGGCCATTTGTGAGCTATGAGGATTACTGATGGTGCAGTAAAAAATAATGGTAATCCTATCATTCTAGTCATCCTTCCCCTCATTGTTGGTCAAGCAGGATGAGCTCAGAGCAAATAAGGAAAACCAGTACACATTTATGACTTGGAGTTTCAGAATGCCCATAAGAACATTATTCTTGATAGGGCTGTAAGAGTGGCAAGAAATGAGCCCAGACAATGGATCATAACCTATTTAGCCTTCCTAACTGAGACAGCCACACATATACATAGCCTGAGACTGGTTAAGAGCCTGTAATGCCAAGTGCTGTAGTACGCCAGTATGCAGGCAGAGACACCGAACCCAGGGAGTCAGGCAGGAGGGGTCTGTGAGTGCCTGGAAATACTGTTCCTGTAGTTCCTGTTGACAGGAACCTCTCAATATCGTTCTGCTGCTCTGCTTGTCTCATTTCCAGGATTGTTGCCTTGGCTGGGCTCGTAGGGCAGAATCTAGTGAGGTAGAACCCTTGGCAGGGTGCTCCACGTTGCCATGTTACAAATGTGGTAACTGCTGGGTTTCTTTTGAGCTGCAAGAAATTTACATGGAGTGTTCATATGGGGTGTCATTCTTCTACAAATGCCAGCATGGCTTGGTATGGTCCTGACAGCTGATTGATTGATTTGATTCATTGCCTGAATAAGCAAACATATGAGACATGACAGGCTGTATAGGCTTTAAAGACTTCTCCCATTTTGTTGCTTGCTGTAGGCTTAGAGTTAAATATAGTTAGACTTGGAATCAGCAAAGAGAGAGAACTAAAAGTTAAGAATAAGGAGTCAAATATCAAAAGATTATTTCCAGAATATTTAATTTTTTCTCTGTTCAGGAGAAGAAAAAGATGACTTATTTATTCACATCAAAGAAACAGGGACAGCGGTAAGCTGACATTTGTATCTTGCTAAGGTGTTTAGGAATAGAAATGATTGTGAGTCCCTGAAAGATGAAGTAAGTTAAGTAAATCAACAACAAGATTATGTCAAAAGTCATGTTTAGGTAGCTAAGACAAATAGGACAAATAATCTGGACTACCTACTGCATCAGTAATTCTAATTTCATTGTAACTAGTAAGGAATGCAATTTTGAGCATAGCTAAAATACAGTAGCTCAAAAAAGAATCCAGTACAAATAGAATGGTAGGAGCAAATGTGCTTGAACGCTTGGAGGAACATTCACAGGAGGAAACACTGGGCTCTCTGGGCTCATGTCAGATGAGGGTTGCATAGGGCTAGAAGGCACTTCTATTTACTGCGTTACACCTGCTATTAAAGTAAGCCAATTTTAAACTAAAAATCATTTTATATGCAATTCAGGGTTTGCCACATAGAGCTGTTGTTTAAAATATCTGATTGTAAAAACATGGCAAGACTCTCAAAAGGGAATGAATAGCAAACTTCACCTTGTAATCACGACCTGAAATCAAGGACTGGCACTCAAGACTTCGTAGTCTTGAAAGTTGCAACTCCGTAAGTGAGCATAAGCAAAGGTACATAAATGTAAATCTTACTCCTGGTATAATTTCTTTGCTTATTTTTAGTCTCCCTATTTTTATTTTCTGTATTTCAGGTTTGGTGGAGCATATGTTTCAAGTGGTATATGAAGCATGACTTGGAGTACTCTGGAATCATTTGAGATTGTAATTTTAATAATTAGTTGAATGAGTGAGTGATGAAAACACTTAGCATTTAAACTGATTTTCAGGTTTTTCACAGCTCGCTGAGATAATTGGCTCAGTTCCAACTATTTAAAGCTTTTTCCGGATCCTCCCAGCTGGAAGAAATGACAAGAGGCTTTGGTTCCCATTTTCGGCATTTATTCATAAGCATTGGAAACAGACATGGAAACAAATGAACCCTGAGATGACGGATTGGTGATGCCAGTTCTTTGAGCCAGTTCACTGAAAGTGGTCAGCTCCAGAGCTGTTAAAATAAGCACAGTTTATAAGCATAATGTTAAAATAAACAAAACATTGGGAAAAAAGCTTAAAGAAAAGGAAAGGTTTTAGAGATTGGGGGTAAGGGATAAATCTATGTTTCTTTTAGAGTTGTTTCATGGACTACAGGCTTTCTGGTGCGGTATTCTCTCCTCCCATGACACCTGAGTAGAAATTGCCCCACTGAGATCTTCACCACTGCCACCAGTAGAGACAGCAGTGAATGAAATGTCAACAATATTGAAAATCCTGGTTTTCAGAATCTGCACTTTCCTCTGTGGGATTTGATATCAGCTGTTTTTTGTGGATGGCAGCTCAGTGTTCTAGAAAGACCTGTGGTACATTCCCAGATCATTGTGTAGAAACAGTTTCCCACTGCTTGTGATAATTTTGAAGCCCTGGGAAGCCAGCAAAAATCTGAAACAGCATGACTAGTTCAGCTTTGTGTGAATGTGACTGTATTTCTTCCAGGAGCTTGAAGGCTGTTTAGATGCCTTTACGCCACTGCGAATCTGAACTCATGGCTGAGTTGGCACCATGTAAAGTTAGCTTAGGTGTATCTGTCTTGGCGTTTCCTGACCTAAGCTTATATATTGGCATTAGAGTGTACAGAGTCCGTGAATGTTGATCAGGATTTAATGTATGTGCCTCAGTGCTAGTCCTGCTGTATCCAAGCTGGTGCTGGTGGTGCTGATGCTGGTCTCCGCTTTGTGGTCTAGATTTAGCAGGGCTGTTCAGTTCAAGCAGAGCTTTTGCCAATCGAATGCTGCATCTGGGCAAGTAAGACCTACCAGAAACGGTGTGCGATCGCCTGGGTTGAACCCAGCGAAGAGAACGAGCTGTGCCAATTGATGTGTTGCGCATGCTCAGTAATAACTGTCTGCAGGGCTTTTTCCCTCCATTACCTGACGTATTATTTTACTTCTGAGAATGGAAAGTTGATTGTAAAAAGAAAACAATATGGTGGTAGTTGCTTTTTAAACAAGCAGTGGGATTTATCGTAATGCACTTCTTCTTGACCACTTCTGCTGTTGGGTGTTTATTGCCTTTTTTTTTCTAGGTAGAGTTGAAAATCGCTCCTTAAAGTGTTTCTATTTTAAAACAGTCTGTTTTGTACTACCACTAGTTTTAGGGAGGCTTAAGAGAAAAGTACAAAAAGATATTTTAAGAAGTACTTATGTTCTGGACAAAGAGGAACTGTCCTATTTTTAAGGATTATTGCAAGCACTTTTTATAATACTGGTTTTTTCCACTTTCCTAAAGAATTTTCCCATAAGCTATCAAGAATTCACATTTAATGAATTGAAAATTGTAAACATATGGATATAATTTACTTCATAATGAGATTTAGGGAAAAGTAGTTAAACCATTACATTGTGCCATCTAAAAAGTATTTGTTTATACTAAATATATTAGTAGTTTTATAAAATTTAGTTTTTACTTAGACTCTCATTTTACATCATTAAATTATACTGCTTTGTTTAAGTATTTAATCTTCTAATTGTGAAAGCAAATAGTTTAAAGATCCCTTTGTATCAATGGACATCCTTATATCCTATAAGTAAATAGCTACAACTGAATTTTAATATTGACATATTTTCATCATCTCTGCTACCAGTAGAAAACTATGCCTTTTATCGCTTAGTATGGTGTTTGTAGGGCCTCAGTTCAGAGCTTTGCATAAAGAGCTGTGCTAAGTAAGTTATTATTGTGTAATTCCTTACAGGAGACTCCTCTGTCCCAGGTGATTCATTCAGCAAGCAGAGCAAAGGGGACAGATACACCAGACTGGGCCCAGGTGCTAATTTTATCTAAAATATAAAAGAGATAATACCTTTTTCTTCAAGTCCTTGCCGGTAGTAGAGTTGTTTTTATGCAATACATGTTTATGTTCTGGTTTATGTGCTAGCTGGCATTATTTTGCTATGATTACACCTTCAGGCTTTGAAATCTTACAGCTGCATATGATTTAACACTATTCAGTGTGGAGTTGCACTTGATTGTCACTGGGATTTCTGCAGTTTTATTAGTTCACTAATACATTTAGTGTTCTGCTTTGTCCTAATTCCTGTTGATTTTGGCTTGTGTCACTCCCCTGGTCCAGTACTGTGGGTGACCTTTAGTTGCTTTTACTTAAACTCAGAAGATGAGCCCAAAATCCTCAGTAAGACAGCTGGCTTTGTGATCTGATCCTGCATCTCCTCCAGGTCCATACCCTGTCTATGTGTTTCCCTTCTTGTAATCTTCCTTGGAAGTCCTGTAGTTCATAGTTGTACGTCTGGATTAAGAGAAGACATCTTCTCAAGTCAAAGATAAAGTGACTAGGGGAATCATAGAACCATAGAATGGTTTGAGTTGGAAGGGACCTTAAAGATCATCTCATTCCAATCTCCCTGCCATGGCCAGGGACACTTTTCACTAGACCAGGCTGCTCAGAGCCCCATTAAACCTGGCCTTGAACATTTCCAGGGACAGGCATCCACAACTTCCCTGGGCAACCTGTTCCAGTGTCTCGCCACCCTCACAGTAAAAAATTTCTTCCTAATATCCAATCTAAACCTACTGTCTTTCAGTTTAAAGCCATCACTCTTTGGCCTGTCACTACATGTCCTCATGGAAATTCCCTCTCCAGCTCTCTTGTAGTCCTCTTTAGGTACTAGAAGGTGCTATAAGTTTTCCTTCTCAGAACCTTTTGTTGTCCAGGCTGAACACTGCAGCTCTCTCAGCCTGTCTTCACAGGAGAGGTGCTCTGGCCCTCTAATCAACTTGGTGGCCCTCCCCAGGACTCACTCCAACAGGTCCATGTCCTTCCTGTGCTGGGACCCCAGAGCTGATACAGCACTGCAGGTGGGGTCTCACTAGAGCAGAGCAGAGAGGCACAATCCCCTCCCTCACCTGCTTCCCTCACTGCTTAGGATGCAGCCCAGGACACCATTGGCTCTCTGTGCTGGGAGTGCGCACTGCCAGCTGTAGTGTGACATGGGCATCACACAATATGTGTCTCAAGAAGTACATAGTACCTGCTATTTTTTTCCCGCCCTCTTTTACTGTGTGTTTGTGAGGTGGTTTCTTTTAACAGCGTTTGGCAGGCTATGTTGAACAGTGCAGAAAATACCTCACTTTCCTTAAGGATGACAAGTTACCTGATTTCTGGTGTCTGGGGCTGTTTGAGACATGAGCAGAAGGAAGACAGGACGCTTAGGCCTTGGGGTCTCCGGGCTGGTCCTGGAGGATTATTTACATATCTGCAGGTCTGTATGCATTTGGCTGTGCAGCAGTGCAAAGAAGGGTGTTGTTCCAAGCCATGATATGAAGTTTCTTAAATCCTGTCATTATTGAATGATGCAAGCCTGTGGTCACAGGTCCCTAATAACGGAATGGTCATTGGAGTGGTTTGCATAAGAGATGCAGTGTTTATAGATAGAATATATCATTAGGAAAATGAACTATAGTTTCTCATGTGATTCTTGTGGTTCTTAATTAAGCTGGCAGATAAGATGTGAAATGTGATAGCATCTTGCATAGGCATACCTTGCCATATATAAAAGTGCATCTAGCTGAGGCTGATTGTAGACTTGATAAGTGTACACTGCAACCAAGGATCCATGTAAGATGTTAAAATGGGCCTATATAAGATGCTGTAAATTGTTTCAAGTGTTATTAAATAAGAAACTAAATGCATTCTTCTCCTGAACTAAATAACATACAAGAAAAGTAAATTTAGACATAAGAACTTTATCTTTTTTGAGGTATTGAAGAAAATCTTTCAGACATCCTCTAAAGAAATTTTTCAGCTTTCAGAAAAGCTGAAAATCAAGACCTCCTTATAAAGACTGCCCTTTAAAGGAATGGTTCTTGACATCTGCTCTAAGTACAGTGGTTCTAACCTGTGATAGAATTGAAAATTTCAGAGAAGTCTCAAAGGAGATATTAATCTTCAATGGTACTTAGTTTTTAATTGTTGTTGTTAACTCTTTTGTTCCACTCTCTTGTAAGTGCTTGCCTTCTATACTTTTCCTTTGCATCCTGGAATTCGTTATGGTTTTATAGTGAAAGGAGGCACAACACAAACTTCTTACTGGAAATACTTGTTGGGTAAAAAACCCACATGAAACAGAAATTGATTTATCTCAAATAACAAGAGCCCAAAGAAAAAAATCCATCAAGTGCTTAGTATTTGTAGCTTCGAGGAAATTAATATTTTTATTGTGTACAAACAATTAGAAGTATTGCTAATGCTGCATCTCCAAAGATTTGGATCTCTTCAATGGCTTGATGTTTTTCTTCTGAAGTTCACCTGCTCACTGCAGTAATCACACTGACACTGGGATGGAGTTGAAACTCAAGCTTGTTAAACATTAGATTAAAACCCAGTGCAGAATTTGTAGCCTAAGGCCACACAAATATTGTAAAATTTAAATGATAAATCATTTGAGAGAGGCATAACCCACTAGACTAATGGATAGACAGAAAAAAAAGGGTTCATTTAATTGCTGTTAGAAAATGGGAGAAACCCTGAGGGGGTTTAGAAGTTCATAGCCTTCAGAGAAACTCTAACATAATTTTACAACATTAGCTACTGTGGTACAGAATGCTTCAGGTCTTCAAGAACAATTTTTATGTCATTTAATCTATTCTTAAATCTGTTGAGAATTAGTCTGTGTGCTTTCCTTGCCCTCACTGTATGTACAGAAGGATTATTTGTGAGGGCTCACCTCTCTAACTCTTTGGAATTTTTGGCTCTGTTTCTTACTATTTCCTCACATTTATTTTTATTCTGCAGCAGTATTCTTTATCCTTGCTCCCTCTGTTACCTTTTTTGCATAATATTTACATAAACAGACAAGCAGATACCATCTAATGCTTTTTTGGTTAAGCTAATCAAGAAAGGTCTTTCCACTTGCCCTGCGATGTCTTACTTTTCTTTCATTACAACATCCCTCCTTTTCATCTGCTTTGCAAGTGACATTACTACTTCTCTGTTTTTTAGAAAAAGAAAAATCCTAGATTCATATGTCTAACTTGTAATTTCTGGTTTATGATCATCCTGCTTTTCAGTAGGTCACCTGAACCTTTCCCTTCTGTTGTTCCAGTAGATTAGCTCCTTTTTTTTAGTAGTATTTCTTAGTCAATCTGTGAGGATACCCTTCTGGCACTTCGCAACACTTTGTCTGAAGGGAAAGGAAGAGAAGATTTGCTCTGCTCTGAGATCCAGTAAAGCACAGGTTGAAAAGCTTGCTATGGGATGTTCGTAAAGGTGGATGTTAGATTTATTGTCTTGAAAAAATATGCTTAGACTTTCCCTGTGCCTTTGTCCCAAAACATTCATCAGATACGCAGGGCAGATATATGCAGGGAGTCAAACTAATCACTTCTGTCTTATCTTCAAAATCTATGAAGTTGATAGCTTGTCTGTTGTAATAACCTTTACATTGTCAGAGAAAATAGGGACACATACATTGCACTGGTGTTTTCTGAGGTGGTAGAGAAGCAGAAGGCAGGTCTCACTGGGTGGATGAGAAATAGGCTACTTATGGGATAATGGTGAATTGAAATAAATGGAATAAAATAAGTATGATCTTACTCTTGTCTGCTACGAGCTTATACTCAGGAGTTAATTATAATACATGAAGTGAAACTACAATTAATCTTGATTAGCTTGACTAGCTAATCCTGACTTGACTAGCTCTGTGTACCCAATGAAAATAAATTTTATTAAGTAAATTGAAGTTACTGGTTTATTCTTTTATTTCAGATAGGTTAATCTCAACAATGTGCTTTTGTTTGATTGGAAGACTTCATGTGCTAGTTTGCAGAAGCAGCCTTTGGGTTTGTATGAGATTTTTCACTTTGCCTCTTACAATAAAAATTCCCACTGGCGGATACATTCCATAGTATCGTCTAAACTGTGGCACCTCAGCCTTTTTATTTACAATGACAAGCTTTTCTAAGATATGAAGAAAATGAGCTCAAATAGTGATGTGTCAGGAACTTCTCAGCTACTTACACTTTTCCAGAGCTGTTGCTGTTCATGATACTTTCTCCAACAGTAGTAAATAAGGAATTATGTATGTTGAAAGGATACAACACTGACTTAGAAAGACCCTGCTTATTTTTGGAATGCAATTTGTTATTCTCATGGGTGGGGAAAAAAAAATTAATCTGGACTTATATGAAAAGCATTAGCCGTTTCTGATACTGTGTGCCCTATACATCTTATTTTCACCAACACAATATTCTGAATTTGTTAAAATATCATCTGTATAGAAGAGACAAGTTTTTCTTCATGTAGCTGCTTTAGCTCTTTTAATACTTTTAATTGAGGTCTTGTGTTGCCATTTTTTTCCACAGCTCTCAGTTCAGAATATGTGAACCTGTGGAGAGGATGTCATGTTTTCTGTTGCCTGACCCTGCTCACACCCTGGCAAATTTTTGAGTGCTGTTTGTGTGCTGTAAATGCCACTGTGCTCTAACTTAATTTTTAAAATTGTTACTACTGTGGCATGTTTGGGCAGATATTGCACAACCTATTAAGAACTCTGTTAAGGTGTTGCAACTATTTTTGTTGTTAAATGATTGTGGGTTAAAACTAAAAGTGTTGCCATTTTATGATTTCATTCTCTTACATCCATTTTTAACTCATGAAGTTCAAAAGGGAAACGAAAAGGGAAGGAAACTTGCAAATTGATGTGCATCAATGTCTTGAAATTCTGAAAATGGTATTTAGATTATCTGCTGTGGGAGAACAATGTTACATGATCAAAAGACAGTGTCATCCTTCAGTCTATCCATTTGTCTGTCAGGTTCCCCCTCCTAAACCTGTTTAACCGACATATGAAAAATGTGGTAAGAGGGTAATAGAAAAGTAAACACAATGTAACAAAAAGAAAATTCTAAAATTATCTCTAAATTAAGTGAACATTAGCAGCCAGGCAAAGAGGAGACTCAGATTATTACCCCCACTGAGAAGGCAGGTTGTTGCTGAGTAGTGCTTTCATATGCATGGTTTTGTATTAGCTTTAGCTCTCTTCCTTGTGCGGGTATCAAAGGGAATCTGGATTTCTATGGTGATAGCAAATGGCATTTAGATCACAAGTTCTTAGGAAACCTGCCTTATTTCTGCTACTCACAGACAACATATTTTCTTTGCAGTTATAAGCATTTGCAGTTTGCAATGCAGACTTGTAGTTCTTTTTATTCTGCAAATACGTCAGAGATTTGTGTGCAGATATGCAAATAGTATACGTGCTGCTCTTAAAATTAATTTGCTGTCTTCTTTGGTAGATCTGGAGAAGGTGCTACAAAATTTCTGTAATGTGCCATCTGTTTTATGTATGTTTTCTGCTTGACATGCACTCACTTGAAAAATGTGGCAGTAGCAGAGAAAAAAGGCAGCATTATTTACCTCTGGTGTTACTGTCCATGGAGCCTATAAAATACCTTAAAATAATTTTAATATTAAGAGAATCAATCTTCTGGTGCTTTCTCATTCCTTTGCCTTCTCTAAGTATGCCTGTAGGACAGGAATTCTGTGTTTGAATGTGAACAGGCTTTTAAAGACAGATGTTTTGAGGTCTGAGAAAAAATTCTTTTGCCTTCTTATATCCTAAACCCTAAGACCCTAAGCTTCCCTAGCAGGGTTTTTCATGTCTTGAAGTCAACAATATGTGTAATAGGTAAAGAAGGTGCTTGCTGCCTTGTGTATAAGGTTGGGCTCATAAAAGCAAAATGCTTGAATTCTGATATGTTTGCATGCAGTACATGGAACAGAACCACCTGAATTTGGATTAGTTATGGATTGGTTGTGCTTGTTGCAAGCATAACCAGACTGGAATACAACACTGTGCCAAACCAGTACTTTTCAGGACATCCCAAGTGTTCTAAATAATTTTTATATTTATTAGCTGCTGAATGAATTTGTTATACAACCTAAATACATAAGTGATCCTGTAAAAAGAGAGGTATGGTAAAGCCTGTCAAAAATACTATGGGCAGATGAAGAGGTTCTAAGAAAAATAACTGAACTTAGGAGATGTTATCACTAAAGACAAAAATGTAAGCAATTGATATCTTATACTTCAGTGCATACTGTTCAATATTGTAGTAGTCCATGTATTTTCAAACTAATAGTGCATCAGTGACTGCCTTCATTAGTGTAGCATTTTTGTTGTCAAGATGATTTTTATCAACATGTAGTCACAACTAATCTAAGTGTGGTTCTGAATTCTGGGGACCGAGAGGAAAATCTGGCAGTTTCTGGAATTGCGTATTTAGATATAGGGAAGGTAAACTTAACTGTTAATTTTCTTTACCAAACTATAGATATTCGTTCATTTTTTAATGTCGGTCATTTTGTTTTTTCTAGAGCATAGAAATATGAAAATCCGTGTCATCAGCTGTAGATTTGGAAGTGATTCGATCTAAAGAAGGCTCTTTTTTACTGGGTTATCCTCTGTGGGTTAAAAAAATTAAGTGACGTTTTTAAAGAGCTGCATGGTTTTCAAATTTTAGAACATTTAAAAATAAAGTTTAAAAAGGGTACATTTCACAACAGATTATGTCCTGCCTCTACTTGAAGAAAATATTAGTTTGCCTTGATAGCTAAAGAACTTCTAATTTTGGAAGTCAACAGGATAATAATCTATTTTTCGACAGTGTGGTCTAATTTAAAACACTGCCAAAGAAAGCAAAGGAAAAAAATCACATGGACAAATTTAGAAGTTCACAAATGCCAAGTGGGAAGGCTTCACAACTGTTGTAAATTGGATGTTTGCACATTAGAGTGTGAATGCTGATTTTAACCTTTCCATCGGGAATTTTGTATGCTGTGTAATTGACGGGTGAGAACTATATTCCCTTGTTAGCTTCCCACCTCTATTACTTTCTAGGCACAAGACTAGACAGGGGTCAGAAACAGAACATCAGTAATAGAAACCAGGAGCTGGAAGTAGGACGAATGTTGGGAAAAACTGAGCTGTTGCTAAATCCTCTTTGCTTTTGATACACTTAACAGCTCCCTCAGAAGTCAAACTGTTCTATGGATGTTTAGGGATTTTGCATTAGTGTGATGTTTTTCAGATTATGTGTTTTGTTCAGTTGGTGCCTGTGATACTTGTGCCAATGTTTGATGTATTAAAAACATTTCCAGTACCTCACAGACTGTCATTGTATGTGCAATACTCCATGGAGCAAATGTTCTTTAGGGAGCTATTTTTGTTGGCATTTGCCATGGCTCTAAGGAAGTACATGTGGGGGGTGTAATGCAGATCAGAAGCTCAGCCCCTTGATGCGTATGTAGAGCGGAACAGCTAACAGTTCTGTATCTCTCCAGAAATGGTCCACTCAACAATGCTTAAAATACTAACTTTTATAAAGTTTCGGAGGGTTAAAAACCAAAAATTTTGGTTTGAAGCCAGACAATAAAATCCTGTATGGGGATTGTGTTCATATAGATGTCCTTTGCAAAAGTATCCCTTGGGTGTGCTTTAAAGAGAAGTTAGGCATGGCCATTGTGTCTGTAGTACAATTTGTGACTGTGATGCAGAGTTTTCTTCTACATTTTCTTCCCTCAAACCTTAGAGCACCATTGGTCACCCTGATGTTTCTGTCATACCATCACAGTTTCACTCTCCTGTTTAAAATAAATAGCTTGCATTTCAATCAGGGTATATACTTTTTAAATATATGTACAGTGTTGATGTAGAGTTTTCTAAGCTGTGGGAAGTAGAGTACCTACTCTGCTTGATTGCCTCCACCTTGCATTTATTACTGAACATCTGTTTTATTTATTTATGGTGAGAGTTTGCGAGGATGTGAAGGGGTGTGGCTGTGCTTGTATTCAGACCAAGTGCTTATACCAGCCCGTTCCACTGAATTATTTCCTCTCACTGGAAACTCTCCTGTTGCTATACATGCTAGTCATTTTATTGACAGTTATAATAAAATGTTAATATTAGCTAAACTTTTGGAATTCTTGGTTGTTAAAACTGGTTTTGGAATTTTTTACCTTTATCTGAAGTGTCTGTTTAATAAATCTGGCTAGAACAGTAACCTGAGAAGAAACTTGCCTACCAATTTGCAGCTTTACATTGTTCTAACTCTCCTACAATCAAAGAAGAAAACTAGCGAGACCAGGTTGATACACTTTTCAAATTTTGTAGGTATTTGATGTTGAGTTAGTCTTATTAGCAAATGTAATTGCCATCTCTGCTAAGTAGAGGGAAGGTTTGAAGTTTTAAAAATAATTGTCTCGGTTTGAAAGACAGGTATCTGCCAAGGAAGGCAGGAACCTCCCTTGGAATGGAAAATATGATCCCCTTCCCTCTGAATTATTATAACTTTGTAACTAAGGGGTTTTCAGGCAAAGATATGGGGAAAAGAAGACAGTTCACGTTGTTATACATATATATATATATAACAAGGCGAACAAACAACAACAGCGCCAGCAGCAACAAATAAACCCAGGAGCTCAGTACAGCCTTGTCTGTGCGGCCAGGCAGCCTCCCCTCGGTGCAGTTCTGCTCACAGCCGCCAGGGGCGCTGTGGGTGCAGGGCAGGGCGGTGATTGCCCGCCCTGCAGGGGGCGCTGTGGCGCGAACTCAGCCGCGTCTCCCTCACGCGGTAATGGCGGGCGGCCTGCATGGAGGGGTTGGGCGCAGCAGGAACTGCGGAGCGGCGGCTGGGACGGCGGGGCCAGGCACACTCCAGGAGTGGCACACAAAAGGTAGCAGAAATTCTGCAGCTGTAGCAGGAGCCGCAGGGTGCCCCAGCAGGCACTGGGTGCTGGGTTATAGTGTAGCGAATAACCCAGAGCAGTGGCAGGAAAATGGCGGGGCTGGGCAACGGCAGCCCAGCTCCCCAACACAGCTGGTAGAGGCTCCCTCGAAGGGGGAGAATGTTGGGATCCTGGGTTTTCCCCGAGGCACCCAAGAGAGATGGGGTGTTAATAAGGTCGCAGTTCAACAGCTGCTCTTATGAGCGGAGCCTCACTCATGGTAGGAGAAAACAATAGGAGACAGGACTCCACAGTGGTGGCGAATTCTTTGCACAGCAAGCGCAGCCTGTCTCCCCTTCAATCCCAAGAGCAAGAGAGGAGAGCAGGGCCCAGCCCCTCACACCCCAGTCAAAATCATGTGGTATCTCTGCCCCTCACAGAGAGAGCCCCTCAGCTAGGAGAGAGTGCAGCTGTACCGTTTTCCCCACCTTTGCCACTTCTTTTGTGTCTCTTAAGTACTGGTCATTATCATCTCTTAGCAGCAAATGGGACAAAATTCCCTGAGAGAAAGAAAAAAAAAAGGAAAAATCCTAACCTCCAACATTAATTGGAGGTATAATATTAGAGTTATATAATATTAGAGTTATGTTGAGACAAGTAAAACAAAAACTGTCTCTGGCAAATCTAGGAATTCATTTTAATCATTTATTTGAAACACATTTTGTGTTTTAAACATCATGAGTTATGGGCAAATAAATGGCCAGTTTTACTGATAAGATAATTTTGTGTTGTCATTTTTAATTTCCCTTTAAAAAAGTTTTGAGACAATGACACTAGTTTCCTTGATTATCACTGTGATTGCTTTTGATGAGGAGATTGGAGGAGACACTAGAAGAAATGCAGCATGTTTAGATTAAATATTTGATGCTTAAAAAATGTTTGATTTGTCAGTAGTGAAACAACAGTGTCAAGCATAATTTTTATTCATTATGTATTGTGTTAGCATAAGAGATACGTTGATACATTGGTAGTGTAGGATTTATGATAAGACAGTAGGTAAAATGTTCTGTTTGCTGTTCTGTTGTCAAACTTGGTTAGAAGCAAATATATACTATCAAATATCAATGTAGATGGGAATTTTTTCTCCCATAAACTGTAGCGTATAGACTGTTTGTGTGCCTGCTGATCTTGAAATTACTGCTTTAACTCAAGAGTTAAGAGATCCACTCAAGGGTCTTTGGTTCAATGTAATACGTGGGCATGGAAAGGCAAAATTCCTGAAGGCTCAAGCTGCTCAGTGAGAGCTTCCCTGGCAATGTGGGCAGCGCTTGTGAACTCAGTACAGGTAACTGTCAGTTTGTAGTAGAGACAATGATTAAGTTCTCATGAGAGGAACAACCGGAGAGCTCTGGACTTAGCCCAAGTAGTTGTTGTTTAAACTGAAGATCTGTGGCAAGTACCTCGAAGACAAGAGACCCCTTGTGAAAAACTGACGGCTTTTAGGGACTGTGTGTGACCAGCGATTGTTAGGTACTGTTTTCAGAAACATAAGAGAAGCTCAGGATATCAATTGGTTATTACAGTGTTGAGGTGAATGTTTTCAACACTTGACAGATACCTCTCTTACTGTCATAAACGGTCAGGCTTTTTCTGAAGGCCAGGGCCAGTACCTGTTCCATCAGCTATGCCAGCTTCTTCTTCTGGGATGCTTTCTTCCCATACTTGTCCTTCCCAGCAGACTTAACAGGTTTCACACTGGTGAGATGCATTGGCAATGAAGGGTACTAGTAGAAACATTTTGCAGTTTTGTAGTATGTTAGGTAGGTCTGTCACTGTATGTGTTGTAATCTGTGAAAATAATATATTTTGGGAATGATTTGCATTTTCTCCATGCTGGTGATGCACATGAATACTTAGAAATGTAAATTAAAGACAGTATTTTGCATTTAGAGAGAAAGAAGTAGGAGCACTTGCTTTTGCAGATGATCTTAAACACATCTCCTTTTACCAAATGTGAGGCTGTATTCTTTGTTGGAAGATGAGCAATAATGCATTTCTTCATAAACTCTTTTCTGTCTCACAGATTACCTTGCCCGTTACGGCAAGTTGGTCCTTACACTGATTTTTCCATATCACAACCTTTGTGTCCTCCAGAAAGTTTGTGGTAGTCAGAAATAACTGTAATTCCTTTAAACTGACACTTTGTTGTTCTAAAAGTATTTGTGCCACTACTTTTTTTTCCACCTCTCAAATTGACTGTGCTGTTATTTAAGGGAAATGAGATGGATTGTAGGATTGGGGTACATGTGCTGAGGGAGTTAGCCAAGAGAACAAATTTGGAGATTTGAAGTTTGAGGTTTAGGTCCCTTCCTTGGTTTTTTTTTTGTTTGTTTGTTTGTTTTGGGGTTTTTTTTGTTTGTTTTTTTGTTTGTTTTTTTTTAGTGGTGAAGAAAATGAAAGCACATTAATACTCTTTTAAACTTCTGTGACATTTACTATAGTTTCAGTTATTATAGTAACTACCTGCTTTACATGCACTTTATAAGTTATTTATAAGTTGCTTGAATAAATTTTTGCTCTTAATTACTTGTTTTGGTTATTGCTCATATTAAACATTTTTGCTAACCCATGCATAACTATGGACTTAAATACATAGCAGTTCTCACTGCTTCTGATTAAATATATTGATCAGTGCATGATTAAAGACTCTCCTGTTAAGTGTATGGATATTTTTGTATACCTGCACATCCACTGTTTGTGTTTGAACCTTCGTGTGCCCCCGGGTAGACAAGCAGTGAGGACACCACCTGAAATTTATGCAGTTTATTTTTGCATAAGCTGTGATACAGTGTTTATCCCTTTCCATTGAGTTGACTTATCTTTCAATTAGGTTGAACCTCAATGAAAATCAGACTTTACATATGAATGTTCAAATTCCACACAACACCAAAAAGCATTTTTAGTTAATCAAAAGGACTGTGTTCTGTTCTTAAATTTCCACCTCTTTTTTCCTATTTTTGTTTGTTTTGTTTTGTTTTGTTTTAATTTTATTTCTATTTTTTTTAGTGAGTGACAGTTGCTTCAGGAACCTTGCCGAGGATCGTAGTGGGATAAACCTTAAAGATCTGGTCCAAGACCCTTCTTTGTGAGTATCTGGCTCTTATTGCTAAGCAAAGAAAAGCTTCTTCCTTATATCCTTGTGAGTAGTTTTGTAATTATATAAAGAAGTAGTATGATGAAGTACACATAATGTTTTAGTGGTATGTTCTTGCCAAATTGTTAGTCTTTAATACAGGTGGGTATTATTAAAACTACCTTGTTTTAAATGTAATTCTGTTCATGAAGTAACATCCAGAGTGCACATGCAGTAAAAGGTGCAAGAGAAATCACATTGTGCATGCTGGTATTTCTATGGAGGATTTGTATGCACATTGTTGCCCTTCTTTTTGAAGGAGGATCTGCGTATAAATTAGGATATTACTGGATAATTACATTATTGTTAGTTATCGTAACATGTAGAATCTGTTTTCTTTGTATTTGATTTCATACAGCTGATATTTGTTTCTTCCTCTACTACTTGTTTTAATTCAAGTATATGAGCACATGAGCTAAATTTTGCTTCATGGCAAGACTACTGGTCTTTCTCTCAGTATTGTATCTTTCTCTAAAATAAAATTCAATCTCATGAGCTCTGAGCTGGACTTGAAATTGTATCAGAGCTTCTTTGTGTTTTAGTTTTTTGTTTGTGGTCTTTTGTTTGTGGGGTTTTTTTCTCATCTGTTAACTTTAATGCTAGCTGAAAATGTTCTTGCTAGTGTGTGAATGTACCACTTGTTATGAGGGAAGGGAAAAAAGAGGAAAAATTTGCATCTTTTTAGTATAAATGACAGTGCATTCTACAGTGGCTTCTAACATGATGGTCCCTGATACTGAAAGAGCAGATTTTTCAGTATTGTTTGAGAATTAGTGAAAAATAAGGTGTATTTGATATTTTATTTTAGTTACAGGGATTTTTAGTAATTAAGTAGATGCAGAATTTATTTTGTCATGTTACTACAGGTAAATTACATATATGCACATATGCATTCTTGGGCAATTTTAACATAGTGTATGTAATTGATGATTTGTACATTTGAAATTATAGAGGTACTGGGGCAAGTATAATTGTTACTTGAGATGCACAGAATGAATGCAATAGGTAAATTTTTAATAATTACTATTTAAATGTTAAAGTCAAGTCTGTTTATAAGGTCTCAATTTTCAACCAAAATTTGTCTGTTGAGTGGTATTTTTTGGTGTATTTTTGGTTGGTTGTTTTTGTTGATGGTGTTTGTTTGCTTTAGAATTGTGCGTGCGTTTTGGAGCTGCAGGTATGCTTACATGCTACACATAGCTTTGGGCTTGCACCTCTAGACTTTGCTTTCAGAAGGTTGAATTGCCTTTGTTGCAGAATGATCATTTTCTGTGTTTTTTACTAGAAGTGGTGGAATCTTTTAGTTTTCTTCCTTGACTGTAACTCACATAAAGAATATTGTAATAAATTATTTTACTGTTTAAAAGTAATTAAATGGATTTCTGTTTCTTATAGCATAAGAAGTGTAAGTGACTGCAATGTAGCCATTTTTGTCACTTCGAAAGACTGAATAAAGTCTCAATACATCTGTTGTGTTTCAAGGACTGCTTATAATACTTTTTTGTATGACAGATTATAGTGCAAGAAAAGTCTCCTTCTTCCTGCCAAACAATAGGAATGTATAGACTTGGGTTTGTGTTTTCAAACTGGTATTCTTGCTATTTTATGACTGAGCACCTCCTAAGAGTTCTAGCTAAATGTATAATAGTGTGAGTGAATCTCCAAAAGGAAGAAACCATCTAAGGCAATATTGTTCAACCCAGCCTTTTGTAGATGACTCTTAAGGTCCCATGGGATCTGAATTCTTTGTTATGCAAAGAGCAGTATGGGGATGAAGCATGAAAGTGCCAGAAAAAGAGATGTTTTAACCTTTTTTGAAATAAGAATAAAGTTTAATTAAAATTTTACGCCTATTTGATTGATGCCTGTAATAATACCTGGAATCATAAAATAACATTTGATTAATCCTCTTACCAGTTTAATATTTGCAGTTTAAGATTTCTTTGGTGCTCTTTTGCGCTCATGGTAGATGCACTGCCTCTTTTCTTTGTAATCTAATACAGATACAAACATTAGATTTATATTAAAAATTCTTATGCTTTTTTTGCAAATGGCTCTGTCCCTCTTTGCCACTCTTGGCTCTGTTACAGACAACTTCTCTTTTATTATTGCAGAAGGTTTTTTTTTTTGGACAGCTGGAAGTCTTTCTTTACATGAAATGAAACTCTATAAAATAGCATTGTATGGTTTTTTCATTAATGTTTGATTTATATGAAGTATGCCTAATTGTCAGAGTAGTCTGATTCCCCAAATTATTTCCCAGCTAGAGCAGTCTGGACTGTAAACTTAACCTGCTTCCAGTTCTCTCAGCATTGTTAAGAAAAGCTCTGCTGCTTAAATCAGGAGTTCAGTTACCTATATTTTTATGTGTTTTACTCTGTCAATAAAAATGGAAATACTGCTAAAGGACAAAAACCCAAAACACCAAGTATATCAAATAAATCTGAAGTGAGGAGTTACCAATTGTGGGAGAAGGAAGCATGCAACACTTCAAAATTAAATTTCATTTTATGGTTAATTACAGAAAAATTTCATTTCTGCAAAAAGTTGATTATAGGTTTAACTGTAAAGATGGTTTGAGAGTTAAGTGCTGGTTTTTATTCATTGCAGATAATCATAGAATAGTTTGATTTGGAAAGATCCTTTAAAGATCACCTAGTCCAACCCTGCTGCACTGTGCAGGGATGTCTTCAACTAGATTGGGCCCCCTAGAGCTCAAGGTTATGTCTGCTATATACAGTGTCCAGTTTTGGACACGAAACTTCCAGATCCTGAGGTGTGTGGAAGAACAGGAAGAGGAGAAGTCAGTTAGAAAATACATTGCATGACAGGTTAATTAATTGAGAAAACAGTTTAAGAAGAGAGAAAGTTTTGAGTTCTCTGTAATATATAAAAGATTATTTTAGGCTTTGTTCTGTTTGGCCGGTGAAAAAGAATTACTTCCATTTATAGCAAACAAGATTGATTGGATAGTTCGAAAAATTTCTAAATGTTAGTGTGATGAAGAAACCGGAATCTATATCTAAGAATGTTAAGGAGAGCTCTGCAGATTATAGTCTACATATTTGATCGTGTGTAAGTAAAGAGAGCTAGAAGGGCAAACCTTTTTTTTTTAATTTCCTCCTTTTTTCCTTTTCTTCCATGAAAATGTATGCATTCTGGTTTGTCCTCTATATAATTAATATGACCAAAAATCAGATGGAACTTACTTTCATTCCCATAAAGGTAACTTAATGTGGCTATGAATATTCAAATCCCATTATTTGGTTTAGATGATGCCCTGCCTACCATTCCAGCAACACATAAAAGATATTTAAAATGTTGCATTCTACAGAGGAGATTATTCTCCATGAGAAGAGTGCAGGTATTTTTCCCTTAATTTTCCTAAACAGCAGAGCTGCTGAGAACAGGTGCAATTGGAGGAGCGAGGCTGGTGGTTCGTAGATGATGGTTCAGACTATACCCAGCTGAAGTAAAATGCAGTGGAACAGCTTAAGACACAGAAGTCCTGCTTTTGTGGTGAGGTCTTTGAGGCTCTCTAGCAAGGCAAAATTTCTTAAACTGGTGCTCAAAGAAAGATAAAAATACCAATCAGTTCATTTGATTCATTGCTCTTGAGCAGACTGAATGGTCTGCTTTCCTCTGTCTTCCTCTCCTTCTCCACCCTCAATAGCCAGGAGACAAATGCATTAGATGCAATTCAATATGTCTATCACCTGAAACTTCTCCCAGGATTTTTACTACTGCTTTTCTTTTCTAACTGGAAGTTACTTAAATACACTCTTCACCTGAAGAGTGAACCATCGGACCATTAGAATATGTAGGTATATGTCCACCTACTTCAAGCAAAAGCTCTATGTATAGGCATTCTAAAGTTTTAGTTCTTAGCATCACTTTATAAGATGTCCCTTTCAGATTTAGCCTGTGTATAGACATAAAGTTCACTTGTCTAGACAGAAAGCAGGATGCTTTTAATCTGTCTGTGCCATTCAGTGGCTGCAGCTGCAGATAATCACTGATGCATTTGTTTTGGAAACATCTTCAGATCTTCGAGATGAACAATATCCAAGAGATTCTGAATAACTTCTTTCTAGGCAAAGTCACATCACATCTAAACTGTGTTCCATGTCTCCTTCAGACTGATTATGAGGCAGTAGATAGATCTAAAATGTGTGAACAGGTAACTTTTGTCAGGAAATTAGAACTTTTTAAATAAATATGTACTACAGAGAAGAAAACACTGTGAGAAGAAAATGTTATTTACCCTCTGTGTAATTGCATTAGAAAGACAATGAAAATGGTTATAGGTCTGTGTTAGAAACTTGTGGATTAAGTCTGAGTTCCATTTGTCCATGACAGGAGATAGAAATCTGACAGAAGTCGTCATTATCACTTTTAGTATTTTACAACCTTAGTAGGAGGAGCTAGGTAATTATTCTGGGAAAGAGTTGTGAGATCCTTAGAATTTGTCACTTAAGGACTGAAGATGGTAAAAGAATTCTTGGGGAGCTCTATGTTTTTTTAATCTTACTGACTACATAAGCTATACTGTAGGATGAAACAAATAGCTGGATGGATGAGGGAAGAGCAGTGGATATTGACAGCCTTGACTTCAGCAAGGCTTTCGACACTGTCTCTCACAGCATCCTCATAGGCAAAGTCAGGAAACATGGGCTGGATGGGTGGACACTGAGGTGCTTTGAGAACTGGCTGAACGGCAGATCCCAGAGAGTTATCAGTGGTACAGGGCCTGGTTGAAGGCCCATCACTGGTGGTGTCTTCTAAAGTTCAATGCTGGGCCCAGAATTCTTTACCTTAATTCATTGATGACTTGGATGAAGGGGAGATGCCTCCTCAGCAAGTTCACTGGTGACACAAAGCTGGGAGGAGTGGCTGATACCCCAGAGGGCTGTGCTGCACTTCAGAAGGACCTCAACAGGTTGGAGAGATGGGCAGAAAAGAACTGTCTGAGATTCAGCAAAAGCAAATGAGGGTCCTGCACCTGGGGAAGAATATCCCCATGGACCAGCACAGGCTGGGGCTGACCTGCTGGAAAGGAGCTCTATGGAGAAGGACCTGAGGGTCCTGGTGAACAACTAACTGTCCTTGTGGACAAGGCGGCCAATGGTGTCCGGGGCTACGTTAGGAGGAACATGGCCAACAGGTCAAGGGAGCGGCTCCTGCTTCTCTGCTTATCCCTGGTGAGGCCTGACCTGGAGTGCAGTGTCTGGTTCTGGATGCAATCCCATGAAATGTGCTCTTAAGATGACCCACTGTGGTCTCTTCCAGCCATACCCATTCTGTGATTGAAGACATGATAAATGCACTATTAAGTCTGTGGATGTAAAACTTCACAGTTTCTATCTTCACATGGAGGAACTTTTCTAGCAGTTTTTGAGCAAAACTAGAAGTATTGTAGTTTATACTTTCTAGGTTTTGCTCATCATTTGAAAATCAGTAGCATATTCTTTCTTGCTGAAGGTTACAAATTCAATGTTGTGATGATACCAGTTCTCACCCTCTCCACCCTCTTCCCTTTGGGCAGCCTTTCTAGTTTTTCAATGCCTGTTACAATATATGAATGTCATGCCTGTTTCTTTTATTAAACTGCTGGTCTCAGTAATGCTGTATAGAGAGGAAACATTTATTTGGTAATTCTACCCACTGTAATCTTGTGCAGCAGCCTTCTGGTGGGAGCTCATGCTCAGTTGCTTGTCCATTATTTGACTGTATTAGCACATTTTCCCTATAGGCTTACAAAAATACTTCTCTGCTTCTGTTATCTCCTGAGCTCATTGATAAACATCAAGTGATTTTATCAGGTGATCTTTATTAGGCTGACTGAAGAGCTGTCTGTGGTAGCCCAGAGTACTCCATTATGCAGAGGAGCAATGCTGAGCATTACAGAAGTGCTGCCTATTTTAAGTATTGAATCTAATGACAAAGTTGTACTTGACAAACTTCCAAAGATCTGACACCTGCCTAAGGGAATTAATAAGGATGAATCTAATCTAATAAGCACTTCTTAAAGTTGATATACATGGAGTTGACTTCATGCTATCCTTGTGGTTTCCCATTGATCTGGGAGTTTGAGATGTGCCTAAAAAAATTGGGTTTGCCCTTCCTTCAAGATAATGAAAACATGCTAAAGACCTTAAATGGCCAGGGTTTCTTCTCCTGCTGGTTTCCCCACTTGGCTTCTCCATGCTCCAACCAAGCCTCCATCGAATGTATTACAGAGGATGTTCTGTAGCTCATTTGCCAAATGATTTTTACCTCCAGTCATATGAACAAGTCCCTAAATGTTTTCTGCATTACTTGCACTTCAAGTAAATAATTTTCTCAACCTACAAGATTCCTCGGCAGTTTGTAGCAAAAATGGCTAATATTGCATGTGTCCTTTGGCTGTTTAAACTTAATGACTCATAAACCTATAGCAATGACTTCATCTGTCTGAAGCAAACCCATAGCAGCAGACTGTGCAAAACAGAACATAAGAAAATGTCTTTTTTAAGCACTTAGTAACTTTCAACTCTAATAATTTTTACATCTTGGCCCAAAGCAGTCTCCTGTAACCTCTTTAAAGCTCCATGTTGGCTTTATATACCAATAGTAGTTACATTCAGAGCAAACATGTCTTCTCTTATCATACAGTTACCAAATTCATAGAAGGATTTTTTTTTTTTTTTTACTCTTGCAATGCCCTGTGGTAGCCTGCAATTAAGAAGTTTATGAGCTAATCAAGTAACTGCAGAAGTTGTTCCAGCGCTAGAGGCTAGTTCTGGAACTAGCCCCACTGCTGTGTCTGGGCTGATAAGTATTGTTGAGGGGAAAGGGTTGTTTCTTTGCATGGCAGCTGCAGCTTGGGTGTTGCATCTCCCTTTTCAGTTCTAGTAGTAGTTCCAGAATTAGTTTTTGTACTTCTCTATGGTGCAGGGATGCACTGCTTGAAGCTTGTTAGCCAGGAGCATCTATCTAAACAAGTTTAGGGATTTTCTCTACTCAAGGGTTCTGTAAC
Organism: Acanthiza pusilla; assembly: GCA_036630365.1. Classification (NCBI taxonomy): domain Eukaryota; kingdom Metazoa; phylum Chordata; class Aves; order Passeriformes; family Acanthizidae; genus Acanthiza; species Acanthiza pusilla. The sequence goes on along the minus strand of JAXCHO010000396.1, from coordinate 404,334 downwards.
ATGGATATATGATGTTTGCTGAAATAAGAAATTTCATCATTGGTTATGGAGATTTACTAGATCCTTCATTTTCAGAGTTAAAGTTTGTTGTTACTATTATTAAATGTACTTAAACTTTCATTTAAGAAAATAAATGAAAATGTTAGAAACTACCTTTTAAAACTTCAGAAGAAAAGCTATACTCTTTGTGCTCTGTTTCATTATGTTTGCTATCTGATGTCTGAAAAGAAACACATAGGACACAGGTTCAGAAATCTTGATCAAGTTTCAATCTAGACAGTGTCACATTAATCAATGTCAATTTAATCAGTGTCACTGATTAAAAGTTGTTTCTATGTATGTCTTAAACCTTCATTTTAACATTGTCCACTCTGCTTTTGACTTCAAATTCATGCCAATTTTTTATTTTTCATGTTTTTCCAATTGCAATTTTTAAATCCCGTTGTCCTAATAACTTCCATTCTCCAATAGTACAAGAAAGAGCCTGAATACTTCCCATCAGCAGGCAGATGTTTTGCCAGTTCCTGGGAAGCCAGGCCTCAGTACACAGAAGGATTGCCTGGGAAGACAAACAGTGCAATGTCTAATGTTACCCCTCTTCCTCCTCCTTTCCGTGAGCATTTATTGCTGAGCACAATGTTGTGGTATGGAATATCCCTTTGGTCAGCAATGTTGGCTGTGCTCCCTTCTGACTTTTCTGTCCCCAGCCTTACTTGCTGGGATGGCAGAGCAGGGAAAGAAAAGGCCTTGATATTGCCTAAGGACTGTTCAACCATAGTGAAAACATTGGTGTGTTATCAACACTGTTCAATCACAAATCCAAAACACAGCAACTGTGTTGCAGCCAGCTGCTGTGACGAAAGTCAACTCCGTCCCAATCAGACTTAGTACACATATGAATAGTATTATGATTGCAGTTTTTGTCCTTCTGCTTTTGGAAGAAATATAGACAAGCTTCCTGTGTGTCTGGGTATATTTAGGACCAGAACAAAATTACTTTTACAGCAGAGTAGGAAAATTGAGTGTGTACCAAGTACTGTCACAGTCTCAGAATTAAGTACCTGAAGACTTCTTTCTGTAATCATTTACACTAGTAATTAATAAGAATAGAATGGAGTAGAATGTAAAATGTTCATTTGATTGAATATAGTTTTACAGCCTATCATTTGCTTTGGAATTTAATGGCATAGCAGTCCAGCTTCCTGGTCCATATTCTGTTTTTTTTAAATCACAGTCCAAATTATTTTTAAAAGCTTCATGTATAATGATATGGATATCCTTGAGGGATTATGCAGTACACCTCTCTGGCTTTGCATTTTGTCTTCTCATCCAACCCAAATCCACCACGGCATCTCGTTGAATTCTCTAGTCTTACCTTGGTGACCTAATCTTGCCTTACTTGATCTTCTAACTTCAGACTTCTTTTGGAGGGGTCTTTTCATGGCATTTGCTATTTTTGTCAGCTTTCCACTCTCTGAGGATCAATGAGTCTCAAAACTCAGACAGCTTCTTCTAAGCCTATTTTGCCACCTCCAGGCTTCATCCAAATCTCAGCTAACCTGACTCTTCACCTGACTTTGTTCTTTCGAACTTTAGTCTTTGCTTCTGTTTGTATTCTAATCTTTTCTGGGTATTTAAAGGGTATTGTTTTTTCATAGTGCCTACACTATGAAAAATTTTTTATATATATCTGCAGGTAAGAAATGGTCCAGTCCTGATCTTAGCTTAAACTGCATTTGTTAAGACAATACTCTGAAAACATTATCTTACTACTCCGTAAAGTTTTAAGTGTGTTTCTGTAAACTCAGAAAATAAAATAAGGACTTATTAAAAAATCAAGAACCAAACAGAAGACCTATTTATATTACTATAAACCTTGGATGTGCTTAAATAATTACTATTTTATTAACTTCTAATAGGGGTATGGTATGGATGATAAGATGAAGCAGAGATTTGGAACAGCTTTCACACAAAGAAATGAAATAGACTAGAATTTTTCATTTTAAATAGAAACAACATATGGTGGAGGTATACAGAATGAATAGCATTGAAAAAAAAAGTCAGAGGCAATTATTCACTGTTTTTCACAGATCAGAAACTGTGACAGGAAAAAATCAAATAGCAGGTTTAAAATTAATAAAAGTACCTATTTGTTCAAGTGTAGCAAAACTGGATGTTTCATAATTGATGTAATATCATATGGAAGCCTGGAGTGTAACTGGTAGATACAAATGAAGGAATTAGGCTGATAGACCTACTATGGCTGTTAAAGCTGATGATCTGCATAATGCATCTAGGTCAGGAAAGCTCCTGAACCAAAGCAGCAAGAAGTAGTAAGTGTGTACCAGGAAACAAATAATGTTCTATGTGAGGTGTTTATTCCATCAGCACTTGTTTCTTAGCACCAGAAACATCATACTGAGTTGTGTGCACATTTAGACTGAGCTGTTATGGCCATTTTTATATACTTCTTTCAGGAGTAGTACTTTCATAAATAGTGGAGCACCCACAAATGTGAAAACTTCTTCCATTGTGTGAGCAAAAACTTGTCCTTCAAAGTAGAGCGGGCTTCCCTGTCATGACTAAACTTAAATTTGGAACTCCCTGTAATTGGAGGTACAAAATCCTCTCAACAAATGGCTTTTGGTAATTCACTACGCGATAGAAAATCCCTCACCTCTAATCTCACTATTAAAAATTAATAAATGATCTTCTCAATTGGTCTGAAAAGCAATTGTGAGCTGACCCCTGGACATGATTCTTTTTGTACAAGAGATTACATTTTGTCTAAGCTATAAACACTTGAAGGAATGCCTTATTTAGAGACGGCGTGTCTGAAATTTGTGTGCTTATTTGCGGTATAGTTTAAGTTAACAGGGGGATCACATAATCTGCTGCTGAAATATTGTAACAGAATAGAGATTTAAAGGCAGCCATTGCTGCACATTTTAGGAATGATTCGACGCTGAGATAAAGAATATTGCTATGCACAGATGTGTTCATGCTTTTATGCAATATTATTCACTGCATTCAAATTCTAGATTGCTTTCTTAATTAGAATTGTCCTGCCATTACTTTTATGGGGGACTCTTGCAATCACTTTTTAGCACTGTACAGCAGAAATCTATGTAGATTGTGGTTTAAGAAAGAAAAGTATAGTTATACCACAGTAATTCTTGCATTTTTTTCAGGTACATTTTTCTCACCTTCTTTTAGTACAGCTTGAATTTTACCATGGATTCTTCACTTACACTTTTTCCCTTTATCCATGCTATCATATAAACATCGCAAGGGTATAACCAGGACTTAAGTATTTTTTTGTGGATGAACACAGCTTTGAAGCTCAAAACTGTCATATTAAGGCTTCAAAAATTACCTCAAGTGATTTTCCACAGACAGTTACGTCAAAGAAACAGTTTCACTTCAGCACTAAATGCTTCCCTTTATACCCTTACTAACTCTGTTTTAAGCTTTTTGCTTTTTCTTAAACTACAGCATCTCTCTTCTTACCTCCAGTTTCATCCCCTTCCTTGTATTCTAATAGAAATTTTTACGCTATTAAAATTCTATTTTTTACTGCTTATTGGTTTCAGATACAAGAATGTATCTTGTCTATATTTGTGGTAGGAAATACAGTGCATCCTTTTGAAATTTGTTATTGGTGTCATTTTCAGATAGGTGATTGATTTAGAAAATGCAGGTTGCTCTGGAGTGAGTGTCATTGACTGACATAATTGTAACACCTGTTTAAAAAAGGCACATTCAGGTTCTTTTTTTCTTTCACCCCTCTTCATTGAATATTTTTCTCATTGTCACAAGCATTCTACACAGTTAATGTGCTCTATAGCTTAGTATAATATGTGGAAATGTTCCAGTGGCAAGTTGTTAAAAACAGAATAGGTCATAGGGACTAATAATGTGGGAATGCATAACTGAACATCTTCTCCATTTTAACAAAGCATGTAATTATTACTTACTAGGTGGTGAATTTTAGTCTCCTGTGTTCCATTTTTCCAAAAGGTGCACTAAAAGATGCAGGTATGCACTAAAGTAAAGATACTTTTAATGTATTCTTTCCTTTTTTTTGCTAACTTAAAAGAACATGGTTCTGACAGAGCCAGGAAAGCCACTCACTATATAGATTGCGAATAATCCAAGAAATACATTAATATGCAATTTCGTTTTGGTTTTCATATTCAGAAAAAGAAAATAGAGGGCAATGTGACTGAGAGATATTTACCACTGTAGTTCTGGGATGGCTACAGGATTCAGGACTGAGAAGCAGTGTGTGGTACCACGCGCAGCTGTTGTGTCCATTTTTTGCCTGGAGCTCTAGCTGTACCCGTATTGTTGGCATTTTGTTCAGGAAACTGCATTGTGCCTGCTCATTTGCAATGCTGTGAAAATTATGGAATAAGATTTGAAAAAGTTTTAATTTAACCTATCGTAACTGTTTCATACAGTTTAGGACGTCATCTTCATCTAAACATGCATGAATTTCAGGGAAGGATCAGAGTCTTCAGGAGTATTATCCTATCATATTTCAGGTTTCTGTTGCAGAGTTGAAACCATAAAGAAAAATTCAATTAGGTATTTGAGTTTTGAATAATCTTGTAACTAAAACTCTTAAGATCAGTTTTCATAGAATAAGGAAAAGATAAACCCAGATAATGCTTATCCTAAATGGGGTGATGCTTATCCAGTCTTCCCTATCCACAGGTGGATCATCTTGGTTTGATGTTTATAACTAAGTACAAAATTTGCTTTCCACCAGGCTGCAATAAATACTCTTACCCAAAATCCATCTAAAATGGCTCTCAGAATCTTTACTTTTAAAACTGACATGATTATATTTACAACAAAGTATTCTAAGTTTATAAGAAAGCTGATGTATTCAGATGGCATTCTTTGAGTACAGTTTACTTTAAAATGTGTTTTTTTTTCAGAATCTTTCAGCCTTGAATCCCTTCTGAAAACAGGAATTTTCCAGAAAAATGCAGAGAAATACAGTTATTTTAATTTTTTTACTACTTCTTCCTGGCTTAAGAAGGAATGTTGCCTGCCATGAGCCTTAGGCAAATAGCTTTTCAAGGGCAATTCTGCGTGTGAGGGAATGAAGCAACACACTTCACAGACTGATTCATATTTTTTGCAGTATGTTCCATATTGTTTTTTAGAAGCTAACAACCTTAAAAATACATCCTCAAAGAATGAATTTGTGACCAGAAGCTGAGTAAGATTTAAAGTTAATGTTTGTGTTCAAATAGATGGAGTATCTGTGTGTGCTTTGTTGTTTGCTAATGCTTATACAAGCATTAGTAATAGATGAGCTAGTAAAGATTTGGAGATTTCAGAATAATTTTATATTTTTAATTCTAATATTTTACATTTATGCAAATAATTCAGTTTTTTGTTATGAAAGAATTTTGGGAAGCGTGTTTTAAAGAAATCAAAACTGAGCAAACTTCTGCTCTTTTTGCTAGTGTCTCAAATGCCTTTGAGAAATGTGTCTGCTTCAACCTGCATGGTTGAGCAGAACATTTTGAAGATATATATGTGAAAAAAACGCCCCCAAGTTTTTTCTAAACCTGGTAAAAAATGACATTATCAGCTCAAGGTTTTGTTCAGAAATCCCAGTGATAGCAGCGAGTTCTACATTTAGAAAAGTGGGTTTTTGTTTGTCTTTCTTCAGGAGTTCTTCTTGTCCTGCCTTCTTAAGACCCTCTTAAGCCTTTTAATCTCTTCAGTTTATTATATATGCTGAGAAAAGGGTCTCCTTATGGTTTTTTTTTTTACCATTTGTGAACATTTATGATGCTATAGACTTCTAATATGAGATAAAATTTTCTTTGGATTTCTTTGGATTTTTTTCCCCCATCACTGGTTTTATCATCTTTGATTTGGTACCATTATTTTCATTGCATAAATGAGGAAGTAAACAGTATGTGAGCAGTGCAACGACTGCAGCATGTATATACACAAGCTGTTTTTAAAAGTCAGATAGTATTCTTATATTACTGATAGTAACCTTTCCAGGAAGGTTGTGTCATAACTTTTGAATTCAGTCCCACCACTGTTACCAGCATCCAAGCTTTTCATTAGTTCACCAGCTTGGGTATTTCTTCATAGCTTAATACACTGACTTACTGTGAAGGGATAGCAGTAGTCTGTGCAAAGTTAGTAGTGCTTAGAAGTGCTTTCTTTGTATTATTTCTCTAATGCAGCAATGACGTAAGATTTGTTTCAGTGTCATCTTAGCTGAAGATTGCAATCACTTTCATTCCCCAACAAAGAACTGATTTAAGCTTCCGTTTTTGACAATACCCTTTAACTTCAGATGAATTAGAACTGTTCCTGCCCAAAACCTGATACTATGTGGAAAAACAGCTCTCAAATGAGAACTTATTAATAGATAGTTTCTTTTATTTATCAGAGGGATGGATCTTTATTCTTCACATAATTTCCTTCTGTTGGTCTCTCCCTCAATGTTCCTCTTCATTTGAGGCAGTGGTGCGTATATACAGAACCTTCTCAAGACGGTGAATTTTCGATGCTACTTTGGTATATGAAATTGTGGTTTCTCTGTACTATTTCTGTTCTTCTGCACAGGACGGGACACTAACTGAATATTTTCAACAGAAATTAGATTCCCAGATTATTAGCAGCCCTAACAGCAAGCTTTTGTGTTGCGCTGTCCTCTGTAATTCTGTTCAGACAGTTTACAGAAGGATTATGTTTGAATCATCACTGGAGAAGAAAGAAGAGATAAATGAAACATCAGTAATCGTTAATGAGAAATTATTCAGGCTCATTAAGGGCAAGTTTTGAAACTTAATGTATTTGGACAAGAACTGTGACTATAAGTATATCCACAAAGAATATCCACGAAGAGGTAGGCATCTGTAGTTTCTATGATTTCAGTGTCACAAAGCAATATGTATTTCTTAAGATACCGGAATATTGAGTAATGCAAAGGATCAGACCACTGACAGCTTTATGACAAGGAGATTTGTACACATTTGACTGCTTTCAGAAGTTATGTCTGTTCCTTCAGCAAAGTTGGATTTCATGCTGGTATGTCCTTCTTATCTCAGCAAAAGCCACTCTTGAGGAGAGACTTCATCAGAAAATATTTTGACATTCTATTATTCTGGAACAGGAGTGAATTATCAAATAATACATTCAAATACATCTGCACTGTTCAGATTTTACAGCTATTTCTGTTGCTGCTTCATTTTAAACACGTGGAAGAAAATTCTAACTGAAGTTAAAATTAGCCACAACGCATTAGCCTGTGTTGTTCCTGTGTTCAGCTCAGCAGCAGGTCTGCCTGTTTTCCTTCTTTTGAGGGTGCTCTTGTAACATGTAACAATCTTACAGAAGAAAATAAGCCTTCTTCTGCAGTAGCTAGTTACAGGAGGAAAATCTCACAATCACTGGAGGAAAGTGACATACTGTATGTTGCTCAGCCTTGAGAAAAGGCAGATTAAGATTTGAAGGGTTTTGTGGTGAGCAGAGGCAAGAGACTGCTCTTGGTAAAATTGCTAAAACTTAGTTGTTCTCACCAGAACATAAAGAGCCTTTCTTAATAATCTGTTTCGCAACTAGAGATCGTGCTTTCATGTAGTAGGAAATAAAACTTTTTCTGACCAGTACTGTTGATTAATTTGCGAAAGGGAAGCTATGTCATGAAATTAGACAAGTGTTTGTTTTAGAACTGCTGTTAATATAAAAGTCTTAATAGTGGGATGGGTTGGGGGTTGTGGGTGTGGATTAAGGGAGGAAATACTGAATGGATAGTTTAAGTTAAATTTAATATGCCAATGTGATCAAGTGAAGCTAAAAATACTGAGAAAACACAAGCAAGTCGATGAGGAAGAGGAAAGCAGATGAACTCAGCAATAAATACTTTGTACTTGGCCTTGTATTTTACAATGTACTTGTACATTGTAAAAATGAGTGAAATGTTGAACATGAAATGAAACCGGCAAACCAAAATATTGAATATTTTATTTCAGGTCCAAGTTTTTATAAAATCTTTCACTGAGGAGCTTCAGTAAAATTTTATGATGCACAACTATTTTTGTTTTAATTGAATTACATATTTAATTGAAAAAGAGTCCCTGAAAATTTGTCAAGTAGCTCTTTCCCAGTTTTAATTTGAACTATCTCAAACTGCTATAAATGAGTTATATTTGCTACTAACAACTATTCATTTACATCGTTCTCATGCAACAACACACTGTTTCTAATTACACGGTTACAACATGCAACTTAGTTTATACATTTTATATTTAAATTATGTAATTAACATAATTTACCTGTTGCCTTGTTAATAGTTTTTGACAATGATAAGGAAGTACTCTCTACTCTGAGCTGGCTGGTTGTAAGAGAGATGTCTGTAGCACAGTGCTGAGTACAAGCCAGCATGCTTTTCCTCTCAATATGGTTTATTAGTTGTGGCTCAGTTCCACTCTCACTGTGGTACAGAGTTGGCTGTGGTCTCATGTGGGATGCTGGTATAGCTCCCTGAAAATAACAAATAGTCCCAAGGTTTTGGCTGTTTGGGTTTTTTTCTTCTTTCTTGTCTTACGTTGAATCGTTCAGTTGTTAATAAAAGCTCTAAGAATTCTGCCAGAAGAAGGTAGTAGACATTTTAAAAAACAAGTAGCAAGCTTGCATTATGATACATCATTCAATATCTGTCACCAGCCTTTGTTCAGAGTTAGGGTTGTTATTTTAATTTATTGTTAAAACAGAGAACTTCTAGTGCCTTATACTTTCTTTAGTACAATTTAATGCAAAACTGTGTCATGGATTGAATTGCTCTGTAAAAGAGAATTCTCCAATAATTTGAAAGCTCTCCCTGAAGTATTTCTATATTATAGCTACTTACTCAGCTAATTTTAGAAGGGGGAATGATTAGAAGGAAAGGAAGGGAGGGAAATGGTTAGAAGACTTTTTTTCTGTGTTTTGCTCATGTATGTATCACTGCAGTTCTGAGGATGAAGGTGAGCTGGGAAAAGAGTAGAAATGCCGATAATGCTACAATACTGGGTGAATTTATCACTGTAAACTCAATGAGAAGTTTGAAAATCTACCTGTAGAGTTTTATGTTGTAATGGCATATGTGGCAGAAGTGGAGTCACTGTGCTTCGCTGTAAAGATCTGGTCACTATGGAGTAAAGATCAGGTGAACTGTGAGCTAATCAATAGACATGACAGAAAGATAACCTTGGAATGAACGTGTTATCATGGTATCAGCCACTCAACTCTGACTTTCTTTTATTTGTAAAAGGCTTCTCCCACATTTTATTTATTCATTACAGATTGTTTTGGATTCAGTACAAGTGGGTTTTGGACAAATTATTATATAAGACTTGTGAAGATGAATCAGTTAGAGAATGCTTCTACTGAATATCTACTTTTCCTTAAGTAAGATGAAGGAGGATATTCTGTTTTTCATACTAAAACGTCTGTAATCTAAGCTTCAGAGCATGAGAAGTCTATTTTTTTAAAAAGCCATTTATTATAATTATTGTCTGATTTATGAAGCCAGCTAAATGTGCACTGGTAATCACATTTCTCAGCTTTGAAGAACACTGCTGAATTTGGAGAAGCGTGCCTTCTAAGCAGCCTAAGGTATAGACGCACTGCAGCTATGAAATGTATCTTGACACTTATCTTGGGTAACATTATGCATCAATGAGCATTTAAAGTCAGGTGATGTGGCTGGAGGAAATAGGAGCTAAAGCGTTGACTGCTGTTGTGGAGGGATAGCATCACTATTTGTCCTGACATGTTTTGGATGAAAATATATCTGACAATATAGTTTATGTTAAAATAACCTAGTAAAATCTACCCATGATAGTCTGCTGGAGGGAAGGGAGGGGAGATATTTATAAGATACAAAATCTGGAGTTTTCTTTTAGTTTGTAAATGGTCTTTGGTCCACCAGCTTTCTAGATACACCTTTTATGTTTTAAATGAAAGAGATGGGCATATTAATTTGTTCGATTTGATGGATTTGTACTGAACCTTCTGCTCAGGATAGGCCTTTCATTCTTCCATTGCTTGACCTGATGGCACCCCCCACCTACCTCTAAGCTCTTTGATCACAAATGCAATTCCAAAATAGAACAAAATCTTGTAAAGCAATGATATTATGGCATTGTCAACGTAATATGATATTGCAGTTTAACCAGAGGTTAAGATCCTAAAATGTATTATACTGACATTATAGTGTTTTTTCTATCAGTTCTTTAAATTTTCTTTCTTAATGTAATGCCATAGTTTAGCTTAGCTCCTAAGTTTAGGTATCACTTAAACTCATTTCGATACAGACTGGGATTATTTCTGGGCTTTTGTAACTAGCTTTTTTGGTTATTACTGTTACTGTGTAAAGGGTGAGGATGATTAGTGCTAGTTCTGGAAGGAAAAGGCAGGTTTCATAGAAATAATTGCTTGTTTGGAGTAAAATAGTAAATTGTGATTTGGCAAGAAAATTAGTTTCTTACAGTGATTTATTCATAAAGCCAAGCTATCTGTGTACACAAACCTCATGTATTTCTTTTTTATATCATTATATGTGAGAGTCATGCATACACTGTGCTATTACCAGTTTGCAGGTAGACTTGCCCTAACCATCTTTGATTTCTTTTCTGCACCGTGGCTCTGGAAGTACTGTGGGACATGTTAGCAATGTTAGTGTTGGTCACCTTAGTCATTTGCCTATTGATAGTCAGGAATTTAGCTTTTCAGTTAATATAATGGTGTTCTGGGTGTATAGTTTAAGTAAAATCTGTGGTGCTTAATCTTTTCCAATGTGATTCTATGATCATGGTTTACACGAGGGCTGTTTCAGATGCATAGAAACATATCTAAGCTTTCTGTGGTATTTGCTGGTAGGATTGCAGGTTGAGCATTTTTCAAGACTGTTCTCCAAGTGCATGAAACTGATTGTGAGAAAAGGGAGACCAATACAGACATGCTGGAAAGTGGAAGATCCCTACTGCTTTAATTTAAAAAAGAAAAACAAACACAAAAAAACCCCCCAAAACCATGTGTGGGGTTATAATTTCCAAATACACAGAAAAGTGGCAGAGAGTTCTAGACTAACTTTCTGCTTTGGACAAGATACCCTTATTTATCAAGACAAATTGACCAGGCCTCCTTGACATGGAATATACATGCCAGTGCTGAAGGAAGTTACTTATTTTACGGAAGTGTAAACTCCAGATTTATCTTACCTGTTTTCACTCCTGTGCTGGAGCAGAAACTGAGGAAGAGATCAAATCTCTGCCTTATCCATGTTCTTCAGCTCAGGGATTGCTGGAGGCATGTTGAAGTTACAGGGCATGTTATGGTCACTGTCACCTGTGATAGTAAGTCACATGTGATAGTAAGTACTGTAGTGTAGAGGACCAATGCCTAATCTCCTTAGGCAGAGGTCCCCCTCCGGCCGGGCCTGCCGGCCGGGACAGACTAGCTAGCCCAGGCGGTAGGCAAGTACCGAGGAGATGCAGGTGAAGGAAGGCGACGACAAGGTCATGGGTGGCGGGAGGAGTACTCCTGCCCAAGCTCTCCTTTATTGGGGTGGCAGGGTCATGGTGGTCAGGAGGGAGAGCGAGGGAAGGAGGGCCATGTCCCGAGCGGTGGTGCAGCAGGGACAATATGGCGCCGAGTGCCTGGGAACACCAGGTTAAGTAAGGGAAGGGTAGACCAATGAGGGAAGAGGGAGAGGGCGGTGCAAGGATACATAAACCAATAGCAACACAAGAGGGTGGGGTACAAGTCAAAGCAACCAGTGATACAAGTAACAGTAGGGAAGAATCTGGAGGGATGGGCAGATCCAAGCCCAAGGCACAGCCCAGAGCCCACCCAGGCAAGGCCCAGGGAGTGCGGAGGGCGTCACCTAGGAGGCAAAGGGCGGGCCCCAACTCCCACCCAGGCAAGGCCAAGACCAAGATGTTCAGCCAAGGACTGATTCCAGAAAAGCATCGCCTGGGAGGAAGAGAGGCGACCCACCACACTGTAGTGTACTCAGTAACCTTGCAGTCATATCTTAAAGTCATATTTATAAGGGGAGCAACAAAAAGAGAGAAGGGCTTCAGAAGATGGAACCAGAGGGGATTGTTCTATTATTTTTGCTTTTAAGAGAACATCATACAGAGTAGATAGAAGGAGAGCATAGCTGATAGTGACTTACAAGGTAAATTAAAGCTGCAAGTAAGGAGGAGTAAATAGTTACATTTTGCCAGTGGATTATGTTTCTGCAGGCTGTTTAAAAACTAAAAGTAGTAATTCTTTTTGGGACCTGAATGGAACAAAATGCACAAATACATTTAATCAAAGCCTTCTTAAGTTGTCCAAGATCCACATGCCTCCCATGTTTCTGGATATTGAAAGAGTCAGGTTTTAATGTGTTGTGACATGAATAGCAGAAGACAACACATTAGTGGTTTTTAAATTAATCTAGAAACTTTTTATTGACATTTAAATTATCAGATGCGAAGAAAAAGGGAGTGACAAATACAGAAAACAAAAATGAGTTCTAAAAACCATATAGCCAATAATATATGAGAAACAAAGCAGTGCTTTTCAGTATCTTGAGTTTGAATCATACAGACGTATTTTACAAGCAGCTGTAAAATATGGATGATGACAACTTCAAAAGTAACTGTAAATTATCTGGAATGGAGATAACTGTGAGACATGCAATAAAATCTCACTTGCAGCATTGTCAGTAAAGCTATTTCTCTATAGAAAGTTCCTTCTAGGTATAAAGACAGATCAAATGTGGAATTGTTTTATTCCTATGACTCTGTGATCTGTGGCTAAACAGATTTTTCTTTTTCTCTTTCACATTTCCCAGCACAGAGCGTACATTAAGAAAACTCCCTTTGAGTCAGATCACTGACAGAATTTAAACAGAATTTAATTCACTCATTTAGGCCACACAGGGCAATATATGTATATATATATGCAAACACACTAATGTATGAAGAAAAAAGAAAACCAGCAAATTCTGCTTCTGGATTTAACTGTCTGGAGAAATTTAGATATAACAAGATTGCCACTAGTTATATGCTGGATCATATTCATACTTAACATCTCTCTGGAATGTGGTGGAGAAAAATGAGGTGTTAGAGCTTCCAGAAGGTGTATTATTGTGTGAACAAGTTTGTTAGCCTTTCTGGGTGCTGCTTGTCTCTGAGATTCCTCTCATTCTTGTAATTTCAGTATGGTAGGATTTTTTTTTTTTTAAACAAGTTATTTAAAAGTTCTGGTGGTCATCCATAAACCCTGTGATTTAAATTGTAAAGAAAAAATTTTATCTAGAATCTGGAATGATCAAACCATTCCCACATATTCTCCACATCTTATTCTTTCCAAGTTTGAGTCATCCTGCTCTCACCTTTAGTTCTTATTGATTTTTTTGGAATGAAGATATTTTCTGGATGTCTTTTTGTATAATCATAGAAAGTACTGTGACAGCTCTTTCCAACCTGTGGTCTACTATTCATTCCATCCTGTTCTCCAACATGAAGTGTTCCTCTATTGCTGGTCCCATTTTCTGGTTTTATGTATCTCAGTCAAACTTCCTCTCTATAAACTAAGCACTTAATATTTTTTAGGCTTGGCATAGGCTGGCACATGGACTTTGTGTGTCTAACAGTTCTTCACAAGCATGTTCACATACTCTAGTTTCTAAAAATGGAAAAGAAAATACACACTAAAATTATTGGAAAGAAAATTATACATATACATGCATATACATGGAAAAAGCCCGGAGGGTTCATGGGGAAGTGCCATATTTTTAAAATTCATTTCTTATTGGATACATCTGTAGGGGAGGTAGACAATGTTGATTCATACAAAAATTAACTTTGCTGTTTCTACTAGTTGTGGGTCAACTTATTCTCATAGGAGGAATCTTCTTAGTACTTGATTCAGACGGTCTCTCTTTTACATTTGGGTAGGAGCAAATAGAGCTCAAGTGAAATGATAGGAGTGTCAGCAAAAATAGCTTTATCTGCCTGCATAGGTTTCTAAAAGCTGCTATGGTAATTTACCAGTGAAATCTTTCATTTCCAGGCGGATCATTGCAATCCTTATCATATCGCCTAAATCCTTTATTTTGCAGTGCCTTCCAAGGTAGGGGAAAGGTCACTCTCCAGCACCCAGAAATTTTGCTTTCAGTTGAGGTAGGTGAGGCTTTTCTGACAGGCAATTGCTAGCAATATATATGCAAATGCTCTGTATCTCTCCTAGGTATGTACTTGCTGGAAAAAATGCAAATACATACTTTGCCCTACCATGGTATTTCCTATAGGACAAGGTAAGATCAACATTTATTATTGTCTTGGCACCTACTATAAATACTTCTTTTCATACAGTGTCTTAAAGTCCTCAGTCTACCAACTAAATCCCAACATGGATATGAAATATATATTTCTTCGTCCAAATGGCGAGAGTTTTACTGGTTTTGTGATAATGATTTTTGTCTGCTTCTGCATATTTTTTCTCTCAGGAAATTGCAAATCTTGCTCATGTTGTTTAATGAGCTGGCTGGTCAAGCATCTGATGCCCCGGTGGGAACTTTCAAAGTCACTGAACACATTTTTACTTAAATCTAGCTGACATTTCTGTCTGTTTGATTTAATGTATGATTTCCATATTTAGATGACCAATCAGATGGAGTATAGTACAGTCATTCCTCTGCACTACAAACACGCATGCATCCTGCACGGAAGTGGGCTCTTTTGCTCTTGGTCCACATGGCAAGAGTGTTTTTAGATTCCGCTGGCATTTGGGAGGACTTTATAAATCAGTTTTAATTAGAAATAAAATTTTGAATCTGTAATGAAAATTCTAAGTGCAGAATTAGTCATCAGTACTTTATTCTCAGCCCATTTCAGTTGCTATAATCTGGTAGAACCAGTCTTATTACAAAATATGAAATATTTATTTACCAGTTAAATGCTAAAATCCTTAAAAAAACCTTGATGTTATAAATATCCTTATTGTTTATACTTAATTTTATTTTATTCAAAGATATTAAAATATTTGCTATTTGCATGCTTCAAGCTCTTGCCATGAAGTATACAAGTATTGATGACAGGACTTTTTAGCAATTATTAATTAATTTGTTTTGTGAAAATCAAAACTTTAATAGTTTCTGCTTCTCATGGAAGCTCAGCATTCTTCCTGAGTTTGCCCAGAAGGCACCTTCCCATGCTGAGATTAAAAAAAAAAAAATCACCACTGAAAAATCCATTTATTCTAAGTGTTCTCTTCATCCAATTTGTTTATTTTGGCTATTAGTGCCTACAAGCCCAAAAATTCTTGGTGATGATACCTTCCCAGCTCCCCTTGTGCATCTTTATTAGGCAGTTAGCAAACTGATAAATGCTTTCAAGAGGAGGCAGTCCCTCTATTGAGCTGTCTTTTGTCTGACAGCAGTGCTACCCCAGACTGTCATAAAACAGTGTGCGCCATGCGCTGAGGTAAACCAAAATTACCCCCTAGAAAACTACACTAAGCTCTGAACTCATGTGGGGCTGCATAACTATACAGAGGTATGTATTTTAAATTCATATACTTTATAACAGTTCCTCCCCAAAATTAAATCAAGTTAGATTAATTCTGCTAGAAAGGAAGAGTGGCTCCTGGTCCTTTGCCAAATGACCTACATATGACCTCATCCTTAGTTTCTGACATATGTTGAGGAAAAAGATCAGTGTTGTATTCTTTTCCAATAATTGACTATTGAGGTACTAATATTTTCCTGCTGAAGTGTCTGAAAAGTTAGCCTCTTCTGATTTAGTCTTGCTTTTCCTGTAGTAAAATTTTAAAAAAAGAAAAAAACCAGCAAAGCAACTTTGAAGGGAGAAAGAAGAATAACATGGCTTTCCTCCTTAAAATAATGTTTTCATGTAGTTTGTTGCTTTTCTTAGGGAAAAAAAAGCCTGAAAGCAATGAAAAACTTGTTACCCTTAAACCAGGGATAAGATAGGAAATAAACATTTGGGGGTTAATCCCCTCCCCTTTCTTTTTTTGTTTGTCTGTGCAAAGAATATTTGGGACATGGTGAGGCAGAGCGAGGAATCCTGTAAATTTGCTGTCTTTATCTCAGGACTGCTGTTCATGAGAGACATGAACTGACAGAGGGCATGTCTGCAGTAATTTGATTTCTGTGAGGTTTTTGAGTACAGCATGTGCATGTTGAAGTTAGCCTAAGATTGGGGGAGGAGGGAAGTAAGTTTTCAAGGATCTAATTATTGAATCCATTAAAATAATAATAATAATGATAATGATGGTGATGATAATGATGATGATGATAATATTAATAAAAACAAACCCCAAAAAGAAACAAAAAAACCTGGGGTGGATCTTTATCACATAATTTTACACCGTCGAGTAAGTAAAGCTGTCATCAGGATCCTCTTTGAAAGCTGTTTTGCACAGTTCATTGCTGGCGAGCAGCCAGCAATAGGAGCTGCAGCCCAGCTTGCTCTAGCTGCCAGTGTTCTGTTGTTTAGGAAGGGAGCCCAGAATAGCAGCCTTCTTACTACGTCCCTCAGGGTGCTTTAACAATTTCTCAAAGGTCACTAGAAACTAGTTATCAATTAAAAGATCTCTGTGTCTGCTTTTAATGTATCTTACAGGTAGTGGAGAACAAAGCTGCTTTCAAATGCAATCCTGTTACCTATTTCCTTGAACTACTTTGTGTGGATGTGAGGATCCAATGCCAGTTGATTGGTTGATACCATGGGGGTCAACATCAAAGTAGTCCAGTTGAGTAGGCTAAAAGTACTGACTTGGTCAGTTTGCTCTGGCAGAAGTGTTGTAGTTAATATTCATTCAGTATTCTGTGACAAAATGAACATAGAATTTGAAATAGCCTGTAGAATTTGAAATAGCCAGTCTGGCTCCCAGTCATTTGACCTGCTCTCAAGAACAGTCTCTCTTGAATAATCTGCTTGGTTTATAAATCAGTCAAAAGACAGAATATCCTGGTGGCAGCTAACAGATATATTTGTTAGATGGATCTGGAAAAAAATTCCAAGTGGAGGATTTTGAGTTTTACTTTCATTAAAAAAATGAGAGTTTCACTGGGAGGCTTAGTGACAACTTGATATTGTTTAGACAGTGATCTATCTGAAGAAAGATTAACATTAATTAAAGTGGCATTGGAGAAATTCAGCAGATGACAGCAGCCAAGCTGGCTACAAGCTATTTTTAGAAAATTTACTTCATTGCATTCAGTATGACTCGTTTATTAAGTTAACAGATGAATCAATATCTCAGCTTCTAATGGCAGTCCCTGAACATGGAACTGTATATAAAGACTGTGTTCATATCTTTGGTCAGAATTCAAATTACAAAAGCTGACCCATATGGATTCAGTCCAAGTGCGTGAGTGTCTTGCACAAAATGTAGCTCTGCAATAGTAATCCAGTGAGTCTATCCAAACATGCATATATAGAGGGACGCAGGGGAAAATCAGCCAGAAGATCAACTTGCAATATTTGGGAAGTAACACAAACAGCAAACAGGTCAGCTTATTAAAATAAGGTAAGGGAGTTGTAATTTATTTGTCTGTTAGTTTTGTCTTGAGTTTACTTTTCATTTGAGCTGTGGTTCCTTGTTTCTTGCATCCATTTGAGCACAGTCCTTCCTGGTTTTCAACTTTCCTTAACTTGGATGTAGTTTTCTGTCTTCTGTGATGTTCTGCTTTAATTTGTGAAATAGTAAAGCATCCATCTGTTCCAATACAACTGTGTTGGCCTTAGTTCAGTTTATTTCCTGTATTTTGCTAATGTCTTAGGTTTCTATAGAAACCTTATTTATCACATTCTCCTGAATCCTTTTTGTGAACTTTTGCAAACCCAGTCTGGAAAGATAAAAAAGACACTAAATTTCTATTATTTTTAAAACTTCTATTAAAATAATTATATTTATTATTTCCTGATTATTTTTATGGAATTTCTGTCTTATCTTTTCTGACCCTCTCCTCAAAGGCCTTCACTGGTTTAACCCAGTAAAAGGTATGGTTCTTCATTATTATTGTGTCAGCTCTAATTTCTACATCTAGGAATAATTTCATTCTCTTCTGCAAAGAGATAAGAGAATTGGGCTATCTGTATTACAGAGCTGATAAGACCGATATCTGTCAAAATTTGAATATAAATTCTGCTATCTTTGAGAATATCTGTTCATATACAAGTGAAACATTAAAGGTAACTAGTGTTTAAAATATTTTCACTGTTAAATAGTGTGGCTTGCTCTAGTGCAGTTTGGGAAAGACTTTGTAGATTAGGTCTCTAGATGAGATGTTTGTGACCATCTTTTCAGTGTACTGGAAGTAGCTGGCTGTATATTTAACTTTGTTCTTGGTTGGTTGTGTCTTATCAGAGAGAAAATGCCATTTGTATTGGAGGATACTGGATGGGTTGTTGTTCAACTGGAGAGAAGTATAATAAAATCTGTAAAAAACCTAAAATATTTGAAAGATAAAGAGAGAATCTGCACAAGAATTAGGTTTCTAGTGATCTGAATTCTGGCCATTCTAACTCTTTGCTGCATTATATTTTAGCATACAAAGCCCATTCTAGTTAATGTTTATTCACTCATGCTAGCTGGTTCTTTGCTTTTCTGATTGCAGTTACTTCTTGAAACATTGTGATTATGAATGATACTGTAAAATACTTTTTAAAAACCAACCTGCAAAGAGAGGTTTTTCACAACAAAGTGAAAAAATATGTAAGTCCTCTGTCATAGACCATGTATCATCCTGTAGCTGAAATCTCCTGTATAATTGTCTGCTCTCTATTCTATCCAATGTCAGTAATCAAATCAAGAATTTGCACAATGACAAGCAAGCTTCCAGGCAGGCCACAATGTATACTTACCCTTAAATGTAATTCAGAAAAACACTTGAAATACTAAGTTTTCTTCAAGTTGGGACATATCAATTAATGCATTGATCTTCAATTTGCTTTGATTTTGCTGTTTTTTCTCACCATTCATCACAATGTTTTTGGTTTTGTCTGTAATTTGTGTTTGCATGGCGTTGTCTATCCCCTTGCACTTTGGACTTACCTGACTGTTGGAGATTTGTAAGAGTGATGTTGTAGCACCAAATTATTCACTTTCAAATTTTTAAGAGCATTTACTTTAAAGCTGGAATTAACTGGTATTTATGGTTTTAGAGCAAAGAGTATGCAACGTGTTTCACAATTGGTTCTGCCTCTTTAATTTCTTTGGCGAGTGAATGGTATAGCATAATAGTTTTTGCATGACATTGAAACTAAGAAAGATGTTTTGCCATGAAAATGAGAATGTTTTTAAATTTTGTCTGTATGTTACTCTTCACTACTCACAGCCCCCCAAACAGGTAGCTTAAATCCTTTTTTTTTTAATGTATGCATTATTATATAGTAAAAACAAAAATTCTGTTTCTTATATATCATGCTTATGACCAGTAGAAGAGTTCAGGCTGTGTTAGCTGCATCCTCCCGGTGTGTGGGATGCCTTTAAACTTATGTGAAACTCACAGCCAAACTTAATACACAAAGCAAAATGTCTTTATTGTGTCCTCCACCAGTTAAATCTGGTACTATAATCTGCTGTGGTAGATCTCTTTCAGAAGTTAAAAGAGAGAGTGAAATCTAATGTTCTGAAATGAAAAAAAAAATCAACGTCCTTAAAAACTTCATTTCAAATCTGAGGCATTGATAAAATTGTCTATTAATGTTCTTTGATTTGCTTTCAGCTTCAAATTTTTTATTGTTTTGTTTGTAGTCTGGATTTTTAAGATAAAGACGTCAGCATAGGATTGTAAATGCATGAAGAGATATGTGAGCTGGAGCTATCAGTGAGAGATTGTTTATTTAAACAGTAACATAATTTTTAATGTCTTTCTCTTTTAAAAATGTGGAATTGTGGTAACTGCCATTTTACTTTTAAAAAGTGGTACCATTTGAACTGTAATTTGGCACATTCAGTGTGTTAAACTCTTGACACAAAACTTTGCAGAACCATTTGCATAGGGATGCTAATTAATGATTTTATCAAGTCAGATGAGTTTACTGAGTCAATTATTTTAATTTTTTTTCTGATCTTCCAAGTAAGTGCTTAATAGTTGTGCCAAGGGCAGCCAATAAAAAAATCTGCCAGGTGGAATTCCATGTTGCTGGAGTGCTGGCAGCAGAGGCTCTGTATTCCCCTTCTGCTAGAGTGTAGAAAGTCAATGAAGTTATTTTTTTGGGTGCTCCAAAGTACGGGCAGGAATGGATCTGAAAGAAGTACATAAAAGTTGCTTTCTTATGGACCTCATTCTGGTAGCATTAGGATTGGTCAGGTGCAATGTCAACACGCCATCTGAGCGATCGCTTGTCAGGGTTTGATGAAGCAATCCTTTGTCATGATGCTAAAGCCGATTTCTAGTAGCTATCCCTAGAAACACCAATTGAACAAAAATAATGGAAAATAAAAGCTCATGTTTGTACTTGCACTTGCCAAAAATTTCGGTTCTCTCCAATTTTGAGTTCACTTAATGAATGCCAGCAATGGAAGTTGCAGAGGAAATGGGAGAGAGCAGTTGCTACACTCTTTGTCCATGATGGATTTGAATATTGTAGTATCTGAACCCTGTCTCTACATTGGAATTCATAGCTGATATTACCTGGAGCAGTGATGGACTTCGGACATGACTTCTATGCAGACTTCATCCTCTGTGTAAAGCCTTCAAACAGTTTATTTAGAAGAGTGATTCGCTTGTAGAAATGTGGAAAGGCAGGACATACATGGAAAATCTTTATGTATTTTGTTTGTTTTTCTCTTCCCTTTTTCATTTGAGTAAACAATATTTATAATAATTTCAAGATATAAGAAAATACATCTCTGTAGGAACGCTGACAATTGGAAAGAAAAATTCCAACAATAGGGAGATAATTTAAATACACATTTGATAGCTGTCTACTGGTTTACAAAAAACAGTTTCTTATGTGACTTCCGTTTTGGTATGATCCAGAAAAAAAATAGTATTGCTGTGCAGAGCCAGCAGGAGGTCATTAGTGCACTTATATTTTTAGGTCTGAATTGTCACTACCAATGGTACTGCTTCATGAAATAAAAGAAGCTGTGTCTGCATGTCTTTGGGGAAAATATAATATTTGCCACAATTAATAGTACATGCTATTCATGCATCTTCAGTATGTGAACAATTCTTTACCAGGGTTTTTAAAAATTTCAGTGAGTTCCATGTGGAACAAAACCCTCTATTTTTCTGTGTCAGTGCCAGCTCTTGCCCATCACCCTCTTCTTATTATTTATTAATCATTAACTGCAGAGATATTTCAAACATGGAGGCCATAGAGTCTGTGTGATTTGTGAGGTCTGTACAGGCACATTTAATTAAAAATTGCAATTTTTAGAATTGTATTTGGATGCATTTTAGACTATTTAGCAGCTTAGTGAAATACTCAGCACACAGCACATCAGGCTTCAAATATTTAAGAAGAAAGCATAGAATATGATGATTGATGGCCTTTAATACAAAAAATACCATTCTGGTTATTGTAATTCTGCTTGGTTGACTTAATTGTTAAGGTGATGGATACGTTTGTTTCTAGTATTTATGGTAATCACATGAAGATTTTTTGTTGGATAAAGAAAGGGGGAGGGTTGCTTTTGATTTGGGGCTTACTGGGTTTTACCTCTAAATTAGTAAAAAGAATATTGTGTTTTGGAGCAAGTCATGACACTATTAACATGCTGTATTTTCTGTTACTGATTTTGAGAACATTTTTCTTCTCCTGATTTCAGGTTGGGTGGGACTATATCTGCATACAAGATAGTGCCAGATGAAATAGAAGAAATCAAGGTACAGTATTACTGCTTTTCAACACTGAATTTCTTTGTTTGGAAAATTTCAGAAATGTTACGTTAAAAAGCCATATGATTTCTTGCTTTGAAGTGTATCATGGGGGAGAGAGGAAAGTGTCTACAGCAAAATTATTAGATCCATATTTACGTATCTGAAATAGAATTTTAGTTATTTTTCAACTATAGTTTAGCTTCAGCCTAAGCTGACTTCAGCAGGATTTCTTTGATGCCAGAAACCTGTGTAATTCAATATTTTTCTATTTTGCTACCTGAAGACAGATGTAGGACCATGGTGAACACTGAGTTATATTTTCGACACAAAAAATATATATATAGTGTCCCGCTTTTAAGATCAAAAGCACATCTGTATTTTTCAATATTGTCTGTCTTAAGAATGGTTAGTATAAAGTCATTGGTACTCAAAATCATTATAAACTCTTTGATTTTGAGTAGTGATAACAATAAATACTTAAGTTCACCTTCCAAGTAATGTGCATTATAGCAAAACTCACTTTAGCCAAGTCCTCTCATGAAAAGTACTTCAGCAATTTGTGTCAGTTTTGTTTTTCAGTGGAGTGAAAGATGGGTACTGGGGGGGATTTTGGCCTGGATCTGATAGCATAGTTTGTGTAACTGATTCTTTATTTGATTGTTACAGGTCAGTCTGACATATTGCTTGCTCACTGTGATTGCTTAACCTATTGTGCTGTTTCACGTACTCATTTTCAGCTGTGCAAAGAGAATTAGAGTAGTTTTAAAATCTTGTGAAGGAAAGTGACTGTATAATATCTGAGATAGACATGACTTCGCAGTGTGTAAATTGTGAGAATTTATTCCTCTTCAATTAGTATCAAACCCACTGCAGACAAATACAGTGAGTGCCTGTATCTGCATCAGTCAAAGTTACCACACCATCATGATCAAAATTTATTTTTGTCATCTAAGATCCATGGACTCCTCTGTCCTGAATTTTATCAAGGGGAGCATGATTTATTAGGGTAGATCCAATGTTCAGACTTTGGTCTTGGAATAAAAGAAAGAAAGAAAAGAAAGAAAGAAGGCTTTCAAAATTTATTAGTGGTGTTTTCATGATGCTCAGAAAACTGCTCAAAAACTATTTAAAAAAATTACAAAAACCCTAAACCACAATCTTTCCCCTTTAATGTAAAAAGTCCAATACCACTGACATTTTGTTAATGTTGAAGATGAAGAAAGCTGATATTTCTGGCTTCATCATACTAAACTGAGTTTAGTGAACAAAGAAACATGGAATGTTGGGAAATAATTTTAACTTTTAGGAGCTTACTGCAGGATCAGTAGTAACAGCACAGGAATCTTAGGACACCTGTTTTGAATTTTCAGATTTTTCTTATTTAGCTGGTGTTTAAGTGGTTAAAATCCTTGGAAGCAGCAAAGAATGGGTTACTCATTAGTCTCAGTTCTGCCAGGATGTAAGTGTGGAGGAAGGATTTTACTGTTCAATGTCAGAGCTATTTAAAGTGTGGGGAAAAAATCCCATCCTTTAGTTGTTTCTGGTCACTGTCCTGTCTTGTTCAGGTAGTGGGTTTTTGAGGTTGTGGTGGAAGTCAAGGCCACCTCTCACACCTTAAATGACTGCATTTCTCAAGCTGCAATGCATGTTAATTATATGAAACAAGGCACTACTGGAAGATCCCAAGACACGCTAGCAGTGTGTATAATGGACAAATATATATTGGATAATATGGAAAAATATTATTTTTGCATATGTACTCTGAATAGCAGCTGGTAAACAGGGAGATTGAATGTCCTTGCAGTTAATATCAGAGGTAGTTTTAACATCTGAAAGGTTCTCCTAGCTGATTTGAGTAGGAAAAGGAGAGGAGAAAATAGAAGGCAAATCAGTTTACTGGAATATTACTTCTAGAGAGAACAGAATCCTCTTCCATGCACCTTAATTCGGTTATTTTGCTTCACAACTATTCCCCCCCATTTAGACATGAAACATTAAGGGAGTTAATTTGAATATGCAAAAATAATAGCTCCACTTTTAAAATCTGATATAACTTGATGGATTGCTGAGTTATATTTATGGGAGTTGTAATTTTCATGTTTTCTGATAGTCCTTAAAAAGTAAACTGCTTTCTTAAATGGCAAAGGAGGTACTTTATTAGACAGAGGGCAATAATTACTATGGCAAATAAATCTCTTAGACAGCATTTGCATGTATTCTAGAAAAGATGGTAGATTAACCTCTTTTACAGCTCAAAATAACTCACTAGGAAAACCAATGTATTGATTTTGTTAATTCATTTAATTACATCTTAGGTAGAACACCATTGTAGACATATGAATAAGAAGTACTTATGGCAGAAGTGGTAACACAAACCCTAACTAGTCTCATGCACCAACCAAGGTTAGGTAGAATTGTGTGGAACCCATCACCACTATAGTTCTATAGCATCTCAGTCTGAAATGAAGTGTCATGAAACTTAACCTTCCCTAGATTTTTGTCATAGGTGCTTAGGTTCCTGAAGTGAGAACACTCAATAGGTAGTCTTGTCTAGATACCATCACAGGTTTCCCCCTGCAGACTCTTCTAGAAGGTAGATATGTCTTCTATCACATGATCTTCTGCTTCAATAAAAGAAGCTTTCAGAGAATGCATAAATGAATGTACTACCATCTGCATTCCTGACGTTCCTCTACACCAGTTAAAGCAATGTCACTTATTTTCAGTACCTGCTGGTTTTAAAATACTTCCAGAACTGATAAAGACAGTAAATATAGAAACTGCAGCACATTCCTGAGAAGGTGTCATTGTTTTAACTTTCTCTAGACTTCTGTTCTCATCAGAATTATTTGTCCTGTAAGCATGAAGCTCTTCAAACTAGCAAAAATGCATTGTCAGATTTCAGTGTTGTTCCTTACCCACCAAGCCAGATGATTTCATGTACATAGGGCCTGGCAAGCATACCAGGCAACACTGGTTTTGATGAACAACATAGAGATTGTCTCAGGAGTAAAAAGAGCATTTTATTACTGTTAGAGATTAGGGAAAGTTTGCGTGATGTGCTTATAGATTTATGTCAACAGTATCATCTTACGCTTTATAGTACCATGAGAGATGTTCCTTTTGATTTCAGCTTTCTGCCATTGCAAAGGAAATACATGCTGTGGTGAAGAGTGGCTATTACAGAAGACTCAGTGAATGAGAAGACCACTCATTAACAGATTTCTAACAAAAATACTTGGTTTGCTAGGATTTGCAAGTTAACAGCAAAAAGGAATTTAATTGTTTTTTGTTGAGTTTTTTATGGGTGTTCCTATATGCTTGTCATGTAGATACATGCATACATCTCATCTCAAGACCAGAAACTGATTTTGTAGCAGGTGCTTAATTCATGAAAGTAATATGCACAAGAAAGACATTGCCAGAACATTTCAGTCCTGTAATATTTGTGGTATGAGACAGATATTCCAGTGTAGAGAATAAACTTAAATGATTGCCTCCTGTGGTAGCTAGTTTTAAGAAATCTTGTTAGAAATATTTTGTTAGTGCGGGTTGTAAATTGTAAATTTAGATGTAAAGCAATTCTGGAACAAGAGGGGAGGGGATTTTGATTCCATTAACCACCGTCTCACACAGAGACACACTTTGTACTCCACAAAGAGCACTCATAATTCTTCTATAGGTGCTTTTTAAATGAAAGCGTATCTACATAAAGTATTAAAGGTTTCATTTAAGGCTACAGACATTTTCCCCTGAATAATGATAGGATAGCTCTGGTTTTTTCTTTAGAAGCATGTGTTAACTTAATAGTTTAATATATGAAAATTTTTATGAATAGCTGAAACACATTTTTCTCAGATTGTCTTTGGTCTTTGAGAGAGCACAGTCAAGTGATAAAGATCCAAGAATAAAAAATTGTAAAAGCTATAAGGGAGAGTCAAGTAGTCAGAAGGGAAATGGTAAACTCTGTGTCTTAGAGCTCAGTTGCCCCAGATGACTTAGGAATTCAAGAGATTTTAACTTTTCCATGCGGTCATTTTTAGGAGCATCGTAGAAACAAAGGAAGCTGATTTCAGTATCAGTGAGCTGTATTTCAGAGCAAAGTTGTACTCCCTGCCATCAAAAATATGCAGCTTTGATATGATTACAATTAAAATCAGTCTATGCCGAGACATTCTCAGAAATCGTTTCGTTTGCCAACTTTGTGGTGTCATACATAATGCTGTATTCCAGAATCTGTTCTTTTTGCTGGAAAGAGTAGCTGATGAAACTCCTGCAACCTTTGTGTGCAGCCAGGAGGTGCTGGCCTTCATCATTCAAAGCATTTTCATATTTATGAATGCATGACAAAAATTAGTAGCAATTTGTCAGCAAGTGCCAGCTTGTGGTCCTGTGTAAAAAAAGCACAAATGAAAGAAAGGTAGTCATAACTACTATGGTACATAGTCCATAAGAACAGGATTGTGGCTGAAAATATTTAAACTTCACAAAACAGGTTTAGTATCTCAATACTGGAGAGTGGGGCAGTATTTAAATATTTCTTGCATCTTCTACAGAATCAACCTTTCTTTATGTGAACAAGGAGATGTCCTGTTGTCTCAGTTTTGCATAGGAGTTTAAGTCCTGGATCCGGTTTATTTCATCGCTGTATGGATATTCATCTGCTAAGTGTATCAGCACTGGCCAAGGATCTTCACAAAAAGTTTCCCCCAAGTTTATGATGGGAGACATGAGAATTTGATGATAATGCTGAGATTATTGCTCATTAATCTGTTTGGATCCAGCACAAACAAAAATGGTTTTCCCACTCAGAAAAAGTCTTCTGAGGAGGCTCAAGCTGTTTAAAGTGTTTACTCCCACTAATCCAAAAGCAGCAAGAAACCTTGATATTTACCTTGCGGGAAGGACAGTTCTGGTTCTCAGTTTTCTGCCCATGTTTTCCTTCTTCAACATCTCAAATTATAATTACTAGCTCACAGCACAAGAGCTCTTACTAAGCATGACATAAAAGGGTATTAGCCATTGAATGTCTAATGAGTATTAACAAGTAGCAACTCCATAGACTCTGACGCTTACAGATACAAGTTTAAAAAGATTTAAAGGCTCTACGTGATGGTCATGTGTCTTCCATTAGATTACCAGTTATGCTGGATTGTGTGTTGCCTGAAACTGAGGGCTTGTCTTTTAACTCTCTTAACATGCGCTCAGAGTCTGACCATCTGGTAGACAGTTTCATTGTACTCCTGCATCAGGGTAAAGAAAGTTCCTAAAACCTTTTCCAAATGTCCTAAGCAGTAACAAAAATTGACACTGAGATCTCAACTTAGTGTATGAAATCCCTGATAAACTTGCAGATTTGGTTTTCCTACGTGCTTCTTGGGTTTTCATGAAGAAGACTTCCTTATGGCCATGAATCCAGCTAGGACAATTGAGAAGTGGGGTGTGTTCAGTTAAGACAACTTTGTCTCATCATATTTCCCTGTACTCAAAGTTAACCTGATGTACACACAGATTTATTCCTGAGTTAATTTCCAAATCCTGCATTAGCAGAGTCAATCACTGACTAGTATTCATTTTCAAGCTGCATATGACACTGTTTTCAAGCCACATATGTCATTGTTTAGATGACAGAAAGAACTCTGAGTTTTTACTTGCTGTGTTAATCCTTAAATGATGTTACAGATGTTGTTTCCATGCTGGAGATAACTAAAGGTTTGTGTGTGGGATGATGTGAGAAAATTGTCAAAAAACTTTACGTAAAACAAAAACTTACTTTCCTTTAATTGCTCGTCCACATGTATGCATTTGTGGTACAAGCTAGAGATTTACACTTCCTGCAGTATTGATAATGTATTCTTGGCCATGCATTTGTACTTCATTCTTTTGGTTGTCAACAGTTGGTTATTTATATTATATTGCATCATATTATACTACTCCTAGTTGACTGTAATTTCATTATCTGTTGTATTACGTAATTTTATTTCTTCTCACAAGTCCTTTGTTGATCTAAGTTTTGTTTCTTCTAAAACTGGTTTTGCCTCTTTTTCTGGAAAGTGCAGTGTGTATTACATTGGGTTCTGGCTCTAGGCTTTTGGTAAGCTTGGCTGCGCAAGCCTGAATAGTCCAAGCACACTTTCACAAAAGTGAAATATGAGTGTTTCGTAAGAATGCCTTTTCTACTGTGGGATTTTTTTTCCCACCTATGAAGCCATTAGTAGTTGTGAATATCAGTTTTGACTTTTGGATTGTTTCTGCACTGATAGGTTTGAGACTGTTTTTGCTTGAAGAACATGACTGTTCTCTGTGCTATAGCTGTTGCTATCTCAAGTTTTTGTATAGTAACTCCTTAGGGAGTACTCACTGAAGGGGCTTTTCATCTGTTTCTCTCATCCTCTGTGGGTGATGGATACTCACTGCAATCACGGACTCCCAACAAAAAAAAAAAACCTTTACAAAAAGAATGTCAAATAAGAAATGGCTGAAGTGTCTATCAAACTCTGATACAGAACTGCTGAATGTATCAAAAGCATTCCTCTGCTTTCCTGGCAAGGCCATCAAATGCCCAGACACTCTGGATGAAAGAGTATACTCACTGACTTTCCACATGAAAATGGAATTGTCACTTTTTGTTTTTCTGCTGTCTTCCATCTTATGTTTCATAGGCTTTGTGGCTTCAGAGACTTCATGTCTCTAGAAATGATAGATGAGACCGCCTCACCAAGTTATCTTACTCTTACAGGCTGTCTTGAATATAGAAAATGCTGAAGCATTGTTATAAATTCCTGTTCCCTAATGTGAGTTGGATTAAAATGAATGCATTTTATATTGTATTGTGTAATTTATATATTGTATTGTGTAATTTAGTCTTACGAACATTCAAAAGTTTAGGCCGTGATTTGCAGATCATGGAATATTGCCACATGAGGAAGGGAAGGGCAAGACAGTGCTTCCGTTTAAGCTGAAATGCAATGCTAACGACACAAAATTATTTTAATAATATTATTTACTTTCCAAGGCAAACAAAATAGTTTTGTAGTTCTCCTGCAAAGAGAGAACAAAAATAGCTGGAAGTTAATTTACAAGACAAACCAGTATATTGCTCATCCTTTTAGCATTTCTGGTTGCCCAGCATGTAAGCTGTTGTCCTTGAGAGGGGACATTAATGTGTATCAGATTTTTCGTTACCACAGACCTGTTTGTCTGTTCAGTCTTTCTTAATTAAATAGATTAGAAACAAGATTTGAAATCTCTTGTTGTTTTCCAGCATAAAAAATATCTCTGCTTCTCTCTGTGGCTGTAGTAACCAATTTTGTCTAAATTTGTCCTGGCTTTCTTTCATTTTTGCTTAATACGTATCTCTGTACCAGCCTTTACCTGAAACCTAGTTCGTTCTCAGGGCATCTTCTGACCAGCTCTAATACAGTCTCTGGTACTTTTCTTCTGACCCCATATGCTGGGCAATGTTTTCAGTGCCTTCTGTTCTCACTGGAAAAGTCACTTCTTAAGTGGGATGTCACTTCGCATGAATGAGAGGAGAGAACATGCTCAGCTTCATTAAGCAGCAAATAGCTTTTGGCAAGTATATAAGTAAATCAAGTTTATATAAAAGCCCTAATAATTTTTCACGTGACCTGTTACATTAACTTTTGTTTGGTTGTATTTACCCTATAAGAATGTATTCTGGTGATTCTTATTTGAGAACTATGAAGGAAACCTAATGTTACCCTATCATAACTGGTAATGTCATAAGTGATTAAGTGCTTGACTTAATTGTTTGAGGGAGATCAATATTATGTTCATTTCTTGTGGTAAATATATTTCTGAAAGTTCTTCCTTTTTGATTGTCACAATTGGTGAATTGCCCACAATAGGTGGACCTGTATAGATAAGAAAAAACACCATCAGAGGTTTTTTGTTTTGCTTTTTTTTAAAAAAACCCAAACACTCAGGCTCTATATGCTGGTTCTTTGTATATAGAGAAAAAGATAATCAGAAGTGTTGTTGTTTGGTTTTTTGGATTTGGATTTTGTTATTTTTAATAACCTTCAGTTCTACAGCTATTTGCAGATTGTGTCTTAATGAATTATGAAAATTATTATTTGTAGAAAAATGAAGTATTACGGCAAATAAGGGCATTGAAATACTGATTAGTTGGGTGTCAAACCATCTGATGAAATTCAGCAGAGATTAATGTTGAGTGATGTGTATAGGAGATGGGAAAAAATCCCCAATTTGCATATCAAATAGAAGTCTCTAATTAGACTACTGTGATCCAAGAAAGAGGTCTGAGAAGTGTGCTAAGGTGGTTACTATTAGCTCAGTGCCCAAGAATAACTGAAGGGGCAGAGGCATGGGAGCAGTGGGGGAAGACTGAGGAGAGGAACCAAGACCAGAACACTGCACCATTTCTCTTATACATGAGCCTCTGGTCCCATACCGTATACAATGGCATGTGAAGGGCTGATCCCCTAATCACAAAAATTACACAGTAGCACTGAAAAAGATTTAGAGTCAGATAATAAAAATAATCAAATTTGTAGAAGCACTTTCGTGTGAGGAACAGGTAAAGAGACTGGGACAGAAGTGTCTGCAAGTGGCACATTTGGTTGCATTTCAGCAGCTTTCATCCTAATTTATACTGCACTTTTAAAATTAACTCTCATTCTTAATTTATGCAAATTTTAAGACTGTCTGAAAGCAGACACCGAAGTTTTGATTATGTGTCTTTTATTGGTTGATAATGTACTGATTGTAAGGAAGAAGAAAGAACACACAGAGCACAGCTGTCATCTCTATCAGGAGCCAGTTTAATACACTGTATTTTTCTGAAAAAGATTTGTAACTGGTAGACTGCAGATAGTTCTGCTAGAATAGTGTAGTTTATTTTGCTTTAATAGTATGTTTTTTAGATTATTTTTAATTATGTATTTTAATGCTTGATTGGAACCACAATAGGAAGACACCAAAAACTACACAAGCCTCCCTGTGATATGCAAGCTTATAAACTGTTTTAATACAGAGTGATGCTTAATACTTCCCTGTGTGATTGCACCTAATTCAACTTCTGTGATAATTATTTGGGGTTCTTTGTGTTGCCCTAATCCTATTAGTGACCCTGTCATATATAAGGTCCACTGTCTAAAATAGAATTTGAAATATGAAATGTTTTTAACAGAAAACCAAACGCTTCCTTCAAGGAGACATCATAAGGGAATGGTATAAAAGTATTGACATGTTGAACTATGGCTAGAGGCATTTTAATTGCTCAAATACTTTCTTTTATCGAACGCACAAGATTGGTCTAGATGAGATTTTGTGCTGATGAGCTGTATCTAAGCACTGATGTAAAATAAAAAGTTTTAAGTGGATTCTATGTTTTATTGAGTGTGTTGGGTAAGTAGCACTTCTCATCTCTGATGCTTCACAGAGCTGGAATGTTGGCTTAACTGATGTCCTAAAGGCTTCCAGAAATGGATGTCTTCCAGCAAAACCAAATCAGAGCCAAGTGTCTAGAGACAAATTTTAAAACGTCTGCCTTAGCCCTGGCCACCCTGTCCCTGGTGGCAAAAATTGAACATCTATCTTGAGTCATATCTGTGTTACCAAGTCATGCAAACCAAAAAAACACCTCTATCTATCATGTAAAGCATGTGGTGCTGGAGATTCAGCACACATACTTTGATATTTTTCATTTTAAACTACTTTTAGTATTATTCTGTCTGCCTGTTACCTGCTGGAGTGGATTATGTGTGCTGCTGAAGTCCATCATCCAAATAAGTTTTATCTGAAAGTATTCCAGTTCATATGCCCAAAGGCTTATCTGCAATATGAGCCAAAGTCTGTTAAGCAGAGAGGTATTAAAAGTGCTGTTTTGTGCTAACAGGCTGTGGTAGATGTGTCCCAAGCCTCCAGCCAGCACATGTATTCTCGTAACAGCATGTCAGGTTACAAATGTGTAACTGGTAGTATAGATCCATGGTTACTAGTGAAACACTGTTGCCTGAGCTAACTACTTGTAGAGTGTCCAGCCCTTCTGTCAGACTATTCAAAGAAAAAAACAGTGGAGACCAGTGGTCTCCAAATGGTTTGATCATCTACCTCATCAGTAAAGAATTTTTTAACATATACCCTCCAATAATGTGTATTCTAATATTTTCTCCCTGCACCACAGTAGATCATAAAATCATTTAGGTTGGAAAAGGCCTCAATGATCATCCAGTCCAAGCATCAACCCAGCACTGCCACCACTAAACCATGTCCCCAGATACCCCATTGTAGTAAATCGCCTGGCTATCCTGGCTGCCCTCAACCGCAGTGTCAGTCCCTGAATGCTCGGCAGAGCCTGGCGTGGCTGTCTCACGCAGAGGCGGGGCTGCCCTCAGCGAGGGTCCGATGAGGTGCTGATGGAATAAGGCGAAAGAGGCAAAGGGTTGGGGGAGGGGGTCTCCCCCGAACCCTCCTTTATTGGGGGTAGGGCGAGGGGATCTGGGAGGGAGAGTCGTGGAAGGAGAACGCCGGAGAACTGTCCCCGTACAACTGGTTATAAAGGGGGGGGAAACAACCAATAGTGAAAGAGACAAGGGGAGGGTACAAGGGTCAGGGGTCCAATAAATTCACTTGAGGGAGGGGTACAATAACTCAGAACCAATAATGCTTCAAACATAACAGAATTTTCGGAAAGAGGGGGTTGGTCCAAGGCCCTGGGCATGGCTCTCTTCCAGAACAGAGGTGGATCAACCAGAGTTGGACCTCCCACACCCCACATACGTGTCTTGTAAATACCTCCACAGATGGTGATTCCACCACTTCCCTGGGCAGCCTCTTCAATTCTTGAAAACCAGTCTAAACCTCCACTGGTGCAACTTGATGCCTTTCCCTCTTGTCCTGTCACTTGTTACCTGAGAGAAGAGACTCATCCCCACATTGCTACAATCCCTTTTTAGGCAGTTGTAGAGAGCAGTAAGATTCCACCAGAACCTCCTTTTCTCCCAGCTAAACAACCCCAGCTCCCTCAGACACTGGTCTACTCCATATTAAAAATACTGTATTGCAACAGTTTTAAGTAAGGAAGGCCAGCAGATATGTTATCAGGCTGAAAGAAATTCTTCTCCTGAAATTCGCTTCTGTAGCATGATAAAAGAGCTTTCCCAAGAGCTTCCTCTGGATTTTGTTGGGTTTTTTTCTGGGATAAAAAGTCTTATTTCATTCATTAACATTAATAACCACCATATTTTATCTGCTGTTTAGTTTGTGTGGCCTATAGTTTGTGGAACTATTTTTCTCCATGACTTTTACATAAGGAAACTAAGAAGAGATGCCACCAGGTAAGAAGACAGACACAAGAGCAGATTCCTAAGGAAGTGGGATTCATATGGACAAATTATCTCAGAGAGCTAAGGTGCTAACAAAAGCCAGTGAGTTTTGCCATGGTGTGTGTAGAAAACACTGTATGTGTATTTGACTGGACAACAGTAGTATTATATATTTGGATGCAAGATTATATGCTTTACCAAACAGAATGTTTTGATATTGCAAGACATGTAAATGTAATTTGTTGTATCCAAAGTCACAATATTTGCTCTTCTGGGTTGTCCGTGAGCTCCCTATGGAAGTGTTTCTTAGCATGAATCCATTTAGGCAAGAGTAACCATTCTTTTCAAATTAAATACAAATGTAAGATTAAACTTTAATGTTTTTCCTTTTCATTTCCTCTGTGATTTTGATATGTTCATTTTCTGGATTCCCCCATGATAAAATAGCTAGCATTTTGGTATTATTTACTGTAATACTGATTCTGTACTTTCCAATTGTAGTAGGATTTCTGTGACTTAGTTTTCGTAAAGGAAAGGTGTAAGGGAGAGGATGCCATTGAATCATCAAAGTTCAGTAAAGGTAGAGTGGTTGAAGACTTTCACTTTTTAAAATACATTATCATAAAAAATACACAAAAATTTGTAGAATTGTTCTGTCAGAAACAATTGTGTTCAATTTCAGCTGCCTCATCATTATGACAAGATTAGGTGGGATCCTAAGACTGCTAAGGTAACACATATACTCACAGTATTTCTGCATAGAATGACATTTCTATTTTCTCTTATTATTTATCATCTGCTTTGTTACTGTTATGCTCTGTCAAAATACCCTTGATTTTAAAACTACAAATATGGGAACATTTTCTCTGAGTAGCTTCAATAGCATGATGACATGAATCTCTCTTCTAACAAACAGGCTGATCCCCTATGGAAATTTGTACTGCTCAGTTCTGTCATTTTAAAGGGTTCTTCTGCCTTCTTGATAGTTGAACATTATTTAAAATGAGTGAAAATTACCTAAGATTTATCATTCTAGAAAATGAAACTATGTATCTGAGCATATCTTATGAAAATTGGAGCTTAACATCAGGATGTTTTTAAATTCTTGTCCTTCTTTAACAAAGCAGAAAATAACCCTTCTTTATGTATTTGGAATGTGTTCTGTATTTTAATAAGTATTTCTAGGGAATAATGCTATATGAAACAGGCAATGTGTGAAAATAAAGCTGATTGTCATTTGGGACACTGAAGCTAACACTCGAGTTGTACAGAGTATCTTGAGGCTCTAAGTGACAGTACACAATTATCCTCAGGCTGTTTTTAAGGAAAGATGACAAAAAAAAAAAAAAAATAAAATCACAGAGCTATAAAGAACTGCTTTACATACAAAAGCACCAAATGCCTCTATTGTTCCAAACTGTGAAGACTTCTGTTGGCGAGAAATCCAAAGGGATTGTTAAGTTTCAAAAATGAAAAAAAGAATGTTTGTGAATCAGTATGCTCTAACTGTAATTAAAGCTTTTGCAAACATGGTACCCTTACCAAGCTGACTTTGGAGACACCCAGCAAAAGAACCAAGAAAGCAAATCTCACAGATAATGAAAAATTCTGAGTTTTCTTGGGATTAAGTCTTTTATGCAGACCTGATTATGAAGAGTGCTTAGGACAAACATTTGGACCATTTAGCCAATAGTTGATATCAGGCATGAGGCTTTCTTCATAATGACAGTTTCCTACATTTGCCATTTTGCTTTAATTAAAACTGAGCTACACCTCATGCATTTGGGTACCCATACATTTTTACAATTGTCGTGGGTTTGACCCTGGCTAAATGCCAGGCACCTACGACGTTTGCTCTCTATGCTCTCTCCTGCAGCTATGCAGAGGAGAGGGAAAACTAACACACTGGACTTATGAGTTGAGATAAGACCACTGATAAAGAGGACGCACGAGAGACAGGGCAAAAGCAGGCGGGAGACTTAAAAAAAAAAGGTGGCCTTGCAAAAAAAGGGTGATTTATTAATCTAACAGAGTCGGAGGATAAATCAGAGGTAAAAATAAGCTCTCAAAACACTGTTTCTTCACTCACCCCCCTTCCCTCTTAAGGCACTGCTTCCCAGCTCACCCCCTCCCTCCTTTCCAACTAACCAACAACTCCCGGGCAGGGGCAGGGTGTGGGGTTTTTCTTAAGTCAGTTTATCACAATTCCTTTACTGCAGACACTGTTTCTCTATTCGCCCCCTCTCCCTATTCAACTAACAGATCCGGGCTGGGGCAAGGTATGTGGCTTTTCTTAGTTCAACACCACAATTCTTCTGCTGCAAATGCTGTTTCTCTACTCACCCCTCTCCCTATTAAGGCCATTTCTCAGCTCACCCCCTCCCTCCTTCCATCTAACCAACAGCTCCGGGGTGGGGGCAGGGTATGGGGGTTTCCTTTGGTCAGGGTCAGTCTCTCAGGGAGAAGAGTCCTCTACTTAGCCATGGGGGTCCCTCCCACGAGAGACAGTCCTCTGCGAACTTCTTTGGCGTGGGTCCAATCTCACGAGCAGCACCTGCCCGAAATCTGCTGCAGTCCGAGATTCTTCTGTCCAGGTTGCAGAATTCCAAGCCGAGGCCAGGCTGTTTCCATCCCAGGAGCAAGGCCTTTCTCTCTCCTGCAAGGCCTTTGCAACTCTCAGTCTCTGGGACTCCCACTAGATCACAGTTTCCTGCAGGCATCACCTGCTCCTCTGGCGTGGGCACCTCCCCACAGGCTTTGGGGAGTTCTCTGCATCCTCTGGACCTCATGGGCTGCAGGGGGACCACCTGCTCCTCCATGGTCTTCACCACGGCTGACAGAGGGTTTTCAGCTCCGGTGCCTAGAGCACCTCCTCCCCCACCTTCTCCACTGACCTTGGTGCCTCCATGTTGTTTCCCTCACATATTTTTACCTCCTCCTCCTCCTTCTCTGGCTAAAAAGAAGTGCGTGCTCACATTGTTTTGATTTCTTCTTAAATATGTTTTCACAGAGGCGTAACTAACATCTCTAATTGGCCCAGGTTTGGCCAGCAGCATGTCCATCATCTTCAGAGCCATCAGAGACTGGCTCTGCTGGACATGGTGGAGAAGTTTCCAGAATCTTTACTCAGGACATGCAGGAGCCATCTTTGTACCCCACCCTATTTACTGGCAAAAACCGGGCCAGGCAAAACTACCACATTTATTATAGTTAAATATTTTATGTGAAACAACACACAGATTTTAATTTGTGTGTGCACATTCAGAATATTTTGAATTTCAGTATTTTGTTGCACAATTTTAGTATCTTAAACTCTTTAAAAACCAATCCTATATTTGGAGAAATAGTATTTTAAGAGAGTCATAGCTTTGCAAGAGGAAACACTGAGCTAATTCTGTTGCAGTTCCTCTAACACCATGGCAATTTCATAATGTACAAACTGAAAAAAAAAAAGGTTTTTCCTCTCTGGAAGAATAAATAGCTAATTTCAGACTAGCTTGTGTTGAAAAGCTTTTTTAATTCACTCTGTTAGATCTCTACCAATGAAAACAATATTGGATATGTTTGAGCACTTATATTGCCTTCTGAGAATGGCTAAATAGTAGGGAAAGAAAACCAAAGGAAATATTCTTACTGTCCTTATAATTATGTATTTTGGATTTGTATGAAACATGGAATTAACATGGGATCAGCTATTTTCAAATTTCATCCTTTCTTGTGGTTTTAATTAAGAATCTGTTCTGTCATAGAATCATTTAGGTAGTAAAAGACCTTTCAGAGCATCAAGTCCAGCTGTAAAACCTAACACTGCCAAATCTACCATTAAACCATTTTCCCAAGTGCCCCATCTACATCTTTTAAGTACCTCCAGGGACAGTGACTCCACCACTTCCATGAGCAACCTGTTTCAATGCCTGGTAACCCTTTTGGTGAAGACATTTTTCATGAGATGCAATCTAATCGCTGTGGCACAACTTGAAATGGCACAACTGCCATTTCCTCTTACATCAAATTTTTTTATTGGGTGACATAAATATGTCATTTATTTATTATTTATTCCTCGTTACTTGTGAAAAGAAACCAAAACCCACCTCTCTACAGCCTCCTTTCAGGTTGTTGTAGAAAATGGTAAGGTCTCCCCTAAGCCTCCTTTTCTCCAGGCTAAACAACCCCAGCTCCTCAGCTGCTCCTCATCACACATTTGTGCTCCGGGCTTTTCAACAGCTTCATTGTCCATTTTTGGACATATCATCAGCAGTCACAACCTAGCTCTTCAAAATTAACATATGGGGCACAAGTTTTTCTCTTGACTGAATGTTTAATGTCACACTTAGATAACTTCAACGGGTAGGTTTCAAAATCAGGAATAAGATGCAATGCATTGAGCCACATGACAAATAACAAGGGTTTTTTACACACGGGGTGAATAATAGCTTACCAATTCCAATAAAAACCAGAAATAATGAAATAAATTTAAAACTGAAACTTTGGTATAAACAGTTAATTTTAAATGGTTTTCTAGATCACTGCTATTTCTCTCATGCAAAACTCCCAATAGAAACTTGATTTTTTGCTCTTTTCCGTTGTAGATTATCTGCAGGGAACTGAAGGTAACATCCGAAGTATAGAGTCTGCAGAATAAAACATTTTCTTATCAGACCTCAGTCAGACACTGAAATCTATCCAAAGAACAGAGATTACTGATGAAATTTTTTTGTACAGGAAGGTCAGTGAGAAATTTAATATCTTCCTACAAAGACATTATTATAATAAAAGGAGCCTAAAGGCATCAAGTCTGTTTATTCTGTTAGCCTGCAATTATGTTCTGAGCAAAATAGTATTCTTTTGTCAGTGCTGTAAATTAGGATGGCCAGATGTTAGCTTGCTAGTTAAGACCTTCAATTGACTATATCTAATTAAAAAGGTCGTCTATTTTCCTGTGCCTCAGTTTTATCATGGTTTTATTAGGGTTTTCTTTCCTAAATGGTCAAGAGTACAGGAAATCCAAATTTCACAAAAGTTAATAAATGTGGTGGAAGAGTTGCAGTCTGAAAAAAAAATGTCATATCGCTGTTGGTTTTTAGTGTAGAAAGCTGTATGGTGTTCATTCAAATAAATTATATTTGGTGTAGCCAATGGTCTTACATTTTCTTGGTGATATTTTGAAATTTGGGTGACAGACAAAAATTGCATCGTTTCCTGCTAAATATATCTCTGCTTCTGGAGTTAGACAGAAGTGAAAGCTGAAACAGAAGCTAAAGGCTTAAGGGACTGCTAAATCATCTGTGACATTTAGGAAGGAATAGCTATAGTGACTTGAAAATTGGCTTAATTTTTTTGTGTTGATCAGTACGGATGGTTACAGCTGCAAAACCAAAATACTGTTCTTAGATTAATGGGTACAAATGTAAAGGCTCTTGGAAGATTGCTGCTGTAGAATTACTGGATTCGTGATAGACCTGATGTTTAACTTTTTAGCAGAAGAAAAAAAATCTTTGATTTCTTTTCAGTGTTTTCAAATATCATAGTATTAGTTGGCCTGGAGAGAGAACTCCTGCAGGATAGAAAAGACTTGAATAGTAATTGGAAGAAAAAAGCAAAGGCTTCTCCTTCTGTAGTCAGAAGTGATGAGTGTTGAAATGAATAGAGAATTCTCTATGTGATTTTTCTGTAGTGGGGCAGAAAGCAAGAGAGAGGGAAGTGCCAGGTTCTTTCTGGATCTCAATAAGAAAGGCCTGAAAACAAGCACCTGAATAAAATACCTGCTTTCATAAAGCAGAGGAGGAATACAGGTAGTAAATAAATCTTACTCCCTTCAGATGCTGGGAACTGTGTGTTCATGCAGCATCAGATCAATCTGTGGATGTATTTCTTCACTCATGAGAAATTCTTGCTACTCTTTTAG
The DNA here is from genome assembly GCA_036630365.1 of Acanthiza pusilla. Taxonomy (NCBI): domain Eukaryota; kingdom Metazoa; phylum Chordata; class Aves; order Passeriformes; family Acanthizidae; genus Acanthiza; species Acanthiza pusilla. The sequence continues at coordinate 365,231 of JAXCHO010000396.1, read as the reverse complement.
ATAAAGCCATGCTGGTGGTGTAATCACCAGTACTGGATTGGAGCTGCCTACAGACTCCTCCGTTACAATGAGTCTGTCCTTTGGCCAAAGGGGTTTGTGCATCATGATGCATTCCTGAAATCCACGCTGGACACAGAGCACAGAGCAGCCTTCTGTGGGAACTTCAAGGGAGCTGTTATGTAGATTGCTAACTCCTTGATATACAATGACCTCCTGGTCGGGAGCACTACAACATTAAAAACATTAGAAACAGAACATTGTGTGGTCCTTGATTTCCAGAGGGTATTGCCCAGTTGTTGCTCATAGATAAAATGTATTGCATATCTCCCTCATCCACTAATGCCACCTACCCTCTCTTACTGAAAATACCTTCTGAATGTTTGTGCTGCCTGTGTAGGCTCTTCATCCCTCTCCAGCACTAAAGTGGCAATTGTCTCTACAAGGGAAAGCAGTAGTCCAGAGATAACATATACTGCATGCATCATAATCCTCAAAGTAGGATGTGTGGGAGATGATACAACTCTTTGAAAGGGGCAATATGCTATTTTTAATTATTGAGATGATGCCTTTATTCTAAGTTGCATTGAGCAGTTGACTGTAATGTGATTTGAACTTGTCCAGAAAGGTAAGTTTTGCAATTAAATAACCAAAAATCACTTATATAAACATTTTCACGTAACAGACCATATGTTAGAATAATGGTATATAAAGCAGGTGATACACAGTTGAAAAGACTCATTATTTCTTATGCAACTCTTCTTTGGACTATATAAATAACTCTGGATTCTGGTAAAGGTTACCATGCATGTGTTCTTAAATGTTTAAAATAACAAACAAGTACTTCTAGTCCAGAGGGCTTTGCATGGGTTCATACCTTTAGAAATTCTCATGCTTTAGCAAGAATAGTTCTGATCGGTGGCACAGGATCTGGTTGGAGGCCTGTTACTAGTGGAGTCTTCCAAGGTTCAATATTGGGCTCAGTATTTGTTAACTTATTCATTGATGACTTGGGTGAAAAGGAGATGCCTCCTCAGCAAGTTCACTGGTGACACAAAGCTGGGAGGAGTGGCTGATACCCCAGAGGGCTGTGCAGCCCTTCAGAAGGACCTCAACAGGTTGGAGAGATGGGCAGAGAAGAACTGTCTGAGATTCAGCAAAAGCAAATGAGGGTCCTGCACCTGGGGAAGAATATCCCCATGGACCAGCACAGGCTGGGGCTGACCTGCTGGAAAGCACTGCTGTCAAGAAGGACCTGAGGGTCCTGGTGAACAACAAACTGTCCAGGAGCCAGCAGTGTGTCCTTGTGGTATGAAGGCCAGTGGTGTCCTGGCCTGCATTAGGAAGAGCAGGTTGCGGGGAGTGATCCTTCTCCTCTGCTCAGCCCTGGTGAGGCCTGACCTGGAGTGTGGTGTCCAGTTCGAGCTCCTGGAGCAGGTCCTATGGTGAAGGACTATGAAGATGATGAGGGGACTGGAGCATCTCCCTTATGAAGAAAGGCTGAGGGAGCTGGGCTTGTTCAGCCTCAAGAAAAGGTAACTGAGAGGGGACCTCATCAGTGTCTTTAAACATCTGAAAGGAGGGTGTCAGAGGATGGAGGCATGTGTGGAAATGGTGCCAAACACCTGGCATCCCAGCTATGATTAGAACAAGAGAATATTAACCCTAAAGGCCCTGTTAATTTGTATGTTTGCTGGGGGTGCTCTGAATCTGGGTGGAAAACCATCATATGAGTATGCTACTTACTGTGGTTGAAAACAATCACATGCATGGACAGCTTGAGACATTTTGTGTGTTACAAAATTAGCAAGAGGCCCTAGGGACCAATCAGAAGATGGCGGTTTATGTGCAACGCACTTAAATAAAAGGGAGCTCACATGGGAGAAAGAGTAGGAAGATAAAAACACCACCTGTGGAGCTAAAAATTATTGCACTGTGTCAGTGTGTTTTTCATCGACGACATCTTGCTACCGAATTTTGATATTTTACATTTAGATTATTTCTTACATTTAGATTTTTCTTTGCATTTGATCCCATCACCTACAGCCAGGCTCTTCTTGGTGGTGCCAAGCAATAGGATAAGAGGCAATGAGCAGAAACTGATGCACAGGAAGTTCCACCTGAACATGAGGAAGAACGTCTATACTGTGCAGGTGACTGAGCATTGAAATGGATTGCCCAGAGGGGTGTTGGAGACTCCCTCCTTTGCACAGGATTGTGTCCAGATGGTTCTTGAATATCTCTGCAGCATTCAAGTGACTCGATCACTGCAAGCACTTGTAAGGAGAAAGCATTCTTCTCTCCTTCTGATACTAATGATTAGTGTTTCTTTTACAGTTTAGTAAGTAAAGTTTGACATGTCTTTAGAAAAACGAGATTACAAGTTATTCTGCGTAGAATCATCCTTTCCAATTCTTTTAATGTTTTTCTTTGAACTTTGCTCATGTCTTAGTCAACCTTTGTGGCTTTGTTGACATTATGAGACTGGGTTGAGTTAGATCTCTTCTGTGAAGCAGTTGTTTCATTAAGCTTCTGTTAGCTCCATTTGCAGTAACTTTATCAAATTAGGAAGACTTCTTACAAAGCTGTCTCCACTTTAGTTGGCTCAAAAAGAAATACATGTTCTATTTTTATATGCATATAATCTTTATCATATAACAAAGTGATAACATATCTTTCTTTATAGCACAAAATAATTTCCAAGAATGTAGGACCTTAGAAACAGTGGTGATTAGAACACAAAGAATCTTTTCAAAAGTGCTGTAGGTTATTTGAAATTCTGTATATTATTTTGCCTGAGAGATTTCAAGCACCGTGAAGGCATGTTTGAGCAACCTTAGTACCCTGGCAGATTTTAGTTTCATTTATACCAGCTGCAGAAACAGTTGGAAGGTAATATTGAAATCTCTTTAGTATTCTGAATGCTTTTATTGCCACCTGATTCCAAGTAATTTTGTTGTTAGGATGTATTTAAAAAAAAAAAAAAAAAAAGAGCATTTCTAAAAAATGTTCCGAAAGAGAAATGACCAGAAAGTTTCAGCTTTTAGGGAAGGAAGTCTTTCTGATATGAATTGTTCTGCATCAGTTTTCTCCAGAGAATAAAAGTTGCAATCTTTGATTGCAGTGGGATTGGCTAATGCTAAGACACCTCTGCAAGCTGCAATGGAAGCAGATGATGGCTCATCAAATTATATGGTTAACAGCTTTCACCCAGTATTATGTAATAGCTATAATGCTTTGGGCCTGTAAGAGATTCTACATGGACTGAATTCTGAAAAGGTTTTCCCTTTGAAGAGAATGGCCTTTCCAGTTCAGTAATTCAGTCAGTCTTATAAGTTCGGTTCAGTCTTACAAGTGTCAAAAGGTTCTTTCACTGCATTTTACTCTTTGGATGCTTACACTCACAATAACCTAATCAGCAAGGCAGCCTATTACTAGTTCATTCTATTATTCTTTTATTGTGCTTGATCTTTATCAAAAAAACAAAAACAGGACTCATAGGTAAAAGCTTTTTTTCTGTAATGATCGTAGTTATTTATTTTTCATCACCTTCAACCGCTGTCAACATATTTTTGCATTAAGAACTATGAATTAATCTCAATTGATTTTTATCCTTTCCTTATCACTTTCGAGAATAATTTTCAGGGTCTCCAGGATTTCTCCTACTCAGCAGATAATGGAGAAGTGCAGACAATCTAATCAGTTCCAGAATACTCCAGTCTCCTTTCTTTTGTTGCATATACCTTTCTCTTTGTTGTTTGTATATCCCTATCACAAGAATATAGCACAGCAGGATGTTCATATCTTTCTTATATTTAGAGAACTAAAGAACATTGCTTTGTTATGAATGAGGGGACTTCTTTACTGATGCTTTATTATTTTCTGGAAGCTAAATCTGACATTGATTATTTGATCTGGAAGGTCATTCACCATCTAAAATTGATACTATCATAGATCACAATAAGATCATAGTTTTGGGGGTTAGGCCCCATGGCCTGTACATGCACTGGTTGACTGAAAACATCTTATACATTGTAATCAGATGTTAGAGAATTAATGTAGTGATAGATAGTAACCTTAAAATATCTCAGCTGTTAGGAGGATCCCCTACAAATATGCAGAGATGTCAGCTAGGCTGGCTTCTTTATTGAACAAGAGCAGCATCTTTAGGATATTCTCTGATTCTAATAAAAGTTACCAGGCAATATCAGAGTGCTGTTCTGGATCCATACACTGATGATTGGAACAATGATTTTTTTAGTGAATGGCACCATCATAGTGCACTGTAGGAGCAAGCATGGAGTTGCCAAATCCATCCATTATATAATTACGCCATCTATGGAACTGCTGGGCCTGACAAAATAATTGTTACAGATCTTCAGGATCTTCAAAATATGCTGGCGCATCTTACTAACAGCTATTTCTCTGTATATTTAAATTGCCAATTGTATTGCAAATACTATTTGTCGAAGGCTAATTAATCTGTGATAACATCAAGAAATTAAAATATGTCTTCTCTAGAACGCAAGAGAATCTGAGTTGGTAGGAAGATATCTTTTTATTTCCATGCATTTTAGATCAGTGTTTATCTACCAGTACCTTTATTCTGTTGTAGTTAAGAAAAAGCAGTTTCTGTGTCACCACAGTCACTCCATTCTGGCTTCAACAGTATCAGTACTTCAATTCAGGAGCTTGTGAGCATCTATTGTAGTCATGCTGCCTTTTTTCCCCCACATTGATCATTTGGACTAGTAGACTCATGCATTATTGAGGCCTCAATTTTCATACAGTGACGTGAATAACATACTTGACTATTTAAACATGCAGAACATTTTGGGTAGGAAGGATACCGTAACATTTACATATGCTACAAAATGGCAATGGTTTCTCCTCAGGAGGAACCTATTATCTGTTAGGGCCTTGTTTCTCAGTACCCTGGAATATTAGAGTTATTGGAAACTCATGAGCCTAGTATACATCCAACAGCTATGTCAGCACTTCATCCACCAGTTTGGTCACATGTAAATTGTATTCATCCTACACTGATTATCAGACTTCCATTTAAAATAGAAGAGTTAACTCAAGTTTGGAATATTAATGTGATTCTTCTCAGTCCTACTTGTTTAATATAACAATGTTTGTTGCATACAGTGCAACAAATGCAATGATGGTGACCCCTAACATAAGTGACTTTGGCTCCATTTACAGTGCTTTGTAAGATGGAGGTAATATTTTAGACTAAATCTATAGTCTTCTAACAAAAGCTTGGATTTCATTTAAGCCAGTTTATTCACCTGCTCTTCCAGTGGTTGTTTGTCCAAAAGTAAAACATTTACTGATCTTTAAAGTGTGTTTTGAATACAGGTGTGCCGAACGGCGGGGGGAGCAAGACACATACTACTCAATATGAGTTATAAGCAAGCTCCGAGTTTATTTTGCTGTTTACTACTTATATACTGTTACAGTTTATTATGCCTACTAATCATAAGATCATTGGTTAGATGCAAAGAACTTAATTTACATATCTCCCCCAAATGGGGCCCCAACTCTAACACTCTTCTTCATACCTTTAACTGTAAGTAACTCTTGGCTTGATCTGAAGCTGCTTTCCACAGAGCTTGAGGTCGTGGTGACCCTCAGCCTGAGTCGCGTATTCCTCTCGGCCTAAGCCTTGCCTTGCTCACACAAGGCCTCAAGCTATTTTGCAACAATTTTGCAACAATTTCTCCCTTTTTCTTTTTGTGTGAGCAAGGCCTGATTGATGTACTTTTCCATCATTCTGTGAATTAACATAGAGCAGCATTGAACAACATTTTGAAAGTTATTATTATCAGAAACAACAGCAACACTGTCTTGCACAAATTTTTGAGCTACTTAGTGATTCTTTAGCTTTGAGTAAACTTCTTACCTTAATTTGTTACTATATGGTTACTTAAAACAATTTTGCTAGCAAGCACTACTTTAGCTAATTGAAACTGTGAAAACAATATAGACCATTGCTTTAGAGTCTCTATCAAGCTCAAATCTTGATTAAAGAGTCCATGGTTTCTTCTGAACTCTGGTTCTTGATTTTGATCAGGTGAGCACGTAATTGCTTTAGACTTGTTGGTGATAGAACAGATATATACTCTCTTCTCTAGGTTAATAGGTTATTTGAGCTTTGTTATTGTGTGTTATTACACACTCAGTTGTGGGTTTTGCATTATGAGCAAAGGTGATCAAGGCAACAAATGCAACTACTAATATACATAAGAGAAAGAGAACAGTACTTCAAAAGTAGACTGATTTTTAACCATTTAACTATTAGCTATTACCCAGAGTCTACAATCACTGGAGAGTCCCATTTTACAGGCAAGACCTGAAGACCTTTCCCAGTCAAGGCTTTCAAGTTTATCTGAAAGGGGTTCCAGTTCTTATCAAGCCAAATTGGTGAGCTAAAATAACTCAATTGCAGTTTTAGGGCAGAAACATCTGGGGTTAAAAATTTAGTACCCGATCAGCTTAGGGCCAGGGCTTGGCCAGAGCCTAGGCCTTGACTGAGAGGGTCTCCCTAAATCATTTTCCAAACAAGCTTCTATTAATAGTAATTCTTTAAAACAATACGCTTCTTACAGATAGCTACTCAGGGTTATGTGAAAACTTCTAAAGCAGTTGGTGTTGTCATTTAGTTTTCACTAATTAATCAATGGTACTATAAACAAACTACAAATAGTTGTGAACAAAGGAATACATATGTGTAGCATCAAATAATATCTTCTGGATAATGCTCTCTATAAAAGCTTAGTAAATTTATATCATTGCATTAACAACACATCTAGAATTGTTAATAAAGCAACAATAACTGTTCTGAAAAGGTGAGACCACGTCTTCTACACATCTATGCATACATGACAGCAAAGCAAAATGAAAACAGGAAAGAAGCACTAAGCATCTTACAATTAATAATCATGATTTGAAATTTATATTCATTCTTCTGTGTCACCTATAGAAGGTAAAACTGCAAAGCTTTGTTTTAAATAGTCATCTTGATTGATTAATGTAGAACATTCAGAACCATAGGATTTGTGATGAAATTAAGGATTTGACAAATTGCATCTTCACTTACTTGTCTTACCAATTTCTTTATCATGAACATTTCAGTTGACTTTATCTTATTTCTATAGCAAAAGAACTGTAAAGAACTCTTTTCTTTTTCTCTCCTCTCTTTTTTTTTTTTTGGTTTTGCTTGTTTTGTTTCGTGTGTTTCGACAGAACTTTAATTTCACTTAAAACTAAGATAAATCTAATAGAGCTTAAAGTTAACATCACTGAAACTGAACAGAAATTAATCTTCAACACTCAACAAGTTACTTTTATCTCACAGGCATCTTTGCATGGGTTTATATGTCAGCAAAATACAAATTAAGACAGGTAATTTACACACACACACAAAGAAACAAACTTTATAGCAGCTGCAGGATTTACTGCAGGCATCAGACTTGCTTTTGTTAAAGTTACTAGGGGGTAAACTGATTCTTAGGTCATAAAATACTTTACAGAATTGGTTTTAGGATGTTATCTTGCTAGTTCTGGCATTTTTTAACAACAAACTATGTAGAGGGTTGAAACTCTCTGGGGTAGTAAGTTTTACTTCTCTGCCAGTTGTCACATGTGTCTTTATGGCAAAACAGTCATGTTTAAATTGTCTTATTTAAGTTGTATAGGCAAACAGGTGAAGTTGGCATTATGCTGTTTGTTTTTACCGTAGAAAACTATGGGCTAATTATAGTGGATTCTCAAAAGCTTTTGCAGATAAGAAATATGGAGCTAGGCATAGCATTGTTGCTAGGAATTTTGTAAATCATTCAATGTTTTGACATTAGGATTTAAAGTTAATTGCTATAGCTTTACATTTTGTTCAGTTAACATACACACTACACATTTGAAATAGGGGTCTGAACGTATGCTGAATAAGACTAAGATACCGAGTTTATGCATAAACCAAGATATTGGACACATAAGGATAAATTATGCTTTGAGGAAAGAACTTGAAAATTCAACTTTGCTAATTCCTTATAGGATTTTAATGCGCTGTATGCTATTATTTTATACTGTTTGGTTCATCTTAAGGAGCTCAGGCATTCCAAGGTCAAACAGCAGCAGTTTGTTGGACGGGTGTTAAGCTAGCTTCACAAACTCTTAGGCTAGGTAGAAAAAATAAATATAACCTTCTTAGCACCCACACAGCAAAGTTTAGAATTTTGAAGCAGTGTGCTTTCTCTGTTAGGAAGATCTAGGAAAAACAGAAAGCCTGTGGAATTCTTTAAAGGAAACATACACAGTGAGAAATCGAGGGGGTTTGCTGTGGTGATTTAAGGTAGTTTACATACTAATTCCGTGGAGCTAAGATAAGATGTCAATTAACTTAATCACAAGACTTTTAGACGAACAAAAGACTTTTTAAAGTACTTTGTAACAACTCAACCTTTAGCTTAACCCTTTCATTGAACAAAGCTGTTGTTATTATTATTGCTTTTTGGTTTTTAAAAAGTTGGAAACAAATTTAAAATACAACTTAATTGCACTAATTAAAAGACACTTTGAAGATACATTTGCAAACTGAATCGTAGATTTTTTTTTTATACAAGCTTTTTCTGTCTTTTTTTAAATCTGGTTGACATTTGCTCTCACAGTTTTCAACATTTTTCTGTCTCTCACTTAGGGGAGGGGCCGAAGGCCGGACTCTCCCTGGCACTGGCGGCGGAGGAGCAGAGGGCTACTTTCCCCCCTCCTCTTTCTTTTTGTCTTTCTCCGGATTCGGATGCTCTTTAAATTTCTTTCGGAATTTCACTTTGAAACGCTGCTGCTGCTGCTGCTGCTGCTCGGCGGGGCAGGGCCGGCGAGACTCCCCCGCAGCCCGGGGCTCTCAGGCTGTGCCCCGGCAGCCCCAGCGCAGCTGTGACTCTCGGGATGGCTCCTTCCCTCTAGCATGGGAGGGAGCGGCGGGGGAAGGCGCTGCCTCGCCGAGCCCAGTCTAGACAAGCAGCTCCCCACGGTCGCGCAGCTCCGAGCGGCCCGAGCTCTTTGTTCGCCACTGCGGCGCTCTCTACGCGCTCGCTGTTTGTGCTAGCTGCTCCATCCCGCTCCTCTGTGTGTGGCAGCGGCGGAGCGGGGGGACACAGCGTTTTCAGAATGTCCTTCCCCCCTGCGCTCACTAGCTTTTCTGTCGCTACTGCTGCGATCTTCTTTTCAGCTTTATACTGCTTTAAAGTATTTATCACGTCTCTCTAGTATTTACTTAGCTTCTGTGTAGTTTTATCATCATTTATCATTGCATCAAACAACTTCTCTCTAGATTTGCGCCACTCGCTTTCTTTAAAAACTGTATTAGGATCTACAAAAAAGATCTCTTAGCTTTTCTTATAGCCACTAGACCGGCTAGTAGCTTCAGCGCTGTAATAAATTTTTTAGGGCTACCTGTTGATCCATTTCTTCAGCAGGCTGTAAATTTACTGTGGGTCGTCTGCTCCTATACTGCGGTCTCCGACACTGGGTCGTCCGTTCTTGGATCACTTTGTACCACGGTCTCCGACTCTGGGTCGTCCGCTCCTTTTGCAGCTCCGGTTCACCCCAGCAGCGGATCCTCTCCTGTATCCAGGCACCGGAGTCAGGCTTCTGTCGCCACGGCGATGCTGCTCGTGCCCTCCGGTCGCTGCCAACCGGCGTCGCTTTCTCCCCCGCTGTTTCCCGACTTTTTTAACCCGATTATCCGAACATCGCATCGGGGTCACCATTTGCCGAACGGCGGGGGGAGCAAGACACGTACTACTCAATATGAGTTATAAGCAAGCTCCGAGTTTATTTTGCTGTTTACTACTTATATACTGTTACAGTTTATTATGCCTACTAATCATAAGATCATTGGTTAGATACAAAGAGCTTAATTTACATATCTCCCCCAAATGGGGCCCCAACTCTAACACTCTTCTTCATACCTTTAACTATAAGTAACTCTTGGCTTGATCTGAAGCTGCTTTCCACAGAGCTTGAGGTCGTGGTGACCCTCAGCCTGAGTCGCGTATTCCTCTCGGCCTAAGCCTTGCCTTGCTCACACAAGGCCTCAAGCTATTTTGCAACAATTTTGCAACACAGGTGTCTGTCAAGGATGACACATACTGAACTGGACAGAGAGAGAATAAATGAGATCCCATCCAGGCCCATTTTAGTATATTCTTAAGAATTTGGTGAGCTAGACTTCCCTGAGGAAATATCTCTGAGGAAACAATTGACCTTTGTTGTTTCATTTAGGGGTATTATTTAGAGGACCTAAGGAAGTCAGTTTTTTGCAATGTGATTGCTGACTGTGGTTGTGCTAAAATACACTCATTGTTTTGTCATGTCATACAGATGCCTGGTTTAAGAGAGCCATATAGCAATTTTACTTGGATTAGGCTTTTTCAATGGTTCTCCTTTTATGGTGTATTGATTGTAAGTTACCACAACTGGAAAACATACAGAGAAATATTCAGTAAAAATAAAACTCTGGGATTTTTTGTTTTATGATTTCATCATGTTCTGACAGTGGGTGTAGTCATAAGCAGCTATGTGAGAAACATCTTTTGTAGTCTGCATAGACATTGTATTTTAGCTCTTCCCTCACTCTTCTTCCGTCTATGGCAGTCTTAGGATTCCCAAGTCAAAACATTAATCAATCTCTAGGGTAGTCAGTTTTTGCTACTCTCCAGAGTAATAATAGCCAGTAGCATGGAAGTATAATCTAGACATGCATGCTCTGTGAGAAAACGATATTGTCTGTATGACACATTTGTTGCTGCTTTGATCTCACCTCTCTGAATATTTGTTATGTGTAGTTCCTTTGATTTCTTTTTATACTTTGGTGAGGGTACCAGGTTGCTCTCTCTGATTGAGTACACTGATGTACACACATTTTACAACACACATCTTCCTAACAGCTGATCAGGATGTATTGAATTGTTCATGATTGATGGCTGTTCCAATGTTCATGCAGTAGAAGACCACTGTATTACAGTGCTTACTTCTCCCCTTTTGAGGTCTTAAATTCTTACTTCTGCTTACTCCTTCTGCTTGTGTCTGTGAAAGTGGTACATTTGGAGACAGTTTCCTCAGCTAACCAGTGAAGTATATGGGTCCTTATAGCTGCTATTTTGCATACTACCTCTATATGGGCAGAGTATCTGTTCTTCAGTCATCCAGGAGTACTTCTTGAAGTGGTGCTGAAGTTCCAGAGTAGCAAGGAAATCAGTTCTTCAGTACACATTTCCAGATCTTACACTTCATTGATTGAATTTTATACCTTGTATTTTTTATTTCATAAGGCCTTTATCATTTCTCTTCAAAGGTTCAAATTTTTCTAGTTTGTTTATTTTCTTGTTGCACTGTGGCAATATCAAAAAGTTGACTGACTTCACACAACAATTGTTCGGGTGGCTTTCTGTCTCTGAGTAGACTCAAAGAACTTCACATGACCAAACCAAATTCTGTTAGATCTCTGGACAAGCTTAGTATTTGTATTGTATAGTATTTAGACATGTTCTGTAAGGTCACCTGGAGTTCTCTTTTGCATTCACCCAGCATTGTCTTAAGTCTAGTAGTATCCAGGGCTGTTTCAGCCTTCAGTGGAGTGATGCTGCAGTTGTTTGTGGGAGTCCTCAGGCCTTCTCCTGGATGGGAAAAAGCAAAGGTAACTGATCAGAGTGAGTCATTGTGGGAATGTACATGCAGACTCAAAGAAGAAAGGTTACTCATCAGTAACTGGTGTTCTTTGAGAGGTATAGTCTGCATGTACATTAGTCTCCTACCTGCTTTTCCCCTCTTTCTGAATCTCTTTCAGGTTTGATTGTGCATTTAAGAGGAACTGCAGTGGTGGCGGATGCACTCTGCCCTGTGTGTCAATGCCTCAAGCAGGAAGAGGGGAGGAGTGAGAGTGCCCCTCCCGGGACACTCCAGGGCAGGCCACAAGCACACCCACTCTTAGAGTATATGTATGGACTAAGTGTCTCAAAGTACTGCAGCTGTTCATTGGTAGGTAAATTTTCTTTACTGTATTCTCACAGGTAAAGCAGTAGATTTTATTTTTAAAAACAGTTTCATTCATTGACTATGGATGATATGCATGAACAATACACATGGGGGGGGAAATTTATACCACAAACTGCATTGCACTGAGTGGCTCCCTGCCTCTCTAATGGTTTCATCTCTTGTTTTTTGCCCCCATCCTAACCTTATTTAGATATTTAAATATTTTCATTCTATTCAATTTGTCATTTCCATTGAGAGCTACACCAAAAATTTAGATCATGTAAGTTGCAACATAATTTTAAAAACAAAAGGTAATTATGTCTTACACAATTGAAGCTAAGTGTGCAAATTAATGTGTAAGATTGTATTTACTGTTAGAAAATTAGGCTAGAAATGGAACTGGATTCTGTAAGAATCAGTTACTGGTATTCCTTTTCCTAGTATATCGATCTTTAAAGCTTCTTAGTTGCAGGAAAGCCAACATTTGAGTTTAAACATTTTTTGCACAGCTGACTTCCTCTTGTGTCTTTTTAATCACAGAAAGCTTGTAGAAATTTTTTAATTCACTACACTTCCTGCCAATTAAACAAGTAGACATGGGGTGTGACCTGGCTTAAACTGAAGATGGACTTGTCCCTGCATGCAAATATGCACATGCAAATGCTACAAGTGGTTATTTTCAAGTATAGTTTCTAAGAAGTGCAGGTTATATGTGTTGAAGGGTATTACAGAAATACGATTCTGAGGTGTTTGTACTGTGAGTTCTGTGAGACCTATCACCTTTGCAAATATGGCGGACATGCTTTTGCGAGTTTCATAGGGTTGTAGCAGTTAATGTTGCCTTGGCAGCTCAAAGTAATTTACAGTTGGTTTTCTGTCACTTTGCTATTTCTATAAGATTAAGATGTGCTTTGTCTGGGCTAAGTTACAGCCTGCAAACTTTGGGTAAACTTCTGATCTGTGGTGGATGAGATACATGTGCTGTAGATGTTGGTACACATAGATAAAATATGAAGTGCTCTAGTTTTAGAAAGTTACCGACTTGCATGTAATATCAAGCTGCCTTTGCACATTTGGAGAAGAAAACCTGAAGTAAACAATTTTCTAAACAACTTTAGATGAACACTAGTGGATGCAAAGGGGAAGAAAATGTGGAAAAAGCCATCTTGTTGTGCACAATTAATTTTAAGTCTATGGCTCCAAAATCAAGCGTTTATTGTTGTGATAACAGGTCTTTGAAGTGCTGGTTTAATTTAAGAAAATGGAAAAGATTTTTAAAAGAGAGAAAGTTTGTGTTTATCTGTTGTTAGTGAATAGTATTGGATTAATTTACTTGGTTTTATACTTTCTTTTAATTTTCATTCCAGTTGCTATTTCACTTACATTGTTGTAGGAATAATCAAAGAAATATATATTAGATGTCAAGATTCTCACTAGGAAGTGATACTGGCAAGGAGGCATTTTGTCTTAAATTTTTTATTGTTTTCAATTCGTAAGGAAAACAGAATTTTTTTAACTCTGTAATATTTACTTTAGTGAGTAAACATTATATTTTAGAGCGAGACCTTTTATGCATAGCAGAAATGAGACACATTAAACTTCGGTGCTTTTGCTAAAACAATTTTATTAGATAAAGATGAGCACATGCACACACAGGCCCACACTTACAGGCCAAATACAGAGTGAACAGGAAAGTCCTTTCAAAACACAGACATGTTTGGAAAATATCTAATTCTGACTCTCTAAGTTCCCTCACTTCCTCCAAGCATCTGAAGAAAAACTGTTACGCTAAGTGCCCAATCCTTTCCCATGAGTAGCCATGAGTAACCTTAGCATAACTCTAGGAGGATACCAGTGGCACCAACATTAGATGGGAACAGATTTTTGTCTAGAAGAAAAAGGGTCTTGTGCCTTTGTGTGCATGTAGGTGCAGGGCTTGTTCTGACTTAGATCTACTTGTAGTTTTTAATGTAGTTTATTAAATCATACAATAAATTCAGTCTTTTTCTTGATTATACTAAGACTAGTGTGTCAAGGTAGGTAGCTTGAAATAAGAATCGTTCCTTTGTTTTTCTGAGAGGAAATCAACAGATGGCATTTAAAACTGCACTTTTATTTTGTTGAGTCAACCTTGTACATGGCCTCTACTGTCTTCACCTCTCTCCATCAAAATAATTAGAAATTCTTTTACCAGTCTCAGCCCTTAAAAATGTTGGCGCTCCCAGTTGTTATGGCTTGACCAACGCTTCAGTGTTTGCACATCTCTCTGTGCTAGACTTCCCTTACTCATTTGTATTGATGGAATCTGTGGATGGTTTTGCTTCAGTGGCTGCTTTTTTATTTCCTCTTTTAGGGATAATTATCATGAATAGCAGGTTTTAGAAGACATGAGGTACTTTTTAAAAAGGTTATGTTACAGACTGCATAGTTATGTTGAACCTTGAAATATTTGATAGCTGCAATTTACTTTAAATGGAAAATGCCTGTAATTAAATTTCCATTTTAAAAGTAAGCCATTTGTAGAGTATATTTTTATTATTTTCCTCCTTTAGTTTTACATTTCAATAAAATAGTTACATTTTTATGACGTGGTTTAATACATTAGCTTAGTATTTAGAAAAACAACTGCAACATGACTGTGATGCTGGAAACTGCAAATTTTGAGTCTTCAAAAGACTACTTATTATGTTCTGTCAAATCTCAACATTTGAAAAGGTTTATTTAGACATAGTGATATACATACTTGCATTTCATCCAAGTCCCTTGACTACAGTGATTACACTGGATATAATCCCAACATTTCTCTTGCGTTCTGCCTTCTGCTCATGGGGGAAGGAAAAAAGAAATGGAGGTAATAGAAAACATCAAATGTATTTTCACAGTGTTTTAATGTTTAATTTTCTGATATTCTTAAATCATTTTGAGATTGATTACTTGGAAGGTTGTTGCTCCGCACATGAGTATCTTCATGCCCCCACATTTCATGGAAGCTTTTGAACAATAGGTAAAGGTTTGTGAGCATAGGAAATAAAACCTTCACAAGAAATAGGGCAAAAAATTACGAAATTAATTCCAAGAATACATTAACATTTCTAAGACATTCCCTCCTTTTCAAACTTAATGTTGAACTCTGCTCTTTCCTTAACTGCAGTTTTTTTTGGTTATTCATGTTGTTGCGTGGTCCCCAGTACACGATTTTCCTTTTTAAATTAATAGACAAGCCATGGTCCATTGAATAGAGAAGATTCAAACTCCTGAATAATGCAGCAATGAGAAACAAGTGGGTTACTTTCACCTTTCATTTTTCTCTTCTCCTGCTTTGTGTGCTGTGCCATGGATTTCTGATTCATTCAGTTATGTATGGTCTCTCATGTCCCAGAATCAGGCTTAATGTTTAGTGAGCTGGAGTCTGGAGTAGTTCAAGCCCATGACTAAGTAAAGGTTGTTATGATATCTTAATGTGCCAATTCCTATATGCCTGAAACTCAGAGGTCGAAATGACATCCAATTTTCTTAGCAAATCTGTGACTATGCAGACTTTCTCTTTTTTGATCTGTTTTTCCATATTGTCATTCATTAGTTTCTTCATTGTGATAATGTTAAATCATCATACGTGAAATATATCTTGTACATTCTTTTCGCTTGAGCCCAAAAGTGTGAATGAAAAGTAAATTGATATTTTTTATACCTTTTTATATAAGATTTTTTTTACTTGGATTGTAAAAGTAAAGTTATCATTATACTTTTAAGAATATTTTGTACTATGTTTCTCCCTGCATTTAAAAATGTATTTTCCTAGAGTAAGCAGGATTTACTAGCAAATACAGAATTTACCTTATTTTACAAAGCTTACGATTTTGAGGTCTATTCTGGAGATCACAGACTTCTGCATCTCTGAACACTCTCAGTAGTTTGTCCTGGAAGCCACAATGATCTTTTAAGTCACATGAAGTTGTTTTGACAATACTTCTGGATAGTATGCATGTGTGTAAACCAGTTTATACTAACTTATCTCCTTTTAAAAGTCCAATATAAATAAATATATTTTGTTTCATAATTAAATTTCATATTTAAAATTTACATTTTTTCTGCAGTTTAAATTATTTTTTTGCATATTTTACTTAATGTGTAATTAGTGATGCATATAAGGTGAAATAACTTTCACATTGCGCTGTTGGAAAAATCTAGCATGTGCCAAAATGCCAAACGTCTTTGTTAACTATAGGATTAATAATTGTCTAACTAGTTTCAATACTGAATATAGAATGAAGGAATTCTGTATGGATTCATATGAAAGCCTGCCCTGTTTATGTTGTTTTTAGCATTTCCCTGTTCTTTCAGGGTGTTTTAAATTATAACAATGTACATGTCATATTCTAGTGGCTAAGGTATATGAAAATACATAAGGGTATTGAGATTTATTTTTACAATCCTTGTATTGAAGCAAATTATGTATTGATAAGAAAAAGGTATACATGTTAATCTAAGTGGTAAGCACCATAATATTGACATGAAGGAATGTATTCTAGTAATTTTGTAAGCATAAGCACATGGGAATATTATAACTGTTATAGGAGTAATGACAAAAGTAGGACAACAAAAAAAAGAGCAAGATACACCATAGACTGTAGCATCATAGGAAAGGAGACGTCATTAAGACTTCAGCTCTTCTGTGTAGGCATTTAATCTGATCCACAATGACCATTTTTGTGTGCTTTGTAGTACTTCTGCTCCAGTTGAGGGTCATAGTCTCAATATCTATGTGGAAAATCACATACAGTAGCAGTAAGAGGACTGGAGGAGACTTGCAACCTGTCTCAAGTTTAAATTTCTGGCTAAGATAAGTAATCCACAAACCTCAGTTATATCCAAAGAACAGGGAATTGTTCCTTTCATTCCAGAAAGGGATCCCTAATTGTTTTTCTAGTTCAGTTACTTAGAGATTAATGGATGGTCCATTAATGGAGGTACAAAATAGCCCACTACCCTATCCATTTTCATTGTGTATTCTGTGAGCAGGTTTCTTCTGTATCATGGTGGGGCATTATCCCACAAGGAAGAGTTACTAGAAACACAATACTTAATGATAATCATGAAGAGCTGCTGGAAAACCCTACCAAATTAAAGCATGATATATTTTCTCTCTCTCGAACCCTCTAGATCAAGGCAGGGTGGTGTAGGGAAGAGCCTGAGTCCTAGAATTAGTTTCAAATACAGGAGGAAATGACCAGAATGTTATGGCTTGCTCATTGCACATTAGACTAATGGCAGGTTTGCATCTTGAAGATGGAGATGCTTAAGTTACCTCCACAGAAGGAAATATGTCTGTGAGTGTTCTAGCCGTTCACTGACAGAAATGTCAGGTAGCACTAGCTTAGGTGTGGTGCCACAAAAATGCATCTGCACAGCTTTTGGTCTTAGTGTATCTTAATGCGGTGGTGCCCTTATGAATTTGCAAGCATGTACCTGCCATAAACACAGGGTCTCTGCACCGTGCCACACACTGTAGGCACTTTTTTCTGTGAGGTAATGATCTTTATTGTCTTTAAATCAATAAATGTACACATGAAAGCCTAAGAACTCAGAGAAAAAATGAGGCAAGATTTTTCTGCACTGGTGAAATTAACACTTGTCATGAGAAAAATTTTTTATGAGTAATGTTATAATGGAAGTAATTTCAAAATTGGGCAGTGCGCAGGAAGTCCAATGAGTAGTTCCAGGTTGCGGGAGAAAGGGAGCTGACAGAAACGAGGGCACTTTGGAGCAAGAGATAGATATAGGTGTATTATACCTAAGGATTTCTTACTCATTTAAATGAGAGAAATTTAAATTTATTTGAAAGAGAAAGTACAAAGAATTAGATAAAGAGGATGGGGCACTCGATGTAATCTAAACATTAAGGAGGCAACTGGGCTGACATTTTATTTCTGTACAGCAGAAAGACGTAATATAAGTATTCTAGGACTTCAGTGAAATCTGAAAGGGTTGTGTCCTTTTGAAATAAAATTATTTGTGGAGAAACTGTCTGTAATGACTTAATTTCTTCTTGTCTACCTTGACACTAGAAAATAACTGATAAACCCTAATTTAGGATGCTAATTGTAAAAAATATTAAGTTATTTATTGGTTGGTTTTTTTCCCCCTGGAGTTCTGTAGCTTTGTTCTGGCTTTTTAAAATTTGATGGTAATTTTACAGTACTGTTTTCAGAGCCAGCTACTGTATTTTGTATCCATCAGCATCATTCCATTGGCTTGAATGAAATAACAGTGCTTTACATAATGTTGACCTAATCATTTTCTCTTTAAAGCTTATAATCAGTGAAACAATTGAAGAGAAGAAATATGCATAAAAATTATTAAATGAAATTTTCTTTGGTTGAAATGTTATATAATCATTTTGCTTGTATAGCATCAGTAATGCCAAATATCAGGTCACTTGCCTAGGGAAATCTTCATTTGAAGACACAGAAAATTCAGTTCCCTGCAAAGCAAGTACAGAATCTACCTGGTCTGAGTCTGCAATTTGTTCACAACTGATCAGTGGGCGGCTTCCTTTTTTAGATACGTAAAACATCAATGAGAATATTTTGTGGGACACAGTTTTGTGGGTTAGAGAGAAAATAAATAAGCTGAATATAAATAAGCCTCAGGTATTTTTCTATGGTTTTAAAATATCTAAGTGATAAATTTGCACTTCTAAAACACTATGAAACCCAAACTTGCTGCCTCATGGTTGAAGGTCTTCTTCCTGAAAGCCTGAAAGTTTCTTTACTATAAGTAGAACTTGATGGAGAATTCTGTCTAGGAGTCTGCCTAAGTACACTGATGGAGTAGCTAGAATAGGCACTTAATTATTGCTTGGTTTATTTGAAGAGTTAGGATAATGATTTCTTTAGCTTTTCGTAGGATATCACATGACTCTTTTCCCTCGTATTAATGGGAGTATTACAGAACTGTAGCAAAATGAGAACAGAGGAAAGATCTATTTTCTCCTCAAAAGGAGTTTGGCAGGTTTTATTTTATGTAACCTCTTTTTTAAAAACAGCCCAAACCCCCAAAATCTATCTCTCCTGTTTTACATAGGCAATTTTTTCCCTGACTATATTAGTTTTTAAAATAAATGCCCTGTTAAGGTCTAACTTTGCTGAACACTGAACTTCTCTGAAGTGTGTTCTGAAATTTGTACCTGTTTAAGTAAAGACAAATACGTTTCTAGATGATAGAGAAGATGCCACCTCTTTGAAATAAATTTCCCAGTGCACAACTATGTTATTGAGGCAAACAATTGTAAGACTTAAAATGCTTTTTACTGCCATAATTCACATTCTTTTCAAAATGTAACTCAAAAGCCAGACTTACTAGTTCATTTACGTATAGGTTTGCGGCATTATCCTTGTTCCTTTCTTGAATTTATTTTAAATTTTCATATAACAAACTTCTGGTATGTTCATTTAAAGCCCAGTTATTTAGAGTGTTTTTCCCCAAAGGTGTAGAGTAAAAATACGGATGTGATTTTAATAAAGATAAGAGAGAATACAAAAGAGAAAGTGAAGGAATGAGTAAAGAAAGGAGAAATAAAGACAGAACCCTTGGCTTTGCCACTTCTTCAAGTAATCCTTCGATGTATTTGCATGGTGGGACTTGCAGTCAGACACAGCTTTATTCTAGTTGCAGTTTTTAAGTGTCTGTATATGAGCCTTCTGTTAAATGGAAGTTGTATAGCAGTACTATGCCTGCAGAAAGTACAGCTGAGGATTAATCTAAATTGGTTGTACTTTTTAGAATATTCCAGACAGTTTGATTTTAATCTTTTTAGATCAGTATATTTCACAGAGATAATTTGTGATGAATAACAAGCTTTAAGCTAACAATCTCCAAAACTATTCCTTCCTTCCCAATGTAATACTTTCAAAACTTAAATGTGCCCTAAACATTTTCAAAGAATGTTGTTTCTTTACTAGATACAGATAGCTGTGTCAGTAATTGATACGATCTGTGCAGATGGATACTTTACTGTGTAATGAGTGTATTTAAGGTAACAGCTAATTTTGTACTCCAAGCAGACATGCTCCTGCTGTGGTGCCCCACAGTTGAGTATGATGGATAAGTGATATAATCGCATTGAGATTAAATAGATTTTATATTTGATCTAATAGATTTATGTCAAATTTTTGACATAGTTTGAAAACTAGTTTAAAAAGTCATTTGTAAAATGAATGTAAATCAAATGCTTCTCAGTATCATGAACTATCCAGTATTGTTAGTCACTGAATTTGCGTAACGGAATTGTTAGTCCAGCCTTGGAATGGGTGTACACACTCCTGTTGAGATACTGGAGGAGTATAGGAAAGATGATTATAGATCATCACCCGCTGCATTAGATTCATTACTGCATCTTTTGGTAGATAAGCTTATAGATATATAGTTCTTGCTTTTTATAGTTCTTGCTTTTTTCAGGCTATTAAAAAGTGCAGCATGGAAACCAAAGTTACTGTAACAAGAATCAATGATGTAATCTGAGTATATGTACATACTCTAGTAATGTGTATCAGAGAATATTATATTTATATATCAAAATAAACAGTGGTAGAAATTAATAACTGTGAATTCTTGTTTTCCATTTCAGATCAAGAGATGGAGAGCTGAATTTCAGTTCCCATACCCAAAATAATATTATATGGATACTTGCATTATTCTGTGTTATCTTGGTTATAAATAGTGGTTTAAAATCTTTGTATAAAAAAACACGAGTGATTTCATTATTCCCTGTATGTATTGTGTGTGTCTCTTTTTTCAAGATATTTCAAGTCTTCAGGTATTTTCTGAGATAACTGTTTCTTGCTAGATCTGACAGGATTCATGTTCTCTTTCAGGAGACGCTGATAGATTGGTGTGATGAAAAGGAGCTTAATTTGATTTTAACAACTGGAGGAACAGGGTTTGCACCGCGAGATGTCACTCCAGAGGTGAGATAGTCCTGGAATATAAAAATCTGCCCTTCAATGTAGAAATGCATGAGTCTGGAGGAGACAGGGGGCATGATTTTTTTTTTTTTTTTTTTTTTTTTTTTGTAAATTTCCTCTGTAACTTTACTTTGCAGTGTCTGTGGACAGGTCAAGTGATACACAACTTGGAAGCAGAAAACTGTAATAGAAAATATAGCACAAGAGTATTACTCTGACCTTGGGTTCTGACCCAAAACTATTTTCAAACTAAGATGTGGTACAGTATAATGGTTTTCCAGTCCCCTTACAAAACAAAATTCTAATGGCTTTTTGGCGTAATTTTCCTTAGTGCTGCAGTACAACACTACTAAGCAAAATCTTGTGTGGCTTTTGTTGTGTCATGTACATGGAAAAGTAGGATAAGACAGATCCTATAATTCTTCCTTGCAGAACAATGTCTTGCCAGTTGCTGCATTGTAGGTTAGAATGTGAGGCAGATAGCAGGGGGAAAGAATTCTGTGCAAATCTGCTATGCATCTGCTTATCAAATAATCTAAACAGGCTCAAAGATGGAGGTAACCTGCACCAATAAATGTTGCTCAGGAAATTTGGTTACATTCCACTTACATGCAGCTAAAAGTGAGGGGGGGAAAAAGGAAACTTAACCTAATAACCTCATGGCCATGAATTGTCAATGTGAAATGACTGGGTGATTGTTGTTGAAGTGTTTTGGTATTTATGGCTCCACATTAGATTAGTACAAACTTTTAGAATCACGTATTTATTTGGTTTGATTATGTTCACTAAAGGGCAGAATTAAAATTGAGTGAGTTAAGTGCTTATTTGCATAATTTAACATATCTAGACTTCTCTTAAGTACTCATGTAAGTTTCAATTGCTTAGACTCTGAAGTTGATTTGAATTCCTTATAGCATATCTACAATGCTTTTTACAGACAAATGTGTTCTGTCACATGGCTGCAGTTCTATTTTTTTTCCGTTAAGAATCTAAGAACATAATTTATTGTATAACATTTGTGTAGCTAAAGAAACTCATAAATAAAATGCTCCTGTTTATTACTTCTGATGGTTTTAGATTATGTACTAGAAAGCTCGAGTAACTAAAACATTGGGGGGGTGGGGGCTGTGTATCAGGAAGTGGGAACAGTGTTAAGATGACCACAGTGTGCTACCTAGTAAAACTGATTTTGCAGATTATTCACTGTGCTAAAGCCACTGAAAGTGAAAAGTGAGTTGGTTACATTTGTCTCTTGCTTGCAAACTAATGTAATGCTTTTGAAGGTTGTGTTACCAGGACTGTGTAGGAGGAGGGAGAAATTTCTGCTTCAGTTTTCCTTTGTCAGGGTCGAGTCTAGGCCACAGTGCCAGACTTAGCATTGCGGCCAGTGGTAAAAATTAGCCAGATTCTCAAGTAGTATTTGGGACAGGAAATAAACAAATGAGAGCTCTGCAAATAAACATCTGTATTTTCCTTACACTGTATTGCTATTACTCAAACTAAACAGGCAGGGATGATTTTTTTCCTCAGTTTTGTTGAGTAAGCCATGTTGAAAGTTATCTGAGTTGTTAATGTGTCTCTATATAATAACACACATTGATATAAAAATAATTAATAACTTGTAATGAACAAAAACTGCATTGTTTTTAAACGTAATAGATATGCAAGACTTGTGCTGATCATAACAGAATCAAGTGTTCTGACTGTCAAATTATTTCCATATTTTAAAAGAACTTACATAGGAGAGTATTTACTCACTTTTCATTTAATTTCGTTGGATTAACTTAAATCACAGTGAAGATATCGAATCCCAGGTTTATTACAAAGTGGTGATGACAAGCATCGTTCCTATGATAGGATTTATTACATCATTCATACAAACAAATGTTTTTAAGGGAAGAAACTCAGTTTGCCAGTATATCATACCAAAAGCATATTAAGAAGCCTAAGTTTTGTCCCCATACTTTATGTCTTTTGGGTCAATGAGAAAACCAGTGCAAAATGGAAAATTCATTATGTCAACATGAAATGTGCAATAACAAGGCTTTAGGAAAACTTGCATTGATGTAGGAAATTGTTTTAATCTCTTCTGTGTATGGTGTAGGTTCAGCATGCTCTCGTCACTGAACTGATAATGAAAGGATGTAATCATAGCTTTGTGCTATTTAGATGTCATCTTTAAGATGTGATTTTAAAAATTTTAAGAACTGAATCTGATAATGGAAGATATTTTAGTATTTTTCCTTAGAATAGAGAGAGTAGTCCATTGGGTCATATTTCTGCTGGTATGTTTCAGTCCTGCTTCCACCTAATTCTCCTGTACTTTGGATAAAAAGTAGGTTTCTCTGCTTTCATTTCTGAGTATAGATATATAATTGCTATTGTACATACATGATAAAGGTAGTTCCCAAGAGTATTTGCAGCCCAAAGACTTAATGTTAATTAAATTTTGTAATTATTGCTAAAATTGAAATTAAGTGCCTAGCATAATGTAGCTAAAAATGGCTTCTTGATACCTCAGAAATGTATAATTAAGCACTCAAAAAAATTAGTTGTTTCCCCACTCACTTTGCCTTTTGAACACTATTATCAAACCATAGCAGGTTATTGCAGTTGTTTCAATGATGTGTAATGACATTTTTTCTTGTAATAGAATAGATGATTTTAGGTATATTTGCAATATCTAATTTTCCTTGCCTGTCTCTGATCCCTAAATTTATAGCCTCGGTCTAGGCAGTGGGTGGAGAGACGCATTGAATTAGTTCCTACGATTCACATTTTGAGGGGTGAGATCAGTTTAATTAAGCAGTGTGAATATCCTTCACTTTCTTGACTACACAAGCAATGAAATCATGTGGGTATTTAGAAAAACAAATTCACTCGATGGATGGCTGAATTTGAAAGTAACTGTGTTATAGATTTTATTAGTGAATGCTGGCATTCTTAACTGTTATGGCAGTTGGTGGTTTTTTGCATGTGAACTAAAGCTGAAATGTAAGCTTAATTTTGTAGATACAACCACTTTTTTTTTTTGCAATTTGATTTCACATGTAATTTATGGGGATGGTCTTTAAATCTCTGCTGGAGAAGCTCATGCAATCTGCTTGTTGATGTAAAAAGTATCTGTTCCTGGACAGAGATCCAACTATGGCCCAAATTAATTTATTTAGGGAACTTTTGTTATATATTTCCAGATGCAAATATTTATTTCTTGAAACTACAATATTTCAGTGGCAGTTCCTACAGAATGTTTATAACAATATACATGAACTTCTGTGAAAAAAATTAAAGAGTGTTGCAGCATTTTCATCAATAATTAGGTATCCTTCTGATAGAAATCTATTGTTTCTGTTGCTGTTGCTCAATACAAAAGGGAAAGAGAAAATATCATGTATACAGGTGCTCTGCTCTGTTTTCTATCTCCTGTCTTCTCTACTTTTACATTTATTATTTTGCAAAATTGTACATCCAAAAAATTCACTTGTCTGTCTCCTAGCAGTCTTCTAGCTCTAGCTGTCTTCTTATCCTTTGTCTCTGATATGATTCTGTGTGAGTCTTATTTTCCCAGCTGCAAGACTAATTTTATGTAGTTAGATAATAGCAGTAGGAATCAATGTACTGTCCTCAACTGATAATAGACATTCGTGAGCTGTGTCGCAATATGTATTCACAAATAGTTCATCCACATTGCAGATAATTTTGAGCCGTAAAATTTTAAGATAATACTTTATAGAAAACACAGAAGAGGTGTTTTTCAGCATGTAAAACCGGACAGATGTTTCCTTACAGTCTTCCTACTTTTCCAGTGTTCTGAAAAATTTATGAGTGCTTCTTTTGCTTCTTGCTGTTTATATTCTTCAATATATATGGACTGGTTTAAAATGTATTTAGACACATACTTGTTTTTATTTAGTCTGAAAATATATGCATATTTATTTATTCTTTCATCAGAATTCTGTAGTCATAAAAAGAAATCATTGTTCTCTGGAACTCCCTTCTATTTGTCAACATTTCTGAAAAAAGCATGCTCAGAATGAGCAAAATACTCCAAATGTAGCCCCACAGAAGCCATGTTTGGAGAGAAGAAAGTCTCAGTTCTACTGTAATATGTCTTTTTATATTCAGTTCAAAATTGCAGCAGCATTTTTATGGTGATTGCCAAATGCAAATTTTCTATCATTTAGCGTTTCCCCATTCTCTATCGCTCATGGATTTTTCTTCAAATTCCATTTTACTTCCACTGACTATTTTAATATCTTATCCTTCCATTTCTCTGTCTCAAGTAATGTTGGAAACCCTCTTAATCTCTATTCTTTGTCATTTTCATGTGTTTTGTCTGTTTGTTTGCTTCCACTTTACCTCTCTTAATGAAATAAGATGCTTGTGATGCAATAGGATATGTCATGTTATAGCCATACTCTCACAGCAACACGTTCCCATTAAAGTAACCCAAATCCACTGAGACTTAAACTTTTCAACTAACAATTTCCATTTAATAGACAGTAACTTAAACTAGAAATAAGGTATAGGAGGCTTTTGTCCTCCCTGGTGCCTTTCCAGAGCTGCAGGATTTCTAGTATTGTTTCTTGTGGATATAAGAATGCTTCTGTTCTTCCTCAGCCATATTTTAGTGTTGTCACTGGACCAAAAGAATATAATTTCTTTTTTACAAACTGTCACTTCAGATGGCTCCACAGGGAGGATGAATGAAGCCTTCATCTCACATGGGACATAAGTAATTTTGTGGTAGGAATAATATGAAATTGTACAACTTTTAATAACCCAGGCTATTGTTTCGGTTTTTCACCCTTCAGTATTCCAGGTACCTTCCAATTTAATAGCCTATTTAGGTATATATTTTTGTAGTCTCTTCTAAGACTGTAGCTTTCCATATCTGTTAATGGATGTCTTGCTCTAAGTCTGATTTCTGTTGAGCTATTGTATAAAGATGTGTGCTGTGTATGGATGACATCTGACCCTGTAACTTGGCATTAGACCTTTTGAGGCCTTCATATTTCTTAGAAAATTGTTTCCAACCCAGCTTGCTCCTAAAGGGTCAGAATTACAAAACCTTGTCACGTGCATCTAAGCAACAAACATGCTTAAATGGAGCAGATTGCTCTGTGACAAATTCTGTGCTACTCTGTTAGAAGTTTATCAGCAATTCTGTAAGGTACCATTCTCTTTTTCTTGGTCCTCCAGGCAGTTCCTAACTTATATGATTAGGTCTTTATCCAGTCTTTATCTGCTTTAATTTTCCAATAAAATTTATTATTTGATGAGATGTGTTTTGTGTTATAAAATCCAACTATATTTATGTGCCATCATAGTTCAATTTAAAATTATATATTTAGATTTTAAGTCTCTCTTGGGAAGGCATGTTATTGTAGCAAAATTGATATGTTTAGTTGCAAAACACTTCATTAAACATCTGTTACCAGTTTCTTTGAGAAGCAGCATTGTACAAATTATTAGCACCATGGAGCACAGTGTCAGTCTATAAAAGTACCTGTGTCTTGCAAAATTCCACTCCGATTTAGCTGACTTACAAAGGGCTAAAAAGTGCCTTTCTCTTCTCTTGTTCGGGTTTCTCAGGGAAACTTGGTAACACACTATCATCTCTGAAGGGCTTGGTTGTCCTATCATCAGCTGCAGTCACTGCATGGAAACACCTACAAGCTGCCTGGACACCTATAATGAGAAATGTGAGGGGGAAGAAAGACAGATCCCAGTTCAGCTCTGTTTACCTAAGTACCAGAGGGTACTCAAAAAAATAAGACCATCAAACAAACAATACAGAGGATACTTGTCTGTATATGGGATTGATGTGTCTAAAATGCAAACCTCCATATTTTTTCTGACATTCCCTTTAAAAAACTTTCAGCTGTCACAGTGGATATAGGAAAAGGTCAAAAAAATATGATGGCTAGGAGACATGCTTTCTGTGAGAGTTACACAACCCAGTCTGTTAAGTTTATCATAACGAACACTGAAAAATAATTTTGTTTCTACCTGTACTTTCTTTGGGAAATAATGTATGATGCTAAAGGCTTTGTAAGGTATCAAAAGGCCTTCTTTACCCTCTAAAGCAAATTGTAAAAATAGCTGGTGATAGAAAGCTTGAGACAGAAAAATCCCATAAAATTATCATAGTGAAAGGCTTTTATGTGTTTGGGTTGGCTTGTTTGTTTAAGAAATTAATCACACAAACAAATTCCCTAAAGAGCTGTATTCTTCATTTTAATTCTGTCAAATCGAAAGTATTTGGTAGTGGTAGAACTGTCTTATAAAACTGAAGTTGTCTTGTACTCCTTGCAGAAATCATGGATGATGTTAAATGAATCATCCTGCACTTACAGCTTTATGTTCTGTATGTGTTAGATGAGAAGAAAGTTTGAATCAAATGGATCCTGAAAGTAATGATTAAAAGATTTTATTTCCTGAATTCAAAAGAATGACATTAATTGCTTTTGTCTCTTTTTTGAAAATGTAAAAGCCTGCTAATATTGGCTGAGAATGCTGGGACAAATGTCTTTTTAATTACTTAACGAATGTATTAACCTCCTGTGTAAAGTTGTCTGATCATCATACCATAAAGGTAATGCTGTTAGAATTCCTGTTAAGCCTTTGGATATTTTTGCTTATTTGAGGATCAGCTTTTATTTGTTTTATTTTAGCTGTCCTTAATACTCTTGAATAACAAATAGAAGTTGTGTTTTCTGACTTTCAAACATGTAGGAAATATTTGCAAGCTCTGCTGAAAAGAATAGTAAAACAGTAAGGAATTTGAATGTTTCATAAAATGAGAAGCAAAGCCACAGTAATGAACTAGGAAATCTCACTTCCTTGTTCTTAAATTTTGAAATTAAAGGTTTTTTTTCTGAGGTGATTTAGGAAAAGCAGTTGGAAAAAGGCTGGCATGTCCTGAGAGTGGACAAATGGTTCCTGTGTGAATGAACCCAGTACTCCCAAAAGTACACTCAGACAAGCAATATGATTAGGGTGTGCTTTTTTAATGGGGTAAAGAGAAGGGTTTTCCTCCTCTTGGTTTTGCTGATGCCTTTTAGCTGTGTTTTCCTTGTAGAGCCCACAGCTCAGGTGGCCATTTCTCTATTAGTTTAAATAAACTGGCTTGTCTCCTATTAGCAGTGTAGCCACAACACTGAATATATCTTGTAGTTGTTTCTGTAACTGGGGAAGAAAAATAGGCCTGCCATAGGACTTCTGCATAATGAAATTTTCAGTTTGGAACTTCTGGATTTTTTTTTCCTCAGGCATTTCTAAAAATAGTTTCCATTAAAGCATCGCTTTGGAGAAGATAATAAGAAACTGAACAAAATTAAACATCAAGTTAAAGCAAAATAATCTTGAAAACATTGTCAGGCCTGTAATTACACAATTTCTGTCCTTAATGTGTCATTTTTTTCTCGTCATGGTTTATTACAAAGAGTTCAGTAAAAACTTAATACAGGGAAAATTAACAAAAACATAATACAGTCATGTTAGGAAGACTTCTCTGTGAAGGCAGCTTAAAGACATGATAACTAAGGGGCAAATACAAGTTTGGATTTGTGATGTATGAAACATTGAGTGTGTTAGTCCTTTTGACATTAGCACACCAGAATAGCAAAATGACTCACTATTGAAACAATTGATCATTAAAACTAATACTTGTTAAAGAACAGACAATTTCTCATTTACTTCTTCCCTGCTGTGTAGGAGCTTTTCCAGCCACTAAGTGGAAAGAAACTAGAAGAGTCTTGGAAAGCAGCTGGCTTCAGGAGTTATTCTTAGCATTATAACTAGTCCTTCTCCTGCTTTTGCTAATTGCTACCACATGGAGCAGTGAAGCTTTAGCAAAATGTTGACTCAGTATAAGTACCAAAATAGAAAACCAAAATAACCATTGTCACGCTTAGGCATGGAAGTCTTATCAATTATGGACAAGCAAATGATTACTTTTTAACCTTTATTAAGATTATATTTTAGTTTCATGTTCCTTCATGCATATATTCTTTTCCCAGTTATTTTGTCATTGGAGTACCTAAATTAATAGTGGGGTGCATAACCTGCTGTTATTTATTGTTGACATTTAGACTGTCGCTGGATTATAAAAGTCCATATTTTCCTCCACAAATAAGCATTTTCTTATGGTATGCTGAGATCAGTTTGTCATAGTTCATTTTCATTAAGCTTGAAAGATCTCCCTTCAGGGAGAAGGTGATAGCAATTTTGTTCTTGATGTGACGCAGCTAATTGTAGTTCCTGCTGGCCACAAAATCACAGGATTTTATAAAACTGCCAATGCGTGCTCTAAGTACCCTGTACTCTAATATCTCTGGTTCAGCCAGTATTTGCAGTTCCTGGCTGGTTTATGCCATTACTAATCATGTGATGGAAGTCTCTTGGTTTTCTCTGCCTAAATTTTCTGCCATTTTGTTCTCGGCACAAATAATAGTGTTCAATACAGGAAAGTTCGGGTGTGGAAGAAATTCCTACTCTATGACCCCAATTTCTAAATCTGAAGTTTTATTAGCATCTCTTATTCTTGTGCCTTGCTCTGCTTGCAGAAAAAGGAGTGGCTGATACCCAGAGATCAGTATAAATAAGTTCCGTCAGCTTAGCCTATCACTACTGTATTCTTTAAGAGCTTTGTTACGTACGAGTGCATGGCAAGTTCAGGCAGATGCTCTCTATGACCTTTCCAAATTTTAATTCAGCAAGAGCACAGCAAAAGTAATGTTTCCTTTATGTTATCTAAGGTTCTTTACACTTTGCAGAGGAGGAAAGGGTTGGCTTCTTGTTTCATATTAGTGTCTTGTCAAAATGGAATGTAGGTTTTCAGTGTTGCCAATAAAAAGTTGCAGTGCAGGTAGATAAATGCATACACAATCCAGACTTCTAAGTAGACAGAGTGAAGTTTGGTTCTTGGTTGGTTCTTTTAGTTTCTAGGTAGATACTGTATAAAAAGTCTCATGAGTTAAATGACAGATGAGTTAGATCACTGAACTTCATTGGTGCTTTTTATTAGGGATTTTCTCAGTTCTTACGTTTCAAAGTTCCTTGCATGTTTCTGAAATAAAACAGCGGCTAAGATTTCTGAAACAGTTTTAATTTGTTTGAAAAACCAGCCGTATTAAATAGCAGAGTGCTTAAGTTAAAGAGAAGAGGATATTCAAGGTAACAAAAAAGTTCTGTTAAGTTTGATATTTAGAAGAGGGTTACCCCATAAGATTCATAAGACTAATTATTTTCATTAGAGTGTGGGTGTATCTAAGCCAAATTCAAACACCAACCTACACTAATAATGAGTAACAGTTAATGATGACTTCCGTTTATCTCACCAATGGCCGGCAGTGGCTAATGGGTACTCCTGTTCAACTTCACAAGCCATTTTGCAGTGGATATGAGAATGAGCTCACAAGACCAACCCCTTCCCCCTCTTTTACTAGAGGTGCTAGAGGTAAGTGTGGTTTTGGGGAACAAGGGTGGGAGGTCATGAGATGAAAGTGATGTGGGCTTCTTAAATTTTTCACAAACCTCAATAAAGGCATGTATCTGGGGATGGGCAAAGATTCAGTTGAATTCTTATTTTTTGCCCAAAGAGATTACCCAGTCCTAAATTGACATGCTTTCCTTGAACTGGGAGTTAGAAATCCCTTTTCTCTTCTGTTTTTCTGCTGCAGAAATTCCCAACATTCCCATTATGTGGGCTCCAGAGAGGGGTAAGCAACATCTTCAATCCCACCCAATCATTTCCAAACTAATTCTTTGCTAGTATTTTTTTGCTTTTTTAATCATCATCAGAAACAGTTTTTAGACACATTTTTCCCATTTGTTTGATTTTCTTGTGGATTCTCATATTTTCATTTTATAGGAAGGTCCCATGGCCTCCCCAAGTGCTAGGGTCAGATTCATTTGCTGTTTCCATTTGTGTGCTATTCTCCTGTGGATTTTCATGGTTCACTCTGATCAAATGATATTACCAAAGGGTGAGCATCTAGATTCTTGGGACTGTTTCACTCATGGTATCCTAAGTTTTTGAAAAAGCACTGCCACCCTGCTGCCCTGTCAATCGTTTGGCAGGCTTGTGTTTTGTTCTTGCTGACAGTTGCATCTGATTATTGGTGGACTTTGGTCTTTTTCTGCCTTGTCTATCTGGGGACTGCCTGACATTCACTACTGTCTTATATTCTCTCTACCTGCTGGCTGTGTGGCATTGTCCTCCTGAAATCTTGGCCCTTTGCCTGACTGACTGGCATTGCCTCTTGACCAGCCAAATGCTTGACAGTGACTACCTACAGCTGTGTCCATCTGTTGACCGGCATGTATCGCCTCCTTATTGTCCTTTCTATCTGATTGTACATGGACATTGGCCTCCTGCTGCCCTGTCTCATGCTCTGAGTGCCTGGCATTGCCTTCCTGCTGAGTGCATCTGCTGACTTTGTGGAATTGCTCTTCTGCTGCTTGGCACACCTGCTGACTGTTTGGTACTGCTTTAGCAACTTGCTGAATGCTTGGCATTTTCCTCATGCCTTTTCACCTGATCCTTGAATGTAGTGTCCCCTTGCTGCTCTTTGAGTCTGCTTACTCACTGATACTTGCTCTTTTGCTATCCTGTCCACTTGCTTTTATGCCTGGCATTTCTATCATATTGTCCTACCCATCTGCCTAGATTTTATTTCTAAATATGCACCAGTCTGAAAAGATTAAGAAGAATTTTAAGGAATGGGGAAAAAATATTGTCTGGCTCCTTCATGATCTGATTCAGTTTAATATATCAGCCAAAAACTGATCTCAGTACCAGCATTCAGCTTTTTCACAGAACTACTCAAAACCCTTTCCCATCCTATGAAAAAAGAAACCAAACCCAAACCAAATTGAATGGTATTTAGTCTTTGCTTCCATTACTTTATTCAATAGGTGTATTACTACAGTTCAGTAATACTGTATTAAGTACTAAATTCGATAGTAATTAAGTACTTCGACAGTAATATTAGCTAAGGTATCTCCGAATCCATGGAAGGTAGATAATAATAGGTGTGAAAAACAATCTGTTGCTGAGGCTCAGAAAGATTAGGGTTTGAATTTAGAGCTGTGTTCATTAAACACAGTGGATCAAAGAAGCTAAATAAGAAATTTTATAGCTCTTTATTTAAAACAGAGAGTTTCAGCTATTTAAATAAACCACTGGATCAGTACAGTATTACCAAACTGAAGTGTGTCCTAATTTCTGCTTCCTACTCATTCTGTACTGGGAGAACGGTCAATTGCCAGTTTACAGAAACTTTTTGTCACTCTCACAGATTGAGAACAAGGACTTGACTACATCTATAAAGTCCATAGTCAGGGAAAACATAATTGTCACATCTTAGAATAAGAAGCAGGATTTCCTGCCTCTTCCTTTAATTCAACTCATTTGACCTCTTTTCCTAGCTCTGCCACAGTTTTTAGTTTATTAGGACTGTTTGTAGGTTCAATTGTGTTTTTGACTCCAGTAACTAGGAACTGGGGAAAATATTCTGTCACAATGAATCCTGTCATCATTTCATAATAAATTCTTACTACATTTAAATAAATTGTATGTAATGTTCTTTTAACCTTAGCTTTTCATCTCCTCAGGTATATTATTACTGCTTTTGCTATCTTCAGAGGTACCTTAAATATGTTAAATTATGTCTAAGCATAGAGGCAAGGTGGCTTATCTTGAGTCAGTAGCAACTTTCACCAGTGTGGGACCAGCTGTGGAATTAGAGAAAGATGCTGTGGGAGAGTACCTTGTTCCCATACCCCCAACACCAGCTTGCTGTTGTGGAGGATGGCTCCTGGGACAGTTGACAATATTCTGAGGAAGAGCTAGTAGGACCTTCTCCCAGTTTTCAAATTAATGTCTAGAAACCAGTAAACTTGTATTTTGTTCCAAGGAACTGGAGGATGTGAATGTCCTCCTTTATTTTACTTCTTTACAGTCTCCTAGGCTCTCCTGTCCTCAATCTTCTCAGCCTTTGCAACCTTCCCTTGCTTTTCCAAGCATATTTTTTTCACAATTTTATGAACTCTTTAAGACGGTAGGCTGTCAGTCTCTCACTTCCCACAAGCTTCATGCTGTTGAAGGGTGTGGTGACATGAACAGGTCTCAGTGGCAAATCTCTTTCTCCAAGCTATAACTCCCAGTGTTACTTTAATGCTTCCCTAGGCTGTTGTTTGAGAAGTGCATCAGGGGCTGGAAGGGAGGAGGAATATTCCCTCTAGCACTGCGGGGCTGCAGGATACTACTAGAACTCACTTCTTATCCTAAGAAACAAAAGTAATTTGTTCATGTATCATTTTAGGTATTTTTAATATAGGGTTTTTTTAATTAATATTACCTCCAAAATGTGAGGATTTTTTTCAAATACTATTCAAGTTACATAAATTTTAAATGTAGAAAAGCAGCAGAAGCTGGAGGAAAATAAACACTAAGCTTTTTCTTGAATGTATGGAATTTTCTTGACTGAAAATACCTACCATAGAATTGATCCAATGCTGTCTTAGGGAGCTTCACTATAACAAATCAAGTTAAATCAGTTTTCCATCTGAAGTGATCAAGATATGGTACAAATATTTAAATTAGTTTTAAAAAAATCTGTGGTAAGTTGAAAGAATTGTAGGTTTTGTCTTATAAATGAGTCAACATTTGGTTAAAGAAACAATGACAAATTTGCGCACAAACCCTGTGAGTAACATCTTCTCTATCAAATCCCATGTAACAGTGATATACAACACAATCTTTTTCTTTTTATTTTTTTTTTTAATAGGCATTTTGGGGTGTTTTTTTTAAATCTATTGTTCATGTTCTTATTGGGGGGGGGTTGTAGGTGTTCTTTAGTCTACCCTGTACTAATTTTCAACCAAAAATTAGCTTTTGAAACAATCATGAAGAGTTAGAAGTCTTCCCAGCTCGTAGAATTTCTCTTTCCAGAGTAACTAAATTTCCTGTTATCAGCCCAACTGTATCTCAGTTGTTTTCCTCTTGTTAGACTCTTTTCCTTCCTTATTATCTGTGATAAAAACCCCTTGTTACAGTTCTCATAGTCATTTCCTGAACTACAATATCCTAACCCTAGCAATTATGTCAGGAGAGAAAGTGTTTGTTGTATATTCTCTTGACTTCAGTGCAATTTTTAATTTTTTTTTTTTTGCAGTTTGCTTTCTTTATTCTTCTCTGTTTTCTAAAGGTATCCTTTCTGAGGATAACACATTGCAGCCTCTAAGCAACTAATTCCTTTAGTTGTTTTTGAAAAGAAAACAAATTCCTAACTAATGCAGGTCTTTCTCACTCAAAGCGAAACAGAGATATATGATTATTTTTTTACCCTTAGGATTTCCAGAAGGTGTTTCACTGCCCTGATCCATTTAATCACTGCTTTCACTTTCAGTTGAAGTTTTCCATTCTTTTAAGAGTAATGTGTCTGACAGTGAGTCATATCAACTTGAAATTCAGATTTTATTATATCTGTATGCTGCTTCTGGATTCAGACTGAAAAAATTATTTGGTTAATTTTAGACAAGAATGCCTTAAATGATACATGTTGTGCTAAAGAACATACATGCCTTTTGGTTCATGCTTGTCATCACTGACAAAGGCTTTTGCTGTTACAACTCATGTAACAATTTGCTGAATGAATATTGATACAGAGTAAGCTCCAGTGTCTCTCTACTGTTACTTCTTAACTTAGTAGGCCAGTAGCTTTTGTAGGAAAAATGAGGAGGTGATGTTGCATTAAGAATATAGAAATTTCACAGAAAATCAAGCCCTTGCTTCCCAGCTGCTCTCCAGAGATCGGAGGGGCTGCGTGCAATCAGCTAACTTTCTGACTCAGCCGATTTGGCACTTTAAGTCTGGTCACATTCAGTAAGAACTTTCATGAGCACAGATTCACAAATAGTATAGTTCATGAAAGCAACGTGTTCCACATTCTTTTTATATTGACTGTAATAAATGCACTAGCTCTACAGAATGTAAGTGTATAGCACTATGTACAAGTCCTCCCAGGTATGGCTCAATGCAGGCAGAGGCGCAAATCTTACAAAGAGGCATCCCAGCTTTGGGGAGGGAGAGTGGAGCAAGCCTGTTGACTTGTCTGCGGAATGGGGTCATATTCTCATCCTCTGCCAAAGAGGATTTCAAATGCAGAATTTATACTTTTGGAAGAAGTGGAGATGAGATCGTAGTCAAATATCCTGTTGCTGCCTTCATATATGGTGGGGGGGCAGCCACTTGTATATAAATGAGGGGTATCGCACCCCTATCAGCAGGCCATTGTGCCCCCATTAATCCCTTTACCACCTATCTCACAGCATCTCTCTTGGCTTTAGGCCTTATTCCTACAACTGGATGTGCAAAGTAATGTATCAGTGACTGTTGTTGCCTCCAGTACATTTTGCTGCTGTTCTGCCCAGACAGGTTTTAGATTCAGCCCGGAGAACAGAAGGCTCCAGGGAGGCTTTATTGTGGCCTTTGATATTTAAAGAGGGACTACAAAAAGGTTGGGACCAAACTTCTTAGCAGGACCTGATGTGATAGGATAAGGGGGAATTATTTTAAACTGAAGGAGGGACAATTTAGATATAAAGGAAGAAAATCCGTACTGTGAGGGTAGTGAGGCACTGGCACAGGTTGCACAGAGGAGCTATGGATGCCCCATCCCTAGAAATGTTCGAGGTCAGGTTCAATGGGGCTCTGAACAGCTTGATCTAGTTGAAGATATCCTTGCTTATTGCAGGGAGGTTGGACTTAAATGGCCTTTAAAAGGTCCCTCCTAACTCAGACTATTCTATTACTTGCTGGAGCTTCTTTCACTTAATTTGGGAGTTCGATGAAGTAAGACTTATGTAATTGTTTGGAAATTTTATCTGAGATTGCACCTAAACTTTTGTTTGATTGGCCTTTGCTGCTCCCATGGAACATCACAGCAACAGTAATAACTCTTTTTCACCTTCACTGTTTGCTTTCAAGAAATATTTCTGTTATCAAACTTTTTTCTTGTAACCTTTTTGCAGATGGACCAAGTGAGTAGTAGGTAAGCTTTGTTTTGTGTACTGTTGCAATCACACACATCACTTACTCAAGTGAGCTCATCATCATCGCATTCAAGTGGCAGATTTTCAAGCTGGATGAAACCTACACATTGCGCCTTTAATTTTGGCTGAATTTTTGGGCTACACCTCCCTTTTCAAGAGTGAAAAATTATTGGTTTATTGCCACATCCTGTGAGCTGACCAGTTCTTCCTTTGAAACCAAATAATGTTTAGGTATCCAGTGGTATACAGAATTAATCCATGAGCAGCAAGGCTTAACCCTGTGGTCTGTTTCAAACTCTTCTACAATTCATCCATATTTTACTGGTTTCTGCTGGTCAGAATTGGTCAATCCTGGAAAAAGAACAGAGAAGAGCACAAAGTTCTTTTAGATGTGTTTGTCTCATAGGGATTTTGTTTCCTGCAGAATCTTAATGAGAAGCTGCTGTTAAATCATCATTCTTTGCAGGCAAGAGGGAGTAGAGTTTTCTTTTGTTCTTAAGATTAACAAAGATCGATTTTTCAATCTAGCTAGAACTGTGGGCTTTTTCGCTGTTTAGATAGTCTAGTATTTTCCCCAGAAATATTTTGTGTCTTTGTTTCTTTTCATTGTTATCTTTTTTTTTTTTTTTAAATTTGATTATTTAAGGTGTAATTTGTTTCATCAGATGCAAAGTATTGGGCAGCTAACCTTAGGTGCGTCTGATTTCTGTGTTATTCTGAACTATGGTCTCGCATCACCCATATAATTTATATAGAAATACAGCTGTCTGATCTTTTACTTACATTAGTCCTCCTGGAAGGTATGATGTTTGCAGTTGCTGTACACTTAGTGTGAGCATATTTGCTGTGGTAGTGAGATGCTTAGTATTCATTGCAAGGGTTCTGAGTACATTTTGAATGCACAGAGCAGGAACTAACTTTTTCACAGTGCCTATCTAAGAATCTCTTTTGCCTTGTCATATCTAAAAGCTACCTTCTTTTCTCAGTGATCCATTCACACACTGCTAGTTTAAAAATCAGACTGCTGAAAAAGTTTAGACACAGAGGGAATTTTATTGAAAAGCAAAAATATTTTTCTGTACTACATGGTCTGCTGCTTCAAGCGCATCAATACATGTGAGGGGAGGTGCTTATATACCTATGTTGCTATATCTGTATTAATGAAAAGGTGTGTATGTTGTAAGAATCTGAGCGTTTTAAAATTGAGTTTTGAAGCTAGGAAGTAATTTGTCTATACAACGTGAAGTTGTATTAATGTGAAAGCATTGCTATGTCACAGCTTAGTAGTGTAATAAATGATTGAACTGCTTTTACCTAGTGCATGAAAGGTATCTTAATGTCTTCTAAAACTGGAAGAAACGAATGTTTTGGAAATGTGTATAGTAAGCATCTTAGGAACAGTGTAATAGAGAGAACATATTCTATACTGGGATTTATATAGATATATAGTTAACTATTACTATAAAATACTCTAAGCCATTAATTAAGTAGTGAAATAAAAGTCCAGAGGAAAAGGTAAACTTGATATATTTAATATTCCTCATTCAGTATAGATTAGGAATTCTGCTGTCTTCCATTTCTGTGTTCTGAGCTACAGCAATCTCAACAAAATATTTTCCATGTTCTGTTTGAGAAACCTTTTCATTCACTTGTTTTCATGAGAATCTTGGAGGTAAAAAATGTGATTTGTGCCAGAAGTGAAATAATCCTATATATGAAATCATTTGACAGAATGCACTGTAGGTCACTTTGTCTTTCAAAATCTATTCACTTGTTTAGTTCCAATGAAAGTGTCATTTGCATGTGCCAAAACTGACAACTGTTCAGACTCTGAAGACGTGAATTGCATCACTGGATGTCACAAAAGAATCATTTCTATGAATTTTTAGGTTATGGCAAAAATACTTTAAAGCTGCTGTTATTAGAGATGCTTTATCATTTACTTGGGGAGTAAAGATACCATGTAAAAGAATCTTAAGAGAAAGTATTTTTTTGTAGTTCTTGTGTTGCTGTGGTGTGTTCTTGAAAAATTAGCACTCATTAGTTCATCCTTTGTAGTGGAGAAGGTGTATTGTAGTAAGGGTTGTTTTTTATTAAATCTTCAACCTTGATGATTTGAGATCTGAAACTGTTTGGAGGAGCTGCTTTACCTGTGGAAGAATTTGACTGAAGTTTCAGAAGTGCAAATATTTCATATGCCATAATTGTTCTTGGCAAAAGGTAGCAAATGTCAGGAAACATCAGACAATATCCTCAAAAGAAAAAAGTTTCACATTTTAATTTCAGTAACAAATGTGCTAGAGCTGAAGCATTGCAAAATTATTTATTTATTTACAGAAGTGAAATCGCAAGTAGAAACTTTTGGTTCTTTCACTGCTCCAGACAATGCACAAGATCTTAAGAGAAAGCACTGTACATTTCTATCTTGTGGCCCCATTCTTTGTGTGTCCCTATGAGGTTCTCTAACAAATAGTGCCTTTTCCCATGATACCAATACCACAATAAAGCAAAAGTTACAATTTTGTTTCTCTTACGTAGTTCTAGACTTCATTGCTTCATATACTTCCCCAAATCGCAAATACACCCACCCTCCCCTGTACAGAAGAATCTAAGTTTGGCACTAGTTTTGAAATGAAGCTTACTGTACCCAGACTCCACTTTGGTATAGGTATATAGTCTGGACGATAGTACAGATAACCAGAAACACTGTCTAGGGTATTTTTTAATGAGACAGTGCTCCCTAGTTGTTATTCTGTTAGTTAAAGCTCATTACACTGTCAGTTGAGTCATATAGAATTCTTATTGACATAGTGTAGATACCCATGCTCATTTCTCTCATTTCTGCTGCATGAGTCTGTGATTTTCAGATTTTCTCATGTTTTGTTCCTTTACTTCAAATTTTAGAGAATTATTGAAAGGTTGCTCTGGATTTCCTAGATTTTTACATTTTATATTAATATAAAGCAGTGTGAAATAACTGAGGGAAAACTTTAAAGAATAGTAATTATTAACAGACAAAATTTAGCAGTGTTTTTATAACAGCAGAATGGTGTTTTTGTCTTTACCATGAAGTCTTCAGCTGTACTACTTTTGCTGAACAGAGATTTGTTGTTGCACAAAATGGAGTTGCAGTGGGAAGCACAGCAGTTTGCACTTGAGAAAGAGAGCTGAAAGAGGAAGCAGACACCTGACCCTTCTTTGTATGAAGCACAGTGGCTTTTTTTCAGCTGTTGTTTTAACAAGCTCCTCCTAAGCTCCCCACCATTGCTAGTACTCTGCCTTTTGACAGGGACTTAACACATACCTTTAGACAGCTGCAACGTGCTGCATCTGATGCGCTGTGTACAACTTTGTAGAGCCTAAATGCATTCCTTGTAATGCAGAAAAGCATTTAGTGTCTTGTTTGCTTAGCAGCTACTAAAATGATTGTTATAGTGGGTTTATGGCAATGTATGGGTGTAGGCAGTATCATAAAATTAAGATTGGTTTTTTAGGGTGTAAATATTTTACACATGTTTACAATCTTAACACTTCATTTAGCAATCAGGATATAAAAAATATTATTACCATAATATATATTAGAAGTGATATTTAGAAAATATACGTGGTTGGATGCCCAGATACATCAATTTCATTAACACTTCAATTACACAAACGGGACAAGCAAAGCACTGATCTATGAAATTTATATCAATCATATGCAACCAGGTTTAGCTCAAAATTTAGATCTAGATCTGCAGAAGTGGAAGAATAATTTACAAGTTCCACAAGATTGTTTTTTCTAGTATATTATTTTAAATTTTCAGCTTCTCTATTGTGTATAAAATGTGAAGCATCTTCCCCCAATTGTTTTGCAAGCTGTAATTAAGGAAGAAACTGACTGTTATTAAGTAAATATTTTATTGAGTTTGATTTCACTTGAAGAGAACAAGGACTTTTAAGAAAAGTTACAATGAACACTAAGATTTTTGTTAACTAATATATACTTTATTTGTTAATAATAATAATAATATACAATTATTTGTTTACAAAAATAAGTATCATTGGAGTCCAGCTATTGGGAATTAAATATATTCATGGCTTGGTCATGTGTAAGTCATTGAGTGTTGTCAGAGGTACTTCTACTTGCCACTTGCTTTTTATGGTCATCTACACAGTGAAATTGTACTGGTAGACTCATTCTGTGATACTGGTTTATAAAGAGGGTGGACACAGAATTAGCTTCTGGCACTTGAGTCTCATGCCATAGGCATTAGGCTACAATAAATAGTATGATGGGCTCCAGTGGAAGAAGTGAGAGAGTTCACAGGAGGCAATTTGCAGGTAGAGGGAATCATGGATGTGGGGAGAAATAGAGAAAATAGAGTCTGTATTTAATCTAACAGTAGTTATTGCTGTGACATCTTTGTTCCTTGCACTGATAAATTTTGTAGGGTCATTCTGTGATATTTAGGTTCTGGGTGGCAGCAGAACCACTGCAGATACGCTGAGAGTGCAAGCAGCATTCTTGTGCTGCCGAATTATTGTCAGTGGAACTGTGTTACTGGTGTGTGCAGGTACACCAGTTTGTAGAGTTCATTTTTAGTTGGCTACATTAATCAAGGTTCCATTCACCTTTGGCTGTTTGTAGATTTGAGATGGGAGAAGAAAAGGAGAAAGAAAGTGGAATCAGGTCAGTTAGTGGAGATGTATGTACCAATCTTACCACTGATAAGAGGGAAAGGCAGTAGGGTAGGCCACCCTAACGTAATTAGACATCTTTTCTCTTTTCTTTTCTTTTCTTTTCTTTTCTTTTCTTTTCTTTTCTTTTCTTTTCTTTTCTTTTCTTTTCTTTTCTTTTCTTTTCTTTTCTTTTCTTTTCTTTTCTTTTCTTTTCTTTTCTGTAAAAAAAAAATCTACAAAAGTCTGGGAGTGTTCGCGGTATGTGTCCATGTGTGCCTGATGCATGTAGCTGCATTGAACATCAAAAATTCCCAACAAGGACATCAAAATGGAGACTCACCAGCCTCAGACAGAGTTTCGTACTGTACAGTAAAATTGACAGAAGCTGGATGGTCACTTCATGAGCAGGAACAAACACATACAGCAGGGTCAGCACCAGCCCCATGTCTGCCTAGACACCACCAGTCATGCTGTGAGCCCAAACAAAGCAACTGCTTCTTACTTTAGCCTTATATTTTTTACAAACCTGCTTGATTTTGGTTGTTTTGCAGCAATAGCAATATATGTAATCAGTTTCATCCATTTGTCAAGTTAACTGAGCAATTAGCCAAAGAAATTTGATTTTGGAAAACATCAAAGGCTACAAATCCTGTCATGCCTTACATCCGTAAAAAAAAGACACTGAATATCATCACACAGGTTATTGGTGACAAGGAATAGGAAGAATTCAGGGAAAGACAGCATAATGGTGAAATGGAGATGACTCAAAATTCAAAATCCTTATCCAAAATACTTTTCAATGTATTGAAAGAAACCAACTGCTGAAACTTGTATTTCTTAGTGTTCATGGAGAAGAAATAGATAAGTGGTTTTTTGGTGAGAAGCTCTGATCAGAGTAACTCCATGTAAGCTCTATTTTCTCCCTGCAAAATAATGGTAGGGAAGTAGACAATAAGCTGAAATAGCTGACTTGTGAAAAAAAATTACTGGCACATGTGCTGTCTCCAGCAGAGGTATTGTGAATAACTTTGAAGAAGGCATTTCATCTCCAGGCTGAGAGATGCAATTTTTATTCCTAAAGCACACAGTTCTTACACAACTGGTTGACAGACGTGACTGACGTTTTTGTTGCGTATTTGACTGATCTGTCTCTCTAGTTCTTTCTCTGCTCTTCTGTGGTCTGTGAGCTCTGTTGCAGAGGTTATGTAGGTATTTCTTTGGTTAAGCCCTTCCAAGATTTCAGCTTTCACTGAAAAGCTCAAATAGGTAATGAAATGTTATCAATGCTAATGTTATAGTCTGTTAAGCAGAAATTATCTGCAAATTTGTTCCCTAATTTGCATATATAGCTCTATTATATGCTATGCAGAGTCATAGATTTTAACTTTTTCAACAGAAATAATATTTTTTACAGAGGCAGACTGTCAATTTAATTGAATTTATTATGATTTCTGAGTTTTATACTTGCCTTTTAGTTGAAGAAGTAAAACCATATTACTGCCTAAAACCAGCTGAAGAGTATATGAAATGTCTCAGATCATTACTTACTACTGAGGTCAAACTTAGCTATGCTTAATACCTGAAAGATAAAGGTAAGGAGTTTCTGAACATTTCCAGAAGAGTAGTCCTAGGTCTTTTAATTAAATCAGGCTGCACTAGGTATATGCTCCAAAAACTGTCCAGGAGGGCTTGCACAGGTTAGAAACTGAACTAGCAATTTATGTGGAGGCAAAGAAAGGCAGTGAAGCAGCAGAGAACTCTGTGAAACCAATTGGCAGTGAGCCATCTGTTAAGCAACCGCAACTACGTCAGAGATATCTAAAAATATACCAGTTGGTTTGGGAACATAATGCCCTAACTCCAATAAAAAGACACTTCGTAAACAATCCAAAATGTGCTTTAAAATCAGTTGCATTTATTCATATAGCAATGAAATATAAGAGGTACTGCTCTCATAGACATTGTTAGTAAATCCTAAATAATTAAATTGTTTGTCCCTATTACTTCTCCTCTTTGGAGTAGGAACTAGCATTTTATTTCAATCCCATTGTCTCTCTCTGTGGCTCTCCTACATCCTGACACTTCCGTCATGTCTTGTCTTCCTTTTTTCTTCTCCTGAGTGTCTCTTTCATGTATTTTCTTTTCGAGCTGCCTTGTGCAGTCTTTCTTTGTAGGACCATAGAATGGTTTGGGTTTGAAGGGAACTTAAAAATCCTCTGGTTCCAACCTCCCTGCTATTTTCCATCCCACTCACTTAATTCACTTGCCCCCACTCGACTCTCATTTCTCCCCTTCTGAGAATCCTACTGCTTGGATTTCCTGCAATTCTGCCTTTCCACTTTAGCTTCCTTCTTCCCACATTCCTTTCTATCTAAACTACAAACTTTGCCTTTCTTTGCAACCTCCAAACTGGACTTACTTCATTTCTGTCTTTCTCCTGAACTCTGGCTTTTACTTTCAGGTACTTTTGTTTCTGTGGAACCCCTCTCTTCCACCTCCGTCTTGTATGTATCCATCTTCTTTGCACTATCACCTTATCTGCCAGAAACCAGGGACACTTCTTTGCTGTCATTTTAATGTTTTATACAGTTTTGCTCCAGTATTTTCCACCTACCTTTTATATAGTCATCAGCCTCAGGTTTGAGAATCAGTGTAAAGCTTCAGTCCTGATTAAGGCATCAGCATGACAGCTCTGAATGAAATATCATCCTTTTTTTCTGCTTCTGCCCAAGTGTCATCACTGCTGTTATAGGAGAGCCAAGGGCAACAGCCTTGATCTGTGATTCGTTCTGTGCCAACACTATGGCCCCCTGCAGCAGGCAACAGCTGGCTGATGGTGAGAGTACCAACAAAAAAATTGCCCATGAAACAAGGCTGAACAGTCTTAATTCAGCCTTGCTAGAGCGCTGGTAAAATGTGAAGGTGCTGAGTCACTAATTCCCTAATAGTTTCCATGGAGGCAGGTGTTGGTACCAGACAGTTAACTCCTGAACTCAACACAGATGAAAATCTAAGTTTGACATCTCTCTTCCACCCTTCCTTCAAAGGAAAAGTACTGAAAGAAGTATTAGAAAACCTGGCCACCAACACTTTGATACATTGTTAGATGAAGCAAAGAGTTGTTACAGATTGCAGTATTGCTGATTCCATTCATATATGTATAGCTAATTAAGAGTGTGCTTCCCAGTGTGATGGTTATTTCAGTTCCTGTTCATAGCGTATTTTAAATCATGTTATTTGAGGACATCTGAAAAGTGAGCTATACAGTGGCTGATTTCAAGAGCAGATGTCACTGTAAGTATGGTTTACTTAGCAGCAGTTTTTTTGGTTACGTCCGTCCAGTCAGGCTGCAAACTTGAAAACCAGAAGCATTCTCCTGTTTGTAGAGGTCTGTCTGCAGTAAGAAATATAAGCATATATATTTTGAAACAACTCTTTTTAGAAACCTCTGTTGAGGACTGTACTGCTATTTGGACTTTATGCCCTTTCAGATTTTGCTGCTTAGTCTATACATTTTTAATAATCACATTGCCTGCTAGCAGTGACATT
Organism: Acanthiza pusilla; assembly: GCA_036630365.1. Classification (NCBI taxonomy): domain Eukaryota; kingdom Metazoa; phylum Chordata; class Aves; order Passeriformes; family Acanthizidae; genus Acanthiza; species Acanthiza pusilla. The sequence goes on along the minus strand of JAXCHO010000396.1, from coordinate 320,958 downwards.
TTGTGAAGGTCGTTTTTCTTGTGAAGTTGCAGAATGGACTTGAATTTCATTGAAGGACTCCCTGAGCTCCAGGATCATTGTTTATGGACTGTCTTGCATCATGTACTACCTCTGAAGCCTGTTTAGAATTTTAACTAATGGTGTCTTGAAAGTGTCACTCTGCTCAAGGGCAGAAAATAAATCTCAAAATTCACTTTATGTTTAAAACCAGTTTTGAACAGCTTTGAAGCATGGTATTAGCTGAAATAAAAAGGCACAGATACAGGCTTGCTATGTATACATACACACAGAATTCCATGTTTCACTAACTTTTTCATGGTCAGCAAACTGTCTCTTCACCATTGCAATGTTTTTATCTTCCATATTATAAAGATCATCAGGTCTATGGATGTCTTAAGAATTTTTAATGTGATTGGTGATTTAATACCTCAGCCGGCATCTTAAGGTAACCTCCCTCCATGAAGGGGTTTTATTTTTGTCTACATCATTCCAAGCCCACTTCTCATATTCCCTGTGTAAAACACAGTCACTGGGTTGTATTTACATGACTTTTCTGTTTCTGAACAGAGGATGGCAGATACTAAAACCAACATGCCATGCTTGAAATATAAGAGACTGTGGTGTCAGCTACTGAATTAAAATTTCATGCTTTGGTATAAAACGAAGTTCCAGCTTCCCACAACTGAGCGCATAATAAGTTTCCTTATTAATAAAGTACTCGAAGGTTTACACACAGTAGCAGTGTCTGATGTCTTCCAATACTGACATATTCCTTCAAAACGTATCAAAAGCTAGTGACCGTGTTTGAAAATATGGTCATTTGAGTATCGGTACTCTTCATGGATTTTTTTTTTCTGTTTTATTTATTGCTTCATGTAAGTGTTTTATTTGTATAACTAGTATAGGGCTTCTGGATCCTTCTTTTAGGGGTGATGTTGGGTTAATTCTGTCATTTTCCTTCTCTAGGACTTCAGTTTCCTGTTTTTAAACTCAGAGTTTACAGAAGTACAAGGATGTGATTTATAATTGAGTCTCTCCCACAAAATAATTTGCATGGTTTTTTTCTGTTTTATTATTTCGCTATATCAAACTGCAAAGAAAATTCAGCTTATTCAGGGTATCCTTATATTTAAGATTTTCTTTTCTATTTCTGTCTTGATAGATGTACCATCAAATCATTGTAGTTTGGCTGTATGTTATACCATGGATTTCACAATTTTTTGACCATTGCTACCAATTTAGTAGTGCAAAATAAGTTAGAATCTTGTTTCAGAACATGAAGCAATGTGATCCACGGAACAGCAACTACTGTGGGGGAAATGAAGAGAGGATAGGGCTGTAACCTGTCTTTAAAATGTGTCCTAAGTAAAGTTAGATGTTGTGAGACTGGATGGATTGTGCATTTGAGAAAATTTGTGTTAGAAAGTAAGGACAGAAGGTTGTGCATGATTTTCCATCTGATTCCCTGTTTGGAAAAAGGACTAAAACAAGAATTTTCAGACTCTGCTTCCAGACTTCTCAATGCCCACTGCGTATGGACTGCTTATGAGTAAGAGCCACCAGCCTGTTTGGAACTGCTGTTTTGCTGACATGATGAAAAGGGAAGGCCTCAGCCTCTGGCCATTATCATTACCATTCTACTATTTTCCTGCCTGCCTGCTACCTGGGCTTCCCTATGCAAATTTTTTTTCTATCTTCTGCGCAGACTGATTCATCCTTCTCATGCCTGGGAAAATCTCAACAGGAAAATGCACAAGATTAATGAGGAAGAGAAGGCACTTACACTGAGTCTTTTCTTGCTTATTCTCAAACACTGTTTTCCTTTCTGTTTGAGGCAGTTGTTATTTCTGTGGTCTTGGTTAACACTTTTTGTATTTATAGGGTCCTGACTTCTGTAACTTTCTATAGGAATCTTCACAGTGCTGCTAACAGTACTTCGTCCCAACCCCTTGTCTTTCCCTATTTTACACAACCAAGAGAAAATCCTATAGCATATTTTAGTCGAGAATTTAGCAGCAACATTTCTTGGCAGGAAAAAATGAGGAGATATTCCTACCCAATTTTTAGCTGGTTTCGTATTATTCATGTCCTTATACTTGTTCACTCACTTGGCTGTTTAATCTTTGATTTCAGGCCACTAAAGAAGTAATAGAGCGAGAAGCCCCAGGGATGGCCCTGGCAATGCTGATGGGATCACTTAATGTTACTCCTCTGGGCATGCTCTCTAGGTAAGACTACTTCCTTCAAAATATGATGTGAACTCTTTCTTTAGAACTACTTATTGTTATCCAATAACCATGCACAAATTATTGAAGATTGCCATTGTTATCAAGACTAGAAGTCTTAGCTTCAGAGAAGTGTCCAAATTCAAATAATGGTAATTGCATTATCTCATTTAATATCCTTTGTTCATCTCTGTTAGACACTGTATCCTCCTGTATTTTCTGTGCCAGGTTATTTGTAATATTGATGCACACTCTTAGACAGCTGTTTTTTCATTCTAGAGCTGTGATGTTTTGGTGGTGAGTGATGAATTTTTCTGAATGTTGTTCATCAAGTATTAAAATGCTTTGTTTGGCAAAGAAGTCCCTTTGATAAAGACAAATGTCTTGTACTGTCCTACATCTGGAGGAATATAATTTATTTATCTCTAAAAGTACCTGGAATGCATGCACATTTGTGTGGTTTTGTTGTGAGCACACATAATACTTTTGCCAGCCATGCCGTTCTTAAACTCTTTTACTTACTTTTCGATACTCCCTTGAGACATTTTTGGCAGCCCTGTTTCTCTCTTGAGCCACTAGGTTGATTATTGGCAGCTGAAATTTGCAGTTTTCATGCTGTTGGTTTAGTCCTTTTTTTATTATTGGTTGGTTGTGCTGGTCATTTAGCTTATAATGCTCAAAAATATTTAAAGCAGAGTAGAAGAACCAAGAAGACTACTAAAGGAACTATCTCCCAAATGCAATTCCACTTCATTGTTATTCCTCTGTGGACAGTTCTTATTTCCTTTGTTTTGAATCTGCCATAAACTGTAACCCACATATGGGATTTGCTGGATTGAGTTTGTACTCTGTAAGCTTGACTACTGCAACAGGAATAAATGAACACATTTTTTTAAGTCAGGCTCATCTCTGTGCTGCAGTAGAGCATTCCTCAGCTACCTGGAATTCTTTCTAAACTGAGGGTACGTAGTGTGAAAGAAGTCAAATGAGAAAAGAGAGGCTAGGAGTCAGGCAATATTCAAGCTGCCAGTTGAAAACAACACTTCAGGCTGGCTTGAGTTTGATATCACAAGTTCATTTAGTGGCACAGAAATTATTTCTGTGCTATTTACGTGTGAGAATTGTGACAGCTGTTGTGGAAATACTTGTTACCCTGCTAAAAAATGCCATGTGACCAATAAATGGCATTAATCACGGAGAATTATTTGTATAAGAAGAAATCTGGGAAGTTGGCTACCCAACAAACCATGTCCTTTGGCTCAAAATTTTTGCTAATGCCATAAAGGGAAATTATTTTCTTTCCTAATCTGTCTTCACTTATAGCTTATAGTTTTGTTCGATAAAGAGAATGTTACACAGTTTCTCTAAATGGTAACCTCCATATCTTCATGGTTTAATTACTTGGCTAAAATGTTGAATAGTCAAACTAGACAGCAGAAAGCATTCAGCACTTGAGTGTTCAGCCTTGCATCAACACCAAAGGAATTTCTTAAAGAATAAAATAAATAAATACAAAACCAAAAATTAAATAAAATCAAAACTTCCATCTTTGATAGTTGATCTTGTCTTTTCTGGAGGGAGAGGGAAAAACTATTAGGAAGAATTATATATGAATTGCTTAAGTACAATTTTCACCTGAGAATTACTTCCTTCTCTGCTTTTCTTATGTTGAATCTTTAAAAAAAAGAACATACTTGAATTAATGCAACAAGCACAACTTAGTGTTTTTACCTGGCCAGGGACATAATGTTTAACACGGTCAATTACATTGCGAAAGAACCATGTGTATGACCAAACAGGGACTATATCAAATAATGTGTTGGATGCAAGTAAAGAGTAGAATTAAGGGAGCTACGCAGATCTAGTAAAGATGGAAATACAGCGCTGTTTATACTGTCCATTGAATGTTAGACTCTGTCAATCTTGTTTTATGCTTTTTCAGCTCAGCTTCTCCGGAGTTCTCTTATGAGAACATAATCAGCAAATAGATTGGAAATTAAATGTACAAAGTCTGATAAATCATAGAATTTATCTTAAATGCTTTCCTTTTGTTTTGATAGCAGAGATAGATGCATGCAAGAATTTCAGTCTCTGTTTCTTTCTTTTCAGGCCCGTGTGTGGAATCAGAGGGAAAACTCTCATAATTAATCTTCCAGGTAGCAAGAAAGGGTCACAGGTAAGAAATGTTCTCACTGATCTGCTAGGGAGGAACTACGAGCACTTCTCATTGTTTTGAATGGTAGAATGGGCACTACAACATATTTTACAAAAGTATATTGAAATGTGTATTCATGTTGAGTGACCACTCTCTTAGCCAAGCACCATACAATTCCAATCAGATTGAAGGTGCTGTGTGACCAGGACATTACATGTAGTGCAAGAGAGCACTCACTTGAGCGGGAAGTGCTAATGAAGAGTCTAATGATCTCATACGTTTTCCCTTTCTTCTCTGGTTAGCTGTACTTTATCCCTGGGTTGTCTCCAGCTTCCAGGAAACCCTTCTTTTTTACACAGAAATAAGAGGAATGCCTAGCATATGGTAGAACCTGCTGGAGTATGCAGAACATTCAATTTTAATCAGCAAGAGGGAAGAAAGGGAACGTGATTTTTAAGAGTTTGAGGATGTTTTTGAATCTTCTCTACATGAGTATATCAGGCTTTTCACTCTTCATACAGTTTGTTTTCTTCCTGCATTTTTCTCAGTTTGGACGGAGGACTTAGGCTTTTTCTCTTTATTAATGCTTTCTTTCTGTGTGTATAGCTGAGAGAAACACAATGAAACTTCAGCAGGGATTTTTGTGTTCGTGTGTTAGTAAGGCTAGATCTTCCACTAATTCCTTTGTAGTTGGGTGATAGAAAAGTAGTCTTCTCCTCACAAATACTGTTAAGCTGAATAATGAGCTGTACAACCTGATACAAAGCTGCTGAAGTAGGTCCCCCGCCAGTCACAAGAATCTATTTCTTCAGGGCTCAGACTCCATCTGGCCTTGTTAATAAGTGTCTTTATCCCTGGCCTTTAACAAATTCATGCCTGATACGCATGTCTGGAACCAGTAGTATCCAGGCCCAGAGCAGACAGTACTAACACGTTTAGCAGCACAGCCCTGAAGTCACTGTCTCTTGAAAGACATCTGTCTGGAGATAAGAAAACAGCATTTATGTGGGCTGTCACCTGGAAGTTGAAGAGGAAATGTTTTGAATATTATTATCTTAAGCAGCCACCATAGGTTTTCAGATATGCTGTCAACATGTTTCAGTTCAAGGACTCAGTGTGAGCCCTCCTATGATTCCTTACAGCATTTTTAGGAAATCTAATGAGACTGTAATTAAAAGGAAATTTTACAGCGTTCAAAACACACAAATGGCATTGGAGGATGGTGAGGTGGGAGTATACCTCCTTGTAAGTGGGAAATCATATGTATGTACATGTATTTAACATAGCAATGGCCCCACATTTTAAAGAACTGGTGCACCAGTAAGAAGATTATTCCACAAGTGAATACTTCTTTTGCTGAATTATAAGAGTGATTAAATAGCCTAGAATCTCTAATGGTTTTTATTGTGCTCAGTAGCACTCCTAACCTAGAGCAGCAATTGTCATTTTCTGTCCTGAGGCAATCAGACTTTGAAGATAGGTAAATTGCAGAAAGCGAACGAGGAAAAGAAATGAAAAAGTATTAGTAAGTATTTTAACAATAGTTTGATATAGGTAAGTAATTAAAAAGGTAATTCTACTGGAAAAAGAAAAAATGTCATATGATTGCATTACACAAGCAAGCTTTTGATAAACTGATTTTTATTTGTTCCCATCAATATGATACCCTGTCTTGTCACGATTTCTTTTTGTATGAGACATCTTTAAAGTGTCTGATTTGAGCAAAAGACTTTTAAGATGAATAGTAAAGAAAATTGTTCCATAAAAGGCTGAATCTCAAGAACCAAAAAGGACAGATTGTTACCAGGAATTTCCCTCATTTTTCTCTTTTACCTCTTGCTAATTTCCTTTCAATTGTATAAATATGGTCATATGAGAAGCTTATATAAAGCTATGAAATCACAGCAGTATATATATTACATTAATAAAATATTAAAATTTTAATGGAAAATGACAGCAGTGTAAATGCTTCATCTCAAAAATGGGCTGCATGCCAAACATGATTTCACCCAAGAATATCTGTGTTGCATGTACCATTGAATCCAGATCTATAGAATACTTCCATTCTTGTGGTTTTTTGTTTGTCCTTTTTTAGTCTTGGAAAAGATAGTTAATGTTATGAAAGAGGGCAAAGTGTGAAATTAGGAGATGTTTATTAAAATCATTTGGTCTTTAGCAATTTTTATTATTGTGGTAACAATTGCCTTAACCAATGAGTTTTATAAGTAATACAAGCTTTTAGAGGACTTAGAGGAATCTGTGTATCAACAGTCAAGCCAACAAGGCTTCATTTCAGTGGTAGGAGTGGGGAACATGCTTCTCTGATTAGTCAGTTATTAGTGTAGTTTTTCTCAGTTACTGGTCAGTTCAGAGATGACCGTTCTTGTTTCTCACTTAAGGTCTGCTTCTTTGCTAAAGTAATGATGGTTGTATGCTTCATTATGTTAAACCATTTTAGAAGTAATACTGTGGAGGCATGATAACTCTGCAGTTTGCAATTACATTATAGTAATAATCTGTATTATGTTTACAAATATGTTTTAATATGCATTCATTATGTACAGCAGTTGTACTCATCCAGTTTACTTCAGTTCTTAACAGTAATAACTTGAATGTTAGAAGAATTTATGAATCTCTGAGTTAGTCTGACTTACCATTCATTACTCTTAAACAAACAACTGAAAGATGTGTTCTTATTCAGAAGCTTTGAGGAAATACAGTGCTTTTGAGTCATGTTTTACTTACGAAGTGGCATATATAAACTCCATCAATTTCTGATGGATTTTTTGCTTTTTATTTTGTTTACATAGTCATGTTTATTTATTGAAAATATTTATTTCATTATCTATTTAATTTTTTTATTATTTATTGTATATTAGTATTTATTTTCTAATTGTTTTTAAGGTTATAGAACAATGAGAGGTTTGAAAAATAGGTTATTTATGAAACATTTTTTTCTGAATTCCATAGCATTATAATGACATCAGTGTAGTTTGCCATTCTTCCCATGTATAGAATAAGTCCACTAATAAAAAAGGATATAATTATATAAAATTTTAATTATGGAAACCTTTCTGAATTCTCCTCTAATTGTGAGGGAGCATAACATGAAAGATTTGAAGCTAATATCCCTGCAGGGATATGCTTAATGTTTTTATTCTCCATTTTTGTAGCATTCTGCCAGCTGCTGTGAATTGTTTTCTGTATTACATATTCACAAAAATTTAACTCTTATTTTCTGAAGTTTTAATACAATACTAGCTTAATTGCAGTGGCCCTGTTGTGCAATTTACTGTATTTGCCTGAAAAATGGCAATAGTATCTAGAATAGTCACCAAGTCTGTTTCTGAGTTCATTTTTTTTACCTTTTAAGAGCAGTTGCATAGGACATGTCAGGTTTTATTTATGATCAGGTGAAAAGGTGCATCTAAATCCCAAATATATTTAAAGAGTAAATTCCTATTTGCATCTGCAGGTAGCTTTTTATAGTGGTTTCTTTTCTTGTCGTGCATAGGAATGCTTTCAGTTTATACTGCCAGCCCTACCTCACGCCATTGATCTTTTGCGGGATGCCATTGTAAAAGTAAAGGAGGTACACGATGAGCTTGAAGATCTACCTTCACCACCACCTCCTCTTTCTCCTCCTCCAACCACCAGCCCTCACAAACAGACAGAAGACAAAGGAGTGCAGTGTGAGGAAGAGGAGGAAGAGAAGAAGGATAGTGGAGTTGCCTCAACAGAGGACAGTTCTTCTTCACATATAACAGCAGCAGCCATTGCAGCTAAGGTGAGTCTGGCTTCTTTCCTTAAGAGACCCTCTAGTTTTTGTCTCAGGCACTTTGCACCAATATTCATTTGCGTGTTAAGACTATGCATTGATGTCTTCGTTTCAAACAGGTGTATTTTAGGTACATTTTGTAGAGCTTCATAAAAATATATGAATTCTGTTTTGGTAGGTGATTTCAAATCCCAGTGGGAGACATATTATTTATTATCTTGATGTTAACATATGTTTTATGATACCATTCTGATGTGACAGACTGGTTTTAGTGGCTTTGTTTAAATTCAAAGTACTCACATGCCTGAACATGCAAAGTCCAGTAGGCAGCATGTTGAGGAATTGCAACAAAATTTTCCAACTCATGATATCTAATTCGAAATGAAAATGTTAATTTCTGAAAACAGTGATAAAAGTATGACAGACAGCATATTAAGTAATAAGCTATTCAGATTATTGTATTCCAGTGTGCACGTCTACATAAGAGATGTGAAATTCTGCCAACAAACTAAACACCATATTGCCTTTATAGCCTTGCTTTAACCAGTAATCACAGATCAGCATTACTCAAACTAAAATAATAAATTCGAGACTCCAAAAGAAAAAAATGAAGTAACACTTGTAAATAACTTCAGTTCAAATTTTAAGTATTTTCCCAAGAATTATTGTATTATTTGAAGCAATATATAAATATTGACTTCAGTTTTATGTGTTCCGTTTTCAAATGGAAAGATAATGTATCCCTGTGTGTTTGGAAACAGTTTTTTCCAAACTGCTTTGTTCTATATCTACTCCACAAGTTGTGCTTTTAATTCCTGCTATGAGAATTGAAAGTCTAAGTAACTCAAAATTATATTAAAAAATTTCTAAACCAAAGCAGCAACATTCTAACTCCAGAAATGTGAATTCAGGTCTGAGACATCTTGACATTTCTAAGACAGCTGCAGCTGGAGGTCATCTCCCAATATGCAGAAAATCCTGATTACATATGTCTTTGCAGGGATGAATTAAGGTAATTATCATTTACAAGTATCAGTTTTTATTAATGCAAATTTTAAGTTGTTTCATTTCTTTCAATACAGACAAAGATAAATAATATGTGCCGTTTTTAAAGGCAGGAAATACCTGAGATCTCAACTCTATGTTCATATGAGCTTGGCATTTCAGTGTCACCGTTGTTTTCACCTCATTCCTTTTTGGTCATTTGCTTGTACAGTTTCATGTTTTCCTGTCACTGTATTCATAGCTGTTATGTGTTGTGCATTAGAAGCATCCATCCCACACCAGTGCAGCTGTTATCATGGCAAAAGGTGAACAGCCCATCCCTGGTCTCATCAATTATTGCCATCACGCAGCAGGCAGTGCAGGAGAACTGGTAAGACACTTCCAAGAGGTTTTTGCACTAACACTAACTAAAAATACTCTGCCTGCCTCCTAGTCTATGTATGAACAGACAGTGTTATTTATTTTCTTCTAACAAAGACACATCAGTGTTATCTTTTAGAGCACATTCTACAGAAAATACCTGTTTAAGATAAAGGGCTGAATAAGGTAAAGGTCATGTGTGTTGTCAGTTTGAATCATTTAGCTGCTGAGGTAATAATTGCTATAAAACCTATGTTTCTGATTAGTCATCAGCTTTATAATCTAATATACTCAATAATTGAATATAATTAAAATAATCTCCTAAAATTACTGCTTTAGAGCTATGAAATTGTAACTTTTTCCCCTTTGTCTTGCTTTGCTGCTTTTCTCTCAATAGCATTTTTGTCAACACAACATTTGCACTCGGTGTTCATAGTTTGCTTTCATCACTTGCAGTTTCTCCCTCATTTTTGTTTTCTGTTTAGAAATAGAATTTCTCAGAAACAGAAGACTTAGGGAGTCAGGAAGCAGTGAACTTACTATAAATTGCTGGGTTTTAGTGAACAGTAGAAGACTACTTCAATGAATGGTAGAAAGGACCTGTTCCCTTTGGCAAATAGTAATTTAAACCATCAATCAAATAGCCTAACACCTCTGTATTTAAAACATGATTCTATGTCTCTTGAAAAATCACTTCAGAAATGTGTAGACTTTAAAGAGTTCACACATCTGATGATAAAGCTGTATGTATAGCTTTACAATACATATACATACATACACCCGCTCATTTATTGCAGTAGTTTGGTTCTTTTGAGTTGAGGTCACTAAACTAGAATTTGCACTATATTCTTCTGTATCAGTAGAACAGTGAATTTAGCGTCTATGAAAACTGTTAAACTGTCATCCATGTTTCTGTGTCCTTTTGCAGATTACTCTTGTGCTATTATTTTATACATTCTATAATCCAAATCAGATCTTCAGTTTCAGAGCAGAAGGTGGTTAGTTTTTTGGCAGGTTTTTGGTTTTTCTAAGCTGTCTTTTCTGTATGTTTTTAAGACATTTTTTTCTCTTATATAGCAGTCATAGTAATTGCCATCTACAGGTTGTTTCTTACCTCACCATCATTGTCAATCTTTGTTTCATTTCTGAGCAAAAGAGAATAAAGAACTCCTGTCTTTTCCTTTCTCCCCTTCTTGTCAATGCTCTTGTCAAAGTTCTCTTATATGAAAATATAAATATTTAAACCAAAATAAAAGCACTTCGGAGAAAGGCAAGGGCAGATAAAAATTGTAGAAGCAAGGACTGATGGATATGGGGAATATCTTTCTCTGTCACTTCATTCATTTCTCATTCATTTCTGTCTTCATCAGTGTGTTACAACAAGTTATCAATTCCAGCTAGAGCAAACAGAAACTATTTTCACTCAACTAAGAATTGTATTTTACGCCATTTAAAGTTTTGAGATCTCTACTCTGTATTCAATTTATTTGAAACTGGAAAATTAGTTAAAAATTTTAGGGAGACACATCATAAATGCTCAGTGTGACTTAAAGTTAAAAATACAGTCTATCCAACATGCAGTAATATTCCTGCCCTTCTTTATTTCAGATTTCTATGCCCCAGGACACACAGAAATTTCTCATGAGTTTATTAACATCTTCAACAGAGTTAACAAGAAGTTGCCTTGATTAGAGGCCAATATTGCCTAAATTTAATTTTTTAATTTTAAAATTTTAAAAAAAACTTACTAAGTGTAGGTGAGAAAAATAAGAAATTCCCCATGTCACATTATATTTTATATATTTTATATATTTTTATTTATGGCATACATGAACTAGTCTAACCTTCACTGAATTCAGCAGGTTGTAGTGATTTAGAGAGAATAGTAGTGCTGGTTTTAGCAATACAGCACATTTCACTTTCATATTAGAAAAAGATCAAAATTTGTAATTGTGAACTAACTTCATGCTCTGTGAGATTTTTTTCCTAGAACTCGGAGTTCTAAGGTTTATATATTAATTATTTTCTGGTAATTGCATTTTTTGTAAAGGTAGTGATTTGGGAATAATTCTCACTGGAATTAAGTGCCTGTGATCATCTTTTCCCTTTATCTTCAGCGTCCTTTTCTGATTCATATCCTGGCTGAAATTTTACTTAAATTTTCATTTTCTCACATGCAAAAATTGGTACTATGCATGAAGTTCAGGGGAAACTGGGATTCTCTCAGTCACTTCATTGCAGAGAGAGGTTTTTATCACAAAAAGGTGATATCAGATAAAATTTTAGAAGCAATGATTGATCAGTGTGCTGGGAAATAAAAAAAACCCAAAATCTTGTCTGAAGGATATGAGATAGTGTGACATACCTGGTTACTCTACAGTACCCACAGTAAACCTTGAGAGACCTGGATCATGATCTCATTTGCAAATGCAATCTTGTTATTTGTGTTGTGAGGTCTAGGAGTACATAAAAGGGGTAATGGACCCATGCACAGTCATAGCAAGATGTGTGCAGATTTTTATCAGAGGAAAGAAAAGGTATCTTATTTGAAGACTTAAAACTATTCTTTCTTTGATTTTGTCTATTTTAATTTTATGCCTTTCTCAAATTGTATTTTTTGCTGTGTTTTTCTTAGGCACGGAGGTTAAAAGGAAGCATTGAAAGTTGTAGGGAGTATCTATTCCAATGTAAAACTTAGGTATGTCAGCCTGTTTTGGGGTTTAACAAATTTAAGATGCAATTTCAGGAGAAAAAGTGAACAGAAGGGAAATCATGCTTCTGACTACAAACCATCTGAACATTCAGAATATCATTGAATCAGTTTACCTCTAAGATACATCTCTGAGATGTCATTTGCAAATCAGAATACTCCATTTAGAAGCCACTTAGGCAGTGTTTCTGAAGAGGAAGATATCCACAGCATAGTCATCCATAGTAAAAAAAAACTGCTGACTTCATAATTTACACTGAAAATTGTAGCATGAGTTGCTTAGCCTTGAAAGATCCTCTGAGGAGAGCTGACAGAAACTGACTGGCAAAAACTACTGTTAGTCTAGAAACACAGTAGAGCAGATAGGAGGCAGTTGGAGGCACTCTGAGAACAAAATCTATTTTCACACAGCTTATAAGGAAGAGGGTATATGGTGAAATAAGATCCCCTTGGTATAACCCAGTATGTCTGTGTCAAGGTTGCTAAGTTAGACATAGTCATTATTTATAGAGGGGAGCTAAGGAAGTTGAGAGAGTGGGAAATGACATTAGAAAAACCAGTATTTAATGACACAAGTATTCAGATTGGTAATTTTAACTACACTGAGACAAGCAACAAAGTTGTCTTAATGTTCTAATAATGTAACACATACTAAAAGCTAGGATTCAGGCTTGTTCCTGGAAGGACATACTTTCCAGTGGCTTCTGTCTGCCCTAAAATCTTAGTAGGCAAGAATGCTCAAAATGCCTAGATGAAGATTGGGTAACAGCATCTCAATTTAGTACAAAAATCCTGTCTGGAAATGCCCAACATTTATGATTTAGCTTGTTACTGGATCTTCGTTTCTTGCTTCCTTTTATTGTCTGCTACTGCTGTTTCCCCCAGACACAGGGGTTCTTTTGATGGTTCTGTTGGAACTCGAACATCAGAAGTAAGAAATTCCTAATGAGAAGAAAGGTCTTAAAATATGTGTGTGTGTGTGTGTGTGTGTGTGTATATTCCTTCAAAAATCTGAATGTCTACATTTTCTGGTTACTTGTGATAGAAAAGTGAATTGCAGGAAGTAAGAGCAAAGTGATCTGTATAATTGCTGCCTCTGAAAAAGGAAGAGGTTAAAATAATAAAAACAAAATCAGAATAAGCCTCTGTAAAGACTGTTATAATGGAATCTGCTGCATTTGTGTTATAGAACTAATGTTAGAGATCAGTTCTCCTGTCTGAGCTATTTATAATTTCTATGTCTTAACATTTTACACTAAATAAAAAAAGTCATCATGTTAAACTAGTAATCTAATCAGTTGTAAAGCTGGTGTGATAGCTGCGTGACTGGGCCCAAATACAGCAGTAATAAAAACCTGCAGACTTTCTACGACTCAGGATATCAAAGCTAAGAAAAGCTTTATTCTAAAATTCAGTCCTCTGTCTTTTTTTTCTTTAGAACTGAAGGGACAGAAGATAAAAAGTTATGATAAATACACTTTTACAACTGAAAATAAAAAAGCTTTCTCACTCTTATAAGTTGGTGTAATTCCACTTATTTCACCAGCTAAAGGATTTGTCACTAAAATTCCAGCTTACAAATAGAAACAAATAATAATTTGGTTTGGAAGGAACTTTAAAGGCCGTCTTGTCCAAACCCCTGCAATCAGCAGGGGCATATTCAGCTACATCAGATTACTCAGTGACCCATCCAAGCTTAACTTGAATGTTTCCACAGATCAGGCATCGACCATCTCTTTGGGTAACCTGTTCCAGTGTTTCACCACCATCATTGTAAAAAATTTCTTCCTTATGTCAAGTCTGTATCTACCCTCTTTTAGTTTAAAACCATTACCCCTTCTCCTGTCACAACAGGAAGTTTGCCCTGTCTTCCTCATAGCCCCTGTAAGTATTGAAAGGCCACAGTAAGGTCTCCCTGGAGCCTTCTGTTTTCCAGGCTGAACAATCCCAGCTCTTTCAGCTTGTCTTTATAGGAGAGGTGTTCCATCTCTCTGATCATATTTGTGTTCTCCTCTGGTCTCTCTCCAACAGGTCCATATCTTTCCATGCTGAGTATTCCACTTGGAATACTGTGGATTCCAATTGGAATATTCCAAGGGGAATCTCACAAAGGCAGAGTAGATGTGCAAAATCCCTACCCTTGCCCTGCTGCCCACGCTGCTTTGGATGCAGGCCAGGACACAACTGGCTCTCTGAGCTGGGAGTGCTCATAGCTGGGCCATGTCCAGCCTCTCATCCACCAGCATGCCCAAGTCTTTCTCTGCAGGGCTGCTCTTGATCTGTTTGTCCCCAGCCTGTGTTGATACTGGGGGTTGCCCTGAACCAGGTGTAGGACCTTGCCCTTGGTCTTCTTAAACCTCATGAGATTCCCATGGGGCCACTTCTCAAGCTTGTCCAGGTCCCTCTGGATGACATCCCATCATTAAGGCATGGCAACTGCACCACTCAGCTTGGTGTTGTCTGCAAATCTGTTGAGGGTGCACTCGATCCCACTATGTCATTAATGAAGAAATTAAATAACACTGGTCACAGTATGGACCCCTGAGGGACACCACTTGTCACTGATGTCTGTCAGGGCCCTGAACCATTGACCACTATCCTCTGGATGTGATCATCCAGCCAATTCGTTACCCACCAAATAATCCACCCGTCAAATCCATCTCTCTCCACTTCAGAGAGAGTATTGGAGGGAGGGGTCTATAGAAGTTCTGTAGAAGATATCCATAGCTCTTCCTGTGTCCACTAATGTAGTCACTCCATAGAAGTCCTAGGATAATTAGACAGGATTTTCCCTCAGTGAAGCCATTTTGGCTGACTCAAATCACCTCCCTGTCCTCTATGTGCCTTAGCACAGCTTCCAGGAGGATCTGTTCCATAATCCTCCCAGGCACAGAGCTGAGGCTGATAGGTCGGTAGCTCCCAGGGTCCTCCTTTCTACCCTTTTTAAAGATGGATGCAATGTTCCCTTCTTCCAGTCCCCTGAGACTTCACCTCACTGCCATGACTTTTCTAATGCCATGGACAGTGATTTAGCGACTACATTCATTTGTTTCCTCAGGTCTCTGGGATGCATCTCATCAGGTCCCATAGACTTACGTATATTCAGGTTCTTCAGGTTCCTCAGATGGTCATGAACCTGATGCCTCCTCTTACAGTGGGAGAACTTTGCACCCCCAATCCCTGCCAAAAGAAGGCCCTCCCATCCACTAAAGAAGTATGGGAAAAGATGTTGCCAGTGAAGACTGAGGCAAAAAGTTGTTGATGGTCTCAGCCTTTTCCTCATCCATTGTTACCTGTTTGCCAGTTGGTCATCAGGAGGCAAATGCTTCCCTAACTGGTACTCTAATATATTTGAGGAAAAAAAGAAAATACTGAATTTTTATTTTTCCCCTCAGAATGTATTTTAAACCAAGTGTTGGCCTTGAATGGTGGTTTCTAATGCTTTTGCCTTTACTTGCTCCAGAGAGGCCTGTAGCTTTTGCAGCACAAACCTTATATTGAAAGGTCTTGTAGCTGAAATAAAGTCTTCGTGGAATAAAGAGTATTTACTCACTGCATGACATTTCTTATGAGAAATTTTCCCACTATGTGACATTTCTTTAGAGGGGTTCAGTAAATTGCTAGCAAATGGTTTTCTTTTCAGAATATTGTCCCCTAGTTAGTGAATGGAAAGTCTGCTTCCCTTCATGCCATGGTGGAAATCACTGTTGGTCATTGTTGGGTTTGAAACAAAGGTTTCAGAGGAAACCATTATTTTCTTATTATTACCTATCATAGTATGTTTGATTCATAGGTTTTTCAGGACAACTAGTATATTCTGTGCTACTTCAGTTAAAATGTGGTCTTACATATTTGTTACGTATTTGTTACTAAAATTAGGAGAATATGGCATTAACCACTGCCAAGCACTGAGTGTGAGGAGGCATGCAAACCAAGGAATGGGGTATTCCTATGCTTATGAGGTAAAGTTTTGAGTCAGTTTTACATACAGTATATTTTTTACTATTAATTCCGTTTTTCTTCTTTTTAAGATTCCAGATTCCATCATCTCTCGTGGTGTTCAGGTTCTCCCACGTGATACAGCCTCCCTGAGTACTACTCCTTCAGAATCTCCTCGTGCCCAAGCCACCTCTCGCCTCTCCACTGCATCCTGCCCAACACCAAAAGTAAGTACTTTTATGCCTTGAAAGCTCTATGCTCAGCCATGTAATCTATCAGATTAATGTATTGCCTCTGCTGAACAAGGTTGGTTCGCATGCAAGGGTGTGTCATTCTACCTTATAGATAAATGCAAGACAGTGTAGCTCGTTCCATGTGTACTGTTACACAGTTTAACATGTGGGTCCACCAACACCTTATGGTTACTGAAGTTTCATGTTATCTCTTGCAATATTGGTCATGAATATGAAATTGTTAGCACCTTGAATGTATTTATATCCTTTAGTATCCCCAGGAACATAGATAATCCTGCCACTGAGTAACAACATTAAGCAAGTAGTATTTTGTCAACAAAATGTGCAAATTTGTAGCCTGAGCTGGGGCAGATCTGTGCCCCACTATTATTGTTCAGTTTAAGACTTTCAAACCAACTAGCTTTGCTCAAACTTAGATATTTGCTGCCTGACATTTGGAAACAAAATCCAGCCTAAATTGAATAGAAAGAAAGTTTTAATGCCAACCTTATGGGATTATTATTCAGTTCTTAGTGATCAGACTATACTGTTTAATTATTGAAGTGAACTCTATTATGTTCTCTTTTTATCAAACTTTAAATAGCATACTTCAAAAACTAAGTGAATTGACCAGTGGCAAGCCCTGTAATATTTACCTTCAGTAGAATTCCTTTCAGCAGAAGAAAACTGTCTAAATTTACTTCGTGCATTCACATCACAAAGATCTTTGTGGTACCAGATGCTGACATACTAATAAACCAGTAGCAGATGGCAAATAATAACAATCTTCCTTATCTAACTCACGATCCTTGAAGATTATTCTGCTTGCTAAAATGATTGCCAGCATCTGCTAGTTCTTCTTTCCTATTGTTTCATTCTTTTCTGTCAGCAAACAAGATTTATTGGCAACCATATGAATATTTTCGTTTAACCTATGGGGTTTTTTTAATGCAGTGCTTACCTTCACTGTAGTAGAATCAAAATTATTTTGAGGGACAGCAAACTTGAGCTTTATTATATAGTATACTTTTCTTAAGATTGTTCAGTGAATTCAATCTGTAAGCATCTCCTTCACTTTTTTCCTAACAAACTGTCTTGTCTGATGGCTTAAAAATAAAAACCCAGAGCTTCTTCCATTACAATGCTCAGAGTAGAAGAACAAAACAAAACAGAGAAACTGCACTGAGCCTTACGCCCATTGACAAAACAAAGTTGTCCGAAGAAAACCAAAGGTGGCCAGTAACAGGCATAAATAAGAGACAGCTCTGCTGAGAAATAGCTCTAGATGAAGCCTATATATTTTCAAGAAGTTTATCACAATGGGAAGGAGTAAAGACTGTCTGTTACGAAGCAGAATGCAGTCCTCTAGGCTGTCTTGAAAGATTCAGAGAGTACAGAAGGAACATACAAGAAGTTTGAAACTGATTGAGAATCTGAAACTGTGTTTGGGAAGTTAGTGGAGGTGAGCTCATTTCATAATTAAATCATGCTTTGATATTTCATGTTGAGACCTGCTTTTCATGTATTACTGCAAAATCGGATTGTGTTCAAAATGTGTGAGATCACACCACTTTCATAATAGGAATTGCCATGCGACATCTAGTTAGTTTAGATTTTCTGTGATGTCTTTTGATGGTGGTTTGTTACAAGCTGATATACGGAAAAACCAAAAAAAACCCAACTGGAAAATAAACTTGACAGGTGGTGGCATCTATTCCTATTACCTAGAGGTTGGATTTGGCACATAAGCTTCTTTACCACTTAAAGAGTTCTTGGTTCATTTTACACATTGCTTTTGAAAAAACAAAGAAACTACCCATTATCTTTTTGTTCAGTCCTTTTGAATATCTCAAGTTCTCAAAACATCATCTGAATTCATCAAGAAATAATGTTCATTCATATTCTTCAAGATTATCAATATGTCTAAATGTCTTCACTTAGTTCTGTTTTTCCTTCTGGATCCTGGCTTTCTAATGATGCAGTATGAATTAAGTTTACACTGGCCTTTTCCCCACACAGTGATGAGAATAAAAGTAAATTGAACCTCAGCATCCAGGTGATGTCCCAAGGGTTTGTTTATTTTTTTTATTTCTTGAGTCTGCAACTGTGTATCTTTTCAATACTTTCATTTGCTGGTTTAGGAATTAATTTCAGGGCTCCAAAACATGTATATATGACATGAAACAAAGATGAGGAAGTGTCAGGGGGAAAAAAATTATTTCTTTGATTATACTGTAAGTGGTGGTCTAGCCACAGAGCAAGTGGCACTATATTTCTTTGTCAACTGGATATTCCAGTTTATTTTGTTGTACCATTTACTTGTTGTATTTTTTTGTCCTAAGTGTGCATGAACCCTTACATCTCTCTTACTGAATTTGCTGAATAACAGAAAGTTCTGTGTGTCTCAGAAAAAAAAATAAATCAAGCTTCTGCAATGGTGGGAGCACCTCTATTAAATGAATGTAAGTAGCAGGTTACTAAAGCATGAGGATATTGGAGAAAAGGTATGGGAGAACACATTACTAATGCTCCTGATTGATATGTTAGAAGTTTTGACCTTTTCATAATCATATTTTGGAAAACCTTATGTTGTTAATATATACAACCAGATCATGTAGACAAAATACAATATTTAATTGTAAATTTGCTTTGCTGTTTACAACTTCTCATCCGTGTTTTCTGAAAATCTCTGTTTCTAACAAAGTCCTAAATTATAAATATTGAGTTGAAACCTGTATATTTCAATCTCTCTTCAAAAATGTAATTTCCCGGTAAAATAAGTAATTCTATTTCTTGGGAGGTATAAACTTTTTAAGACAAATTGCCATTGGGGCTACTCTATGTCTATGATTAGGTATATCCCCAAGACTAAGCAAACTAGCTTTTTTTAGCTTTTAATAAATCTCTGTAGAGCACCTTTCTTGTTCTCTAAATTGTATTTGAGTTTCAAACAAAATCAACCACTGCACAAAGAGCATTTATAGCATATTTATAGTAGATAGATTCACATATAGAGGCAATCTAAGTTTTACTCAGAGGAAAACTGCACTAACAGTCCTCCCTTTTTCAGTCATTCAACCATAAAGTTGATAGTGGTTGTGACATATTTTTATGTTGTACAATATAGTTTTGATCTTTTTAAAATTTTGCTGCTTTCTTAACATGGTTAGATGAATTTACTAAATACTCACATGACAGAAGTTTAGGATGACACAGTGTGGCTTGCAAGTTTTTCTTGTCATTTGCAGTAGCTGCTCAGATTCTAAGATCTTACTATGTTTTTGTGTGTATTTGTGGTTGGCATTTTCATGAAGTAAAATGCAATGTTCTTTTCAGACACAAAAGTCATAAGGGTACCTAGGGTAAAATGCTCTTACAAATATGGGGAATTTTTTAATATTTGCATTAATGTTGACTCTTTAGAGTTTTTTAAGCTTACAGGATAAAATTTTAGATCTGTAACTTCAGATAACTTAAAAGAATATATCCAGAACAAATGACTGAGTCATTCAAACTTCAAATTTTGTTCTACTCTTAGGGGGATGATATTAGTATAAAAGAAAATTACAGTTTTCAAGTTGAAGACTTCACTTTTCCCATACATAAATGATGTAATCACTACTTAATTTTTGGCAATGTTGTGTGTCAAAGTCCAGTGAAGCGGATTGAGAAGACCAAAGACAGGTTTTTAATTATCACCAGGAATTCATTTCAGTGACAGGAGGTGTTCAAAGTATTTCATTTTGCAAGATCATCAGTCTCACTGATGTTCAGTTCTTTCACTTCAGTGTGCAAAGTTTCTTTCAGTGTTATCTTTGATCATGAAGGATCCTAAGGAACTTGTTATAGTACTTTTAAGATGACAATGTGGGGTTTTTTCCATCTTGCTACTTCATTGCCTTCACTCCTGATGTTCTTCTTAAGAAAAAGTCTCTGTCTACTTTACTTCCTAGTTTTCTGTCCCTTCCCTAAGCTATCCATTGTTTAGTTACACTGAACCAGACAAAACCCTTGGTGGTTAGATCCTTACATATTTGTCGTTTCAATAGATAACTTTGATTCCTATGTAACAAAAGTTTATAGGCTCTATCTTACAGCTAAAATGAGCAAGCAAAGCTACTGCTCAGAATTTTTTTACGTCTAACAAACCGATCGTCTCATCCATCCGTCCACACCTTCTTTGTAGCACAGTACATTTAATTCTGCTACTTGATCGCTGTCTGTTACTTTATGTCTCCTATGAAGAACTATTGTCTTTATCATTCATAAACTGACATCTGCCTAAAGATCTAATATTCCCAAAGTAGAAAGTATGACACTTGTAATTTATGTAAATGTTCCAGTTGCAGAGAATTTCTGAAATTAAATAGCCTAGAAAAATACATTAAACTTCTTTTGAAAGAAAAAAATGCTGATGAAAGTTGTCTCTGTGACAAGAAAAATCTTATTATGTCAGTAATTTCTCATGCTTACTGCTAACAAAAAATGATTTGTCATGAACCATAGCTTTAATGTTGATTGTGTGCATTGACATCTGCACAGTGAAATGAGTTGCAAATTAATACTAAACCTAATTATGATTTATGTTTTCAGTCTAGTATTCTTTCAATATAGAATTGCTATGTGAAGTAAGGACATTAGCAGATGGGAGCAGGTGGAGTTGGAAAGATGTTTTTGTCAATTATTGTTGTTACAGATTTTTCAGTAAAAATATTCAGTATTTTTCAGTGGAAGAAAGATCAGGTTCCTTATCAGAAATTCTTGGTTACTAATAAGATTCTGGTCAAGATGTGTTTTGGTAAGCTGTAGTTTTATCCACAGTGCAGATATTTTGTGTTCATTTGAGGGCATAATTTTTTTTTTTCATCTTGATTCTTACTTGTTTCTTCTTAAGATGGTCATCAAAGTGAAAGCAATATGGCAAGTATGTGAATATATTTTAAAGTTTGAACACATACACTAGATTTCCAAGTGAAGTGTGTTTCCTCTTTATTTATTAAGTTTTCATAAGCTTAAGTTTTTTCTACCCAGGAACTTGCTTAAGTAGCAAGTGCTTTGGCATAGCTGTTTAGCTGTAATGTGGTTGAGGAGCATGGAAAAGTGCAAAGACTGTTTTAAATTGTTAGAATTATCTACATAGGTGAAATCACACCCCAAGCACTGCGAGGGTTTCTTGCTTTTTCTTGGAAAAATACACATGGACAAAGATACTTGTTCCTGCTAAAAATTCCAATGTTTTCATTATTATTTCTGGATTAAATGCCTCTTAATTTTTTTCAGTGTACTTTCCAGGATTACAGAAAATTATATTTAGTAAAAAGAGATGCTAGTAGCATGCATATTTGAGTAGAAAGTAGCCATAGTTACCTTAAGATGAATCCTGCTTACTAATGCACATCAATCTACTGTATCCTCCTGGGTTCTTCTCAGTACAGTGCAGCAGTGGTTTTGAAATCAATTGCTAATTAAGATATTAGAATATTTTCATATAGTCATTACCTTTTTTCCTCATTGTTTAAAGTGTATTGTCTTGGCAAAGCATGTGGATAATAGAGCCCTAGCAAGTCTTATTTTTATTTTACGTTTTGGTTACAAACCCTGGTAGTTGTTAGTTAACAACATGCTGCAGCTTCAAAAGTGAGACATTGTACCTAAGGAAGAAGCAGCTTGATGTGCTTGGGATCTTAAAAAAAACCTCAAATACATCATAGGTACTAAAACCCTTTCGAAAATGGAAGATACACTTTGTAGGAAGGTGAAAAACTTGAGGGATAGGCTTTTGGGCACTTTTTGTAAGTACCGAAATAGACCCATCAACAAGTCTCTGGAGAAGAATAATAAAGACTGGGGTAAAGTGCAAGCTGAACATTGAATTTCAGTAGAAGTACTTATTTGTTTTAGCTTTGTTTATAGAATATGTGTGCTTCAAGTAGTACTTTTTTTATTCATACCTGGAGTCAGTATTAAATAGTATAGCAGCACCAAAATATAGTTCTCTTCCCTTACTCATGCTGAAGAACTGTTTGTAGCAGAGCTAAAGAAGGATGGCAGAGTAATTGGGAATTGGCTTCAGATCCAGAACATCCAGACCAATTCTTGCAGTCATAGAATCAACTACTTTTCAGACCTGTTACATATTGAATCATATAAAGAAGGTGTAATGTGCAAAATTTCTCTACATTTGTATGTCTTAATAATTAGTTGATATTTATTAAGGTACAGAATTTTATTCTTTTCCTGAGTCCAGTGAAAACTTTGAAACATGTCAAAAAATCTTCTCAGTCTTTCCCTGGAAATACTTTCTTTTTTCAAATTGTAACTATTCTGCATGTGTATTCCTTCAGAGCAGAACAATCTTTCAGAGCATACATCCTGACTTACACATGCATTGCACGAGTTCTAGTCTCTGTATGCTAATGCTGCATCAGCTTGTCAGTTCCTCCTTGAAATGCTTTTTTTTTTAAATTAGCTTTGGGAGCAAGAGTTTTGATTTCTTACTATTCTGTCTTCCAAGGCCAAGTGTTTTTTTCAAATTCTGTTAACTTCAATTTGTCATTTCTTTAAGATAGGGAAAAGATGTGCATCCTTCTCACATTAGAAGCCTTACTGACATCTTTGCAGTTCTTATCCAAAAAAATCTCTGTTTGAATTCTGATGTAACACAAGATGAGGGGTTTGGGGTTGTTTAATGGTTTGGGGTTTTTTCACCAACAGCTATGTAGTTATGTCTGGTTTTCATCCAGTGTCTTCAATTAGAAATTACTGTGAATGCACCTCTACAGTACTGTTTGCAAACTCCATTTTATATATATCTAGTTCTGGTTTTGTCACTAATGCTCGTGGACTTTGTTGACACCTGGTGATCATTTTGATGTCTTGCTGAACATGGCGTCACAGAAATACTGACATCCCATCTCCATTCAGTCTTACTTCCTTGGGGCTACTAGTACCTGTTGCATATGTCAATTGACTATACCTTGTTTCTTCATGAAAAGTGGTTTCAAGAATAAAACTGTGTATCCTATAGGCTGAATTTTCATGTAGTCATATATTCTGAGTGTAGAAATTTGGTTTTCTTCTGTTCCTCTTTTTTAGTGTCTTGTTCCATTCATACGCTAACCTGATTTAGTCAACAGCTCAGCTATGGACTTCTGTTCCTTCACTGGCTGTTGACATAATAAATAATCCACATCACTATTGCTGTGTTCTTTTCTGATGAAATAATCAGAATTTTTTTTAATGTACCTGTAAGGAAAAACAGCAATCTTCCAGTTGTTTCTTTTTTATTAAACGATTTAATGATGGCGTAGCAAAGTTCAGTGCCGGAAGTTATAGTGTAGATAGTTGATGCTATTTTAAAACAGAAAGGATTTCATTCACTCTTTCATATCTGTGTATTCAAAAATGGAAAGTTACATGCATTCAGTAGTCTGTCCAGCATCCATATGGGTGTATGCAGCTGGTCTGGTCAGGATAGCTTGAATGATGGAGAGGATGTGGAGTGCCAGCTATGACATTCTCCGCAACTTCTCCAGCACTTTTCTTAGCTGATATCCATTAGGTCAGTGCTGGATGTGCCTTTTATAATCTTTAGAAGCTGACAGTAAAGGGGATATTTGTCTCTCCATCAAGTTCCACCTCTTGAATATGTTAGATTTTCTTGCTGTACTGTGTTCCCTTTATGTAAACCTGTTCTTTATCATTACAATTTCCTCTCTCAGCAGCTCAGCTCTGTTTTGGTCTGTAAATAATTTTAGGTTGTCTGGTTTTACTGATTGGGTATCCCCAGTAGCTGCATGAAGTGCTGTGAGCTAAATTAACTACTAATCTGCATACCATCAATATTTTTCTTATGTTCCTCCCACTATATTTCCTGGTGCTTCCACATCCATACATGGCCTTTCCTTTCTCTGCCGCTTTTAATATGTCTGTTAGACCTTCAAGGAGGATTCTTACGCAGAAGGCTATAATAGCTCACTACTGAAGCAAGCATGTCACATCTTGATATCGTGTCATGCTTCTGCAGTTTAGCATCATCATCATCATATGCACTGCACGCACACATGTGCTGGTTTTGGCTGGGGCAGAGCTAGTATGGGGCTACACAGCATTATAGAGAGCAGCAAAAGCAAGAAGCTGCCACTAAGGAGCACTAGACTAATATACAGTGAGGCGAGTGAGCCCCACGACAATCACAGGAGCCTGCTGATTATTAGGTGAACAGAAATAATAGCTACAAATTCAATCTAGCACATTTCAATCAAATCTGTCGTTATCTCAAAGATTGTTACGCTTTAACCCCAGCTGGCAACCAAGCCCCCTGCAGCTGCTTACTCTCTCCCCCACCAGTGGGATGGGGGAGAGAATCAGAAGAGTAGAAGTGAGAAAACTCGTGGGTTGAGGTAAAGACAGTTTAATAAGGCAAGCAAAAACACACACAAGCAAAACAAAACAAGGAACTAATTCACTGCATCCCATGGGCAGGCATGGGATCATCAGCTTTCTCCAGGAGAGCAAGGCTCCATCACATGTAACAATTATTTGGGAAGACAACCACCGTCATTCCAAATGTCCCCACCTTCCTTCTTTCCCCAGCCTTACATGCTGAGCACGACCCCATATGGTGGGGTCAGGTGTCCCAGCTGTGTCCCGTCACAACTCCTTATGTACCCCCAGCCCTCTTGCTGGTGGGGTGAGTAACGGAAATGGCTTTGATGGTGTTGCAAGAACTGCACAGCAATAGCAAAACCACCTCTATATTGTCAACCATATTTCCAGCACAAATCCAAATCCCCATACCAGCAACTGTGAAGAAAATTAGCTCTACCCCAGCCAAAGCCAGCACAACAGGCAACTTAAGGTAGTCTAGCACCAGCAGGCAGTTATGTGTTCACGGGAGCCAAAAATGATATTTAGAATAATAAAGCTCTTTCAAGGCATGTGTGTTCCTATGAGTAATGTGTCACCTGCAGCAAAACTTTGCTGGTTCCATTGCAGAAGTAGTATCTATCTGATGCAAGATGTGAGAGAGAAGCAAGAATCTGAAGCACAGACATTGCTTTTCTCATTATGTAAATATGCAATTCCCTTCAAGTGGTAGGTTTTTTAGCAAATGTTCTAACAGTCCCTGAAGTCCAGTTTCACCTTTGAAAAGGGTTTTAGGAAATAGAGGAGTTGGAAGTAAATGGCACCTACTGGTTCTATGATCTTAACTCCTATTTTGAGCAATCTGTAATATTATTTAACATTGTAATATGTGACACCATGAAAGACTGGCAAAACAAAAGTAGTTTTCCCTTCTGCACAGCTGTCTGTGTTTTAGAACCTCACTATCTCATTGTTCAGTCTGCTCTCTGTTGCCTTTTGCCTTTTAACTTAAATAGGCCAGTCTTTTCTTGTATTAATTCCTCAGCCAGACAAAGTAGATGCATAAAAATTCTCAGATTTCATTTTCATTAATTAATTAAGTCAAGTTTGCTCATTTTTATTCTTTAAAAAAAGACTCATTCCAAAGTCTTTTCATGCATTTGTTGTAGATTTCAACTTCCTTGCATGACCAAAACTATATATTTGCTTGTATCAGATGTTATCAGTGTTTTGTAAAATGGACTTATAATCTCTGGGTTTTTTCCAACTGGTAAGTCCTTGTGCATATTGCAAAGAGCTTTATTAGTTCAGAACTTTGTGTTAAATTTCACTCTATTTCTCTTACAGCACTCTTAATTCTTATTAAATACCTGCTGTTAAGATTGCTTTAATATTCTGTAATGATGATGCCTCTCATATTTATCTGAGAGCACTCCTAAAGTTTGTGTCAAAAGCATTACTGGAAATACTAGATAAGGTCAGTTTCTACATGAGTTGCAAAATTCTCTTTCACGTGTTCCTCTTTCAGCAAAATATAATTACTTTCCAACTAGCAATTTTCTTGCCCTCCTAACAATTCTGTTTTTACTTCTATATGTTCCTGCCCTACATTCCATCTGTTTGTAGAAGCAGTTGCCTCATCAAACGTAATTATATTAATTCTCATTGTTTACTGTGCTTTTGTTCCTATATCATGTATTACCATCCCCCGTCAGAATTCATGCAAGGTGTTATTTTTTATTACCCAGTTTACCACTGATGTCTCCCCAACCTCAATGATAGCATTTCTCCTTTCTCGGTTTGTATGTTTAAGGAGATTTTTCCTCTTTGTTTT
This sequence comes from Acanthiza pusilla, assembly GCA_036630365.1. Taxonomy (NCBI): domain Eukaryota; kingdom Metazoa; phylum Chordata; class Aves; order Passeriformes; family Acanthizidae; genus Acanthiza; species Acanthiza pusilla. The sequence continues at coordinate 294,352 of JAXCHO010000396.1, read as the reverse complement.
GAATTCCTTTAACTACATTTTCTACTTTACAGTTTCTAGCTTAGACAAAATAGTATCTATTATTTTCATGTCTGCCAGGCTCTCTGTCTAGAACTAGTAGCCTTCTTGGCATGTTGTTTTGTTCTTCTCCACTCAAGAAAGCAGAGTCAAAATATTTCAATTATGGTTTTTGAGAGTCGAAGTTAGAGTAGTACTTTTGCAAAAGGCTGATGAAAGGTCATCATTTGTCTCTGGTGTCTCCGGTGGTAAAACCTTTGTCTGTTGTTACAGGAAAGTATATTTTTCGAAAGAAGTCTTGTTTTAATTGAGCACCTGTTCACTTTGGATCTGTGGCATCTGTATTAAAAACACTTCTCCTGTGAGAGGAAATCCATCTTCACGTAGTCAAGAAATCAGGCAATTTCATTATAGTATAAAACTGCAAAGTCATTCTTGATCTGATTTGATAACAAAAGCAACTGTCCAAAAAGTTAGTTGTTTATCTAAATAACAGATTAAACCCATTGTAAGGCTCCTACAGACCATTAACTCTAGAGTATGTGTGTGCCAACATTTTGCATGGCACCTAGAAGATGCTTTCCACAAGGCACAGGAGACATAAACCTTATCTCAATTCTGAGAAATTTTAATAACTTCTTCATATCAAGGTCTTGTTTCAGGTATCCTTTTTACCCAAGCAGATAAGCTTCCTCTTTTACAAAAGGTAGTTCTCAGAATTGTGTTACTGTTGCATCTGCCGCAGTGCATTAAATGTGAATCTAGTCATTCTTTTCTTTTTTTTTTTTTTTTTTCAAGACAGAAAATACAAGACATTTTCTTTCAGGGCTTGGCCTGAGCAATTGCTATCAGAAATTGAGAATTTCATTCGTCAAGTAGATTCTTACATCATCTTGATTATGCACGTTTTTGAACTATAGCTATATTTAACAAGTATTTCCCCAGAAAGTTTTCAGAAAAATGTACAAGGTGGTTTTTCTTTGGCGTTCTTCTGCCAAGTTCTCATGCCTTATTTTTTGGCTGGAAAAGAAGGACTTGGTTATGTGGCCAATATTATCACTTCTACCTATTGCTGTGTGTAATCCTCATTCTGTGCATCTCTATTCCTCAGGACAATTAATTAAAAAAAAATAAAAATCTGTGCACGTTTACAACCTACTGTGCACTGTGCCACCATACCAGAGGAAGATGCATGCAATATATCAATGCTGCTATACTCCTTTGATTGTGGTCATCCTCTATCTATTCTAAGTGCAATAAATTACACTTTAGCGTACTTGAAATTAACACTAATCATTAAGCAGTTAGATGAAATAAATTTATCTGGGAAGGTTCAAAAACATTATTGTAGTCCCTAACATACCAAGTTCATTCCATTAAATAGTGCTGTTAAATAGTATCAATTACTAAACACCAAAGCATCAACAAACAGTGCTAGGAAATGAGGGGAAAAGATGTGATGGAAAAGGTAATGATATTTAGAACCAAAAGAGCATTTGTCACAATCACTGTCCTGTCTTCTCATAAACAGCCATTCTAAAATTGTTAATACAGTTCATCTTATTCAATTCAACCTTGTCTGCTTACCTCTCTAATTATCTTCTTTCTCACATGGATGTTAGAAGCCCTTTATTTTGTAAATAAAGCCATGTGACCTTTAGGTCAGCGCTTATCCAGTTCTGTATTCTGGATCTGCAAGGAGTATTTAGTATGTGCCAAGTGCATTGCCTGTGAAATTTTTTGTTTAATTGGGCTACTTTTTGTTTAGTAAAATATTAATCAAAGATCATTCTCCTTGTTTTGATTTTCTACAACAGGAAAAGGGAGAAGGCACTATAGTGCTTCAGGGAATTGTCCCATTTTGAACATAAGCAATCAGTTTAACTCATTCTGTTTGCTCCTTGAAGAGATTGTGTAAAAAATAGTATTTAATTTTTTTCTACACTTCTGCCTTTGTAAAATTAATAAGCTGTAGCAGCACAAAATATGACAAAATTCTGATGATGTGTTAAAATGCAAGTTCAAAATTGTATGACCATGAAGATTCTGTGCCATTCACAGATGCCTCAAGATTAGGTGTTAGAATATGTTGTGATGATTATTAGTAATGATGACTTTCCAAATGCATCCCCATTTTTATTACACTCAAAATTTATCTTTAATATCTGAAATTAATTGACCCTATTTCACTCACCAATTTAGTTTTATTTTTAAAGGCAAAATATGTCTTATTTCTTTATAAGGGGCATTTATGAATAGGGTAGAATTTGATTTTTTTCAGTGAGGTTTCAACAGTATGTTTACTTGAAAGGAAAGGAAATGGGTATTTCTGATTGCTTTCACGCCATCATTACATGTTATTGGACATTAATTTCTGTAGGCATTTATTGATACTTGCATTTACTGAAACCTACGTACATTTCAGTATGTTGCTTTTTATTTAAACTCCAGCAATAGTGGAAAAAGTCTTTGAAAGTCTATATGGAAAAAGTCTGTGAGAAAATGGGGATCCTCAACGTGAGACCTTCAAAGCACTTATATTTGGAACGTATTTCTCTCCAATGCCTGTGTTGGAAACAGGGCCTCCCATTTGATTACCCTACAGTAGATATATGAAAATTGTTCTGTAAGAAACAGTAACAGGTTTAGAAAGATTTCAAACCAGCTGCTGGCTTTTTTCAAATTTGCACCATCCATTGCAGTTTATTTTTTAAGACTGCTTTTTTTCTTTTATATATAGTTTTTCAAAATGTGAGGAGCACCTTTGAGCAAGGAATTCTTATATGTTTGCATGGCAGTTCTTTGCAACACGGTGTTTGCTTTTGAAGTTTGTAGACAGCCTCATTGGACAATGGTTTCACTCAACAGCACTGTCAGTATGGACAAAGATTGACCTTGGCCGTGTCCCAGGTTATTGTTAGTACTTGGCCATTTAAAGGTCGTATTGTTTTAAGTTTCTACAAAGTGAATTGAATACCGCATCTTTCTACCTTAACTTAATTTTCTGAGGTTGTCCTCTCACTGCTTTGTTTCCTGTGGCTTTAGTGGATACACCCTTTTCCAATATCCTTACCAACTCCTTCCACTTCTCTTTCATAGCTGAACTCCTCTGAATGTTTAAATGTGAGGAAATACATGTGACAAAATGTGTTTACACAGATTTTCCAAACACAGCCCTCTCTAGTCAAAAGGATGAAATACAAGCTGTTATAGATATTTGAGAACAAACCTTAAATGCACTTGTCCTCTTCCCTTAAAAGTCCCACTTCCCCATCTGTTTTCACAAAGACGATATCTTCCTTGTTACACAGAGCCCCAATGCCAACATCTTTCCCTTAATTTTGGTGCTAGAAGTTGTCAAAGAGAGCAAATACTTGCTTTACAACCCTACCAGAGAGCAGGTATGCTTTATAGTCTATGTGTCCCACCATCAGGTCACTTCTAAGTGACTTCATTGGTACAACAGTTCTCACTGTGACTACCAAGGTATCTTTGATAGGAGCTAGCTTAGTGTCTAAAAATGTTTAAAGGACAGTGTCCTCCACTACATGTTCTATAAACTATATCTACAGCAGCTTTTAAAACTTAAGTTCAGCTTAGGACAGCAAGGCAAAATAGCAGCACGTTCAGAACTGATTTGTTAGTTTGGGAAAGGTATATGAAAAGAATACAAAACTTCACCACCTAGAACTAGGATTTTTTTTTTTTCCTTAAATATGACCTGTCCTGCTTGCCAAGACAGATATCTGATATTTGTGACAGGTGTTTGGGTTTTGAAAAACTCTACCAGGAGCATGAGGTGCAAACTCTACTTTCCTTTGTGGGGAAAGCCAGAGAATTAATGAGACTGCAGGCATAGGTGAGGAGCAAAATGTGCCAGCAGACAGTCAAATGGGTCTGAAATGAGAGGATTGAAAGTATTGAATTGAGGAGAAATTCAGTGTAAAGGTTGAGTGGTAAAGGTTTGATATAGACTGAAGCAATATTTGTGGCTCTTGAGTGATGAGGCTGCAGGACTTGGAGTGTTTGAAGAAGGGTACGAAGTAGCTTGGATGCAGGAGGCAGCAATAGGATTATGAGAAAAGGAAGGGCTGTGGTCAGGAAGAACTGGAAGAAAGACAATGTTGAGCAGGTAGAAGGGTTTGCAAACCTTCAGCTGTGTGACAGGAGAGTTGTTCAACTGTTGCTGCATAGTGACAGTAAGGACCCCACTCTCATATGCCCAGATTCCGTTTAAATGAGATTTAGAGCATTAAGTCACTACAAATAGAGGCATACTATGTTTTTATTTATTGTAGTCTGTCTTGCCCTGGCTATGCATTTTACCTACCAACATTTAGATTTGATTTCTGAACATTAAATTTCACTGCAGTCAATAGATATTTTTAAAGAACTAGGCTGACACATGACGGTGTAAAATAACTAGTGTACAAAGTCCCTTGTATAAGGACATGGTTACATTATCTTTTCCATTATGTGTATTAATAAAGCATTTGATCTAATGATGACACCAGCTTGAAAACAGTAAGAAAATTGCAGTATTTTTTACTACTGCTTGTTCCACCTGCACTATATTTATTCCCCCATTTGCACAAGGAGCAGTGTGAGTAGTAGTACCCATCTGAATAGAAAAAACGTGGGTAGTGTGAACAAAACTTGTGACGGTATGATAATGATGTTTTATTGGCATTCATTAGCATTCACATACATTATGCTTTTGTAGGTTTAATGTTATCAAGAAGTGCAGCAACCTTAATAAAACTTTTATGCCATGCTGCAGTATAATGCAAGGCATGAATATGTTTATTGGTTGAGAAGGTATGTCATTGTTATAGGAGCCTGTATTCCCTTTTTTTTTAAAATACTTCCCATTTATTTAGGAAGCCTCCTCTAATTGGTGTTTGTCTGGCATAAAACTGCAGAAGTAAAATTACTTTCAAGTGCAAATCTATTTTTATGCATGGATGTAGAAGTTATACATAATGCATTTTTTAACTTAAAAGAAATTGATTTGCTGCCATATTAAAAATATATTAAGCTCTTTGTTAGCAGTAGAAGCTTCTTACTTGATGTAGAATATCGTTCTTACCAGAGAAGAGAATTAAGTTGGAGTTCCGATTTCTGTATCAGAATTTTTCACAGTTGTTTAGGCAAGTAAGGGTTGTAAATTTTTGTTCCTGGCTGACTGATGTGAAATCATTGCCAGTAGAGTTATAGTTCTGAGATATGTTTCTCTGTTAATATGAACTGTGTGAGAACTTGTGTGAGAGATTTCAAGAACATTTATTTGGAACACAATGGTAGAATGCATAGAATAGCCTTTGTAGTTTCGCTTCATCAACTGGAACCCCTTCTCTAGTTGAATGCACTATATCAACTGGGGAAATCTCCAAGCTTTTGATAACAAATTCCTGATGGCTTCTGGGTATCCCTGTTCTTTATATGTTGTATTCTTTCAAAGCCCCTTCGTGAGAGGGATGTTTGAATATATGCTGATTCATATTTAGTTTCTTTTCTGGGTTTTTTTTAATCTTCTTAATACATTTATCTTTAGGATCATTTTACTGTTTTTTTTATATATCCACCTACCTTTTCAATGAATCATAAAACATTTCTTTAAGCTAGACAGGAGCTTATCCCATTGTTTTTCATCTATATTTTGCCTGGGTTATTTGAATGGCCTTTTGGGGGGGGGGGGGGTGAAGCAGACTAAGGGTCTATTGTGGAATTCAGCTGAAGGACATGAACCAAAGTAGGAGCATCGTATGTGCAGTTTTGCTCTAGATTTCCAAAACTGATCATTCTTTTCTCAGCATGATGTCCTGCACTTTGAGGCAAAGCAGTAATTGGAAAGAAGTAATAGCAAGTAAAACTGAAAAAATAAGGGAGATCTTCTATGAGAAAATAGCATGTACAAACTTATGAGTGTCAGTGTTTCACATCCAACAACTTGGTTAAAAAGGAACAACTTCATAAATATTTATTAACAGCATGTGCACTAACATTGACAAATACGATGTAAGCAAGTTTCATGATTTATGATTCAGTAGAGGATATTCACACCATTGCACTGCACATGCCTTAAGGCAACTAGGTTAGAAGCACAAAGGAGCTTAGAGCTAAATGCAATAAGAAGCCATGGCTAGAAACTGACAGGGACAATTTTTGTGGAAGGAAACAGAAAATGTTTGTCAGCATAGTTGTCAGGGATGTGGTATAAGGTACCTGCCAAAACATCTCTTTGTAGACCCAGTGATGATCCACAAGTTATATTAATAGTTTTCTTTACTCACCATTCATTGTTAATCTCTGCAGTAGTAATCAAGTGGGAGAACAATTATGGGGTTTCTATGTGTGCAGCAAATAATCTGAACTTGATTTGGATGTGGTGTAGTATAATCTCTTACTTTTGATTATCATGATTCCAACGTGGTGTAACCAGGTCATCAAATAAGGTGCTTGACATTTTTTTAACTACTACTGTAAAAAATTTCCATTGTGAATTTTGGATTTATTCAATTTCAGATTTAAGTCATTTAATGATATCAAAAAGGTGTTGTCATTATGAGCGATTCATGTGTTGCCCAGAATTCTGGAAAGAAGTCTGACGGAGGTTTGGCTTTTTGGTGAACGCGGATGGGAAAACGTGTTTCTGAAAGATTTAGGTCTTGCAAAATTCCAATTTCTTAGTCAGAGTGTAAGCTGGGAAACTTTAGAGTAGCACAAATAGAGTATATTATCAGAAAAGGGAAGGAGTTTAAGATGGATAGTGTTAAATGTTTGAGGATGTTTCTCCTGTAGAGGAACTCTTCCTTTAAATAAATCCGACAAAAGGCAGGGTCTCAGGTTAGCTAACTGTTCAGAACTATTCTTTCTTTTTGACAATATAACTGATAGATTAGATACATTAGACATGTATTTAAGGTTAGGTCTTCTAAATTCTTTTTTCTGGAGTAAAATCAAGGATGAAGATAAACAAGTACATTTCTCATGTGCTCTGTTAAGTAGAACATAGTGGAATAAATTGAAACCGTATGTGAGACTTCTCCTTAGAAAACATTTTCTGTTCACTCATCTTCTAACAAATCCATTAATCATATTTGAGCATTCCTCTTTGCTCGCTGTTTGGTTCTGGTTTCTTTGCTTCCTAAGTTTTCTTCCACTGGCATCCTATCTCATTCTACTTCAACTGTAACTCCATCTTGTTCTTCAGATATCAAGACAGGGATAGCTATGGCTAACCTTTAGCTATTAACCCCTGCTGTTACTCCATTGTGAATAAGAAAGGGATGTAAATATAATGCATTTATAAACTGTCAGTGCATTATACACTCCTAGTTTCCCAGAATGTTCCCTACACAGCACCGTTCTTATTTCATTACATTGAGTATCTTCATCCATCACCTTCAGAGTGTTCCAAAACCATCAAGTCTTTCAGGTAACATTTTGCCCGTGACTACTTGGTGTTGCTCCTGCCTCATCTCTTAATCCACTTATTTAGCTTGTGTTGTGGTATAGATACTTTTGATTTAGACCACTTACACACATCTTTTCATCATAATCTGCTCTAGCTACCAGTGCTCATCCATGATGGGGTTCTTGTGTCTAGCTGAGTTTCTGAAAAACAAGGAATGTATAATCCATGCCATGTTCGGAAGTGGAACTTCTAGATCATCCTACAATTGACCAGAGAAAGATAAGGATATACCTGAATTCCTTTCTGTGGTATTTGCCATGAAAAAATTATGGGGTTTTTATTCCTGCTGTCCCTTGCCTGCTTGGTAATACCTTATTTAATTCCCAGAACAGATGTAGTATAGTTTGTGGAATACTCAAGTAATTCTGATTCATCCTTTGAGAGGCATTCAAGTTGCACTCTGCAATGTTCCTGTAGAAGACAGGTTGTCATGTATATTAACTGTGCCATGGATGTAAAACAAGACTTGAACTTAGATTATCTCCTTTTAATTTATATATCCAAGCATTTTGAACATCATTGCTCTCAGTGTACACATTGTGGATATATTTATATATATATATAGAAGAAAGAAAGACTAAATAATACTAGTTATATGTACCAGTAATATCTCCAGTCTCATTTCTGACTGAATCCTAAACCTTCAGAATAACTTGAGCATCTTCAATACCCACACTGGTGAGTAATACAAGAAAAACTTTTTCCCTGAGGGGCAATGCATATTGCTGTCACAACTTTTCCTCAAGTTTCTGTGTTATGTAGCACTTTTCTTAATGCCCTAGTTCCATGTCACTATATGAGATTATAAGAATTTATTTTTTCCTATTTCTCATTTTCCAAACAAAACTAAATCTATTCTTTATTTTAAAAGTTTCAAATTGGTAAAATGAATTGAGGTTCTGCTCAATTATGTCTTATTCTCTGGGACTGGTAGTACCTCAGCCAGAATAGTGGGGAAAGCATCTTTGCTCTAACTCATGATGTTTTCTGTTCAGATAAGGATCTTTTTCCAAATTGAGGCCATTTTTTTTTCTCTCAGTTAGGAAATACATACCTACTACATAGTAACTCAGTTACAACTGCATATATTTTAATTGAATGTGTCTTCTAAAGGAGACATAGTTTATTTAAAATGACGATTTCTTTTTGTCTGTACACTGGAATTGATTGGAGATTTACTTGGAGTCCCATGATAACAGTTATGTGGGTGTTTCACTTGAGAGTTCAAATCAGATGCTATTTTAATGCCATAAGACCAGGGAAAGAAAGCAACAATTAACATAAATGTTTCCAGTATATTTTGCTACTGAACATTCTATCAGAACTAAATACTTAAATCGTTAAGATATTGTTTAATTGCATTGTTTTCTTGATAATCAAATACAAGTATAAAACCAAAACATTCAGTTGACTGTTTTTTTAATAGGAATTTCTGTTTTGCATGGGTCAGGTAAAAAGAACCAGGACAATTTAACTTGTGCCTTGCTAGTGTGCTCCATACACCGTAAAGCATAGTTGAATTTCCTTGGTTCATTCAATCTTTGGCTTCCTTGCTGAGATTTCTCAAAGAAAAGACAGTGTGATTTGAAAGCGTTCATCTCAGCTGTGTGGGATTTTCTTTTACTTAAGATAATTAAAACTTTCAGTTCAGTCTTGGCCCAGACTAGTAGGATGTTGCTAAAGTAATTTTTATTGTCTTCTTCCTTTCTACTTCAAATGACACACGTTCACTTTATCAGTAAAAGAGGTTTCTTTACCAGATTAAGTAATTCTGAAAAGAACTTTTGCTGTAACTGAATGTTTTATTTTACATGCTTCTAATAGTATGAAGACTTTTGAGCAGCTACCATATTTGTTTCTTCCATCCTCTTCATCATCTAGGAAAAAACATATATAATAAAGGAAAGTAATCAGATAGGAGGTGTTTGGGATCATATACATGATGTATTCAAATATTTAAAATAAAATCTAATGTTGGTCTGGCATTAAAATTTTCTGGTTGGGCAGCATAATTTTTAACTGGGAATCTTGATAGCAGTGGCTAAAATGTCTAGGCCTGGGTCAATAGGAATTGTATTGCATTTTGTCAGGTACCACTCATGATACTTGCAGGCTCCCAGTTGTTGCATACTCTGTTCATATGATTTGTAAAGGTATAGGGTGTTTTTTTCTTCAGTTAGAGTTTTAGAACTTCATTATTCTTAATAATCCAAATCAGATAAGTAACATGTATTCCTTCAAAAATGTTAGTGAATTTAGCATGCAACATGTGTGCCAGATTGGTAATATACTGAGAAAGAAGTGATCAACAAAGCAAGTGTAAAATGCCATGATAAAGCGTCATTTATTCCAGAAATTAGAGTCTGTGTCTTTGTCCTCTAGAGGTGTCTCAGAGAGTCAAATTGATGTCTTGCATGTACTGCTAACTGATTGTGTGGAAATTTTTTTAAGTTCACTTTTTCTTTATTCTTCTGTCTTTTTTACCCATCTTCCCCCATTGTAGCAAATTAGACGGCCGGATGAAAGCAAAGGAGTTGCTAGTAGAGTTGGATCCCTCAAAGTAAATATGTTTCTAACATTTATTTTGCAAGTTTTCTTCTATAGCCTACACTTTTCCTTTTGAAGGGGGTGGTGTGGGGAGGGGGGGAAGGGGGTTTTCCATTTCTCACCATCCCATCATTTTTATTTCAGTATTCTTATTGCTGTTGGGTCACATTTTGTTTGTTTCTGTGCTACACATAGAACAATGTATTGAAGGCAGGCTGCCAGTTAGGTAGCTTTGGATGTCACCAGAAGTAAGAGAGTAACAACTTTTTAAAAGTGCTTGTAATTTGGTGACCATGATTAAACCACTTCTCTGATCTACATTGTTAGTTGTCGTATAACTAACTGCCTGTTACCTGGAGAAGTGATTTACTCATCTTCAAACTACTGCTTCCCATCTTGAAACATAATTAAACTTTTTTAGTGTTCACACTTTTTGCATTTAATTCTGCAAAAGACCATTACAAGAGAGTTGAATATTTCGTATATATATTGCCTTTAAATTAGAAAAAAAACCTCAAAGTAGATAAAGATTAAAGGAAAGAGATTAACATAAAACTAATAAGAATGGAGTCACTGTTTTGCGGATGGTTAGTATCTTCTGCCTTTTAATGTTTGTATAAACATACATAAATATTTAGATTGCTTAACAGAACAGGCAGATATCTAAACCAGTACCCACCATACATAGTGTTACACCCTGATAAATGGTTTTGAACCAAGACGCTGATCATATGCAGTCCAAGCCATTTTGTATAGGTTGCATCTCAAGAGTTGCCTCTATTTCAGCTATCCAATTCTTCACTTTTTTCCTGCTTTATTTCCTTTTAGCACCTTTTCAACCACTAATTATTTCTATTTTCTTCTGCATACTCTTTGTCTTTCCTGCCTTCTTGGTTTGTGATCTTTTGTTTTGGTTTTGGTTTTGTGTGTAAGTGTATTGCATTTGTTCCAGGACAAGCCATCCTCTCTGTTCTTTAACACTGTTCTAGAGCTGCTCTTTGTGAAAATGTTATTTCACTGAGCACAAAGAAGGGGAGGGAAAGGATTAATTATGCACCTCTTTCCGGTAATGCCACCATTTAAATTGATCTAAGCATAGAAAAAGAAGCCAGTTGCTACTTGTTTATACAAGTTCTAGCTAGAGGCATCTGTAACATTCCTCACTGTCTGTGAGGCTTTATCTTTCCATCTTGTGATTTGAGAAGATGTTTTAATTACAGTGTAGATGCGAAGAGCAGTGTACATGAATGAGGCCCTGTTTCAGTGGGAGACATTTAGGACCATTGAATTCACATGGAGGAAAATACAAGACAGCCACAGTTTCTATGCTATTTTTGAAAATTCTGTATGTAATTGCAGCGATCCGTGCATTTTAAGGCATGGGTCATCACATACAATGCTAGATGCATAATGCATGCACATATGCAGCAGATGTAGCTTATTTAGATGGTAAGTTTCACCTATTATTATGAAAACCCATTGATAGCTCATTTTGGATTAATATTTCTTTTTCTGATTTCCCAGGATTTAATTCCATGACCTGAAATACATATATGTAGTCAGAAAACCTTCCTTATAGAAAATGGGAAATCTGAAAATTTACTTCTAAGAATTATTTTGGTGGAAATAAATTCTAGAACACAGCCTTACCAATAAATACGCAAATAAATAAATAAATAAATAAATAAATAAATAAAGTAGCAGAGATTCAGTTGCTTTAGAATTATCATTCCCTGGATTTTTTCTGTGAAAAACAGCCATGTTAAGTAAAGATATCATGCTTCCAGATTCCAAGTTTACTGAACTTGTATGTCTGTGTTGTTCAAAGCACTTTGATATCTTGAAATGTTTTGGCAGATGCAGTGAGAAATGCATTATGCTATGATTTATTAAAAACAAAATAAAACACAAAAACCAAAGAACAAAAGAAAAATGAAGGAAAAAAAACCGTGACAAGAGAACAGGTTGCTTTTTCAATTCATTTTCTGATGTTTACATGTAGCTCCATCGAAAGCTGGAGGAGCTCAGAGATCACCCAGAAGGCAATGTCAAAGGGTGCTCTCTCCGAGTAAATGTACGATTTCACTCGGTGATCTGATAATTTTTAAAACTTCTGCTGGCTGGTAACACCAAATCTGATTGGTTTGTCCTCTCATCCCCATATTTTCCTTTCTCTCTCTATTTTTCCCTTTGTGTTTTCTTTCTTTTCTAGCTGGGGTTTCATTTTAATGTATGTGACAAACCTGACCTGATTGACAGAATTTGTTTAAGAGAATATCTACTGCATTTTAATGAATGCTAATCAAACTGCTTGACTTTACAGAAACTAAAAAAAATCCCTTTCCAAAATCAAAGTTGCATATCTAAAAGTTACCTGAATATTAAACTTGGCAGTGAATAAAACAGATACCCTTAATTTAAAGGATAAAAATACCTTCTGTCAGTGATTGATAGTCTTACCTGAACCAAAAACTATGGCTGATATAAGGTAACCCAAAAGCATGTAGGTTCACATGCACCTCTGTCTTTGCCATTAGTCTTTTTGGGTCCCTATTTTATCTCACAAAATAGGTCAGTATTTGGTTGATTGACAGCTCTGCAAATTTTGGTGCTTGTTTTTTTAGCAGACTAGTGCAAAAAATTCTGCTGTATATTTCTTATGTGTCACATTTGTTCGTTAATGAAAAAAAGTTTTGAAAAGAGAATTAGGATGTAGTATATCAGGCATGACACCCTATAAAGTCACCCATTTTTCACAGATATTTAATGAAGCAAGTCAAATCCAACATAACAATACAAGACAGCAGTACCTCTTGTTTAGTGGTTCATCTCATAAATTAAGAGCAGCTTTTCAGCAATTCTATATAGAAATGTCTTTAAGCCATGTAATTTTGTGTATAATGAAAATTAGGAAAAAACTTGTAGCAGAGTAGATGTGAGAGTTTGTAACACTTTATCCCTTTGCACATCCGTCCCCTGAAGTGTCTCTCAATAATTTCTTTAGATTCATGTCCTCTTTGTCTTCCATACACTATGATTGTTGTCATTCGCAGCACTATCATTCTAACGCATAATCCACTAAAGTTATACAGTGCAAGATAATTTTTGTAATGAAAATTATTTGATAATTTTTGCCCCTTTTGGGTGCTTTTACTTATACAGCTTTGTATCTGACATAAAGTTGATTACTGCTTATTGTTAAGTAGAAATTCTTGAGTTTATAATCTTTTGCAGGTCAAATACAAGAAAATTGAGCTGCTAATATATTGCAGACATTTATAAAGTAAATTTGATTAAAGGAGAGTATCTTTTTCCTGGCAAATCTTGCAGGTAATCAAGTTTTGGGGGAAATGAACTGTGTCATATTTTAGATGTTTGGCAGTAACACAATTAAGACAAAACAAGTTCCTTTATTTTAGACCGCTCTTTCGTAAATTCATTATTTAACACTTAAGAATAAATGTAAAGCCAGAAAATAAAATATGCCATGAAGCATTGTACTATTAAAAAGATCTTCTAATCATACATTATTTCACAGAATGTCACATGGGGAAAGATTTCAAATTAAAAGCTGTCACTACATTAGCCATGACAGCATGACAACATTAGTTGTCATGAAATTGTCCTGTTCCTCTGTGTCACTTTATCTGTTATTTCATGATCATGCCCTACATGGCGGAAGTCAGTCAGTTAGTAAGGAATATAATAAGTAAGTAAACAAAGAAATGTTCCATACATTCTGCATATGCCTTTAAGTTTCTTAAAACAGGCAGGACACATTGCTAAAATTTGCTGCTTTGTCACTACTGCTCTGATTCATGCAGTAGTAATGGATGTTCTAGATAAGACAGCATTTTAAAAGACAATATACAAACGACTGAGCAAAGAAAAAATAGTGGACAATTCTCAATAGTGGACAAGTGGGGAAAAAATAATGAGGGATCTGTTAATAGGTAATTTTAAAAATAATTTTCATCTTTTCCGTATTGCTTTTGGAAAGGGTTTTAGATGTAGGTTTTTGATACTCCTACAATGTGGCAAAAGTATTGAATGGTATGGGAGGGGAAGCATTTAGTATCTAATGGCCAGCCCCATAAGTGAAAATGAAATGCTGTTGCACAATTGTGTATTGGACAATACCATTAAGGTGGAACCTTTATTCCAGAATGAATTGCAAAGACATTCTTTCCAGATTAAATTCAAAGGCCATTGGAAATATGTAGGAAACACTGGAATTCTGCAGAATATCACAGATGCCACCAAAAGTTTAGAAAGCTTGCCAGATATCTAAAATAAAGTTGCACTGAAAAAATGCATGAAAACTTAGTTAATTAAGCAATTTTGGGTGTTGAGTAGTTTTCAATTTTAATATCTTTTAATAGCAGTAATGTAGAACGATTTACTAGGAATTTACCCTGACCTAAGGTTTGGCTTTGCATGTCTTCTTGAGGTGTTCATTCATCTTGCAGTTCTTTTCATGACTTAATCCTTTGACTCTTGCAGTGACCAGTTCGACACTAAACTGTTTTGAAAACTTAGTGCTCTATCACTTGGACATGGTAGCATTCCCCCACTGCTGAAATTAGTGTAGCAGTAGCAAGTAAGTGCATTTTCTACTGTCATGATCAACAGTGAAAGAGTTGACTGGTTTATATTTTATAGCTCATGATACCTCCCAAAACTGATACCCTTCTGGAAGTGCGGAATTACTCTGAAATTCAACAGAACAATACAGCTTCAATCTGTGCTTTGAAGATTTTTTTTTTTTGTACAGGCTGTGAATTTTAAGTACAAGTTAATTCCTGCAGAAAAATATGGAAATCCCATAAGAAAAAGAATCTTAAGTACGGAGTTCCCAAGTAATATGCCAAACAATTTTTTGTGGCTTTTAACCAGTATGGTTCCAAGTCAAAGATTCTGGTTTTGTTCAGGAAAATTGTTCTCAGAATTGTGGTGGTCATAGGTGCCTGGCATTTAGGCAGGGTCAAACCTCGACAAGAATTCATAGCAGTGGCCAAACACTGTCAATAGATTATGTTAAATGGAACCAGGATTCTAATCTTTCCATACAGGCCTGTGTCTCTCAGAGTCTATGATCTCCTGCATACATTTTCTGTCTTAATTTTAAGTACCTTGGCCTCTTTGGCTTTTATTCTTGATCCTGGCATTCACTTAGTAAAGATCTGAGTCAAGCCAGTAAGGCCTTCAGACTGAAAATAAATTACTCTTCCAGTATTTGAACAAGGTTCTCGGTGTAAATAGCTTTTAAAATCTTTCTCACAGTGGGGAATTTCTGTGACTGACAAGTTGACACCTTAAATTGAATGTTTGTGAGGGAAAAGAGCCCAAATGGCAGCACATTAGCTTCACCTAACACAATATGCAGGGGTTGTCAAGTAGCACACAAAACAGTCCCTCTCTCAGACTGGACAAAACAGTCCCTGACGTTCAAATATGACAACAAAATGTGAGTAGGTGATAGATTGCAGAAACATCAAAGGAGCTTGGAAAAGTATTGACGTTTAATTTTAATAGCACAGGAACACTACACTTACAAAATCCTGAAATCAGGCTGATGCCTAAAAATGGAGACTAGTTAGCAAGAAAGCAGTGATGTAGAAATGATCAGGAAATTATAAGTGTGCATCAGACTAAACAATCACCTTGTGTGATCCTATTGAAGATAAATAGCAATCCCCATGTGCTGCGAGAATAATCCTTTGCAGAAGAACATTAGGTCATTTTGGAACTACAGCACTTCTGTATAGCTTTGATTTCATCATTATGAGAAAATTAAACAGGTGCATTGAGAGTCCAGACATGTATGAATAAGAAAACAAGAATTTGAAATAGGATTAGGAGATTAAGGAAAATTGTGTATGCTTGTGTGCTGGTATGTTATTGAGGGGAATATTATCATGTGCCTCTATAGAATTGGAACTATGAAAAAGGAAATACAATATTAGTTGAAGTTATTCAATTCTAATTGGAATAAGACTGAAATTAAATGGTTCCATTATTAATGAAAATATGGATAATTAGATTACAGGATAATTTGACAAGAAAAGTGATAGCATTTACTTATACTAGTTGCCTAAGAGAAGATTAAAGTACACAAATGTCTAGCATACCCCTTGGAAGTTGGTGTGAGGAGAAGACAAGATGTACAAAGCTCTTCAAATCTTTGTGGAGTATGGTTCCAAACCTTCTGATCATTGTTGCTTCTGTGTTTCTAGTTGCTGATACTTAAAAATTGATGCTGTGATGATTCTTGCTATTGATGCGGTTTTTGGATCCTCACCTGCAAAACTGAGGCTAATGGTTTTTTCCAAGCAGTTTGAAGACAAACCATGGGAACAATGGCTAGACATTATTTATGAACATCTTGATTAGAGCCTCATCCAAAAGTCTTAGGTGAATAGCTACACCCCTGTTCTGAGCAGAAACACACCCTATCTTTCTTAGAAAGATTGCAAAGCAGTATTTCTAGAAACAGTTTTTGCTTTGTCAGAAGAGGATCTTTCTTTTTTCTTCTTTTTTTCTATTATTATAAAATAGACTGTTTAAGAATAATAGTTGATTTCTAAAACTGTAGTTTTTACTCTTGCTGTTTATCGGAAGGAATTTTCTATTTTTGTCTTAATCCTTCCTTGAAAACTTTTCAAGAAGGAAATATAGAAGTTGTATATCTAATGGAGACATAAATTAGCACAGACCAACGTGACTGTAGAAATTCCCTGAAAGTGATATTTTTAATTTCAATGAAAAAAATATTAAATACACATTTGAGACTGAGAAATACTCTTGAAAGACTTCTTTGAATACTATGTTCTTTGCTCAGTCTGTCATATACCTAAGTCAGCAAGTGGTCACTAATAACCTGTGTGGAAATCCTTACTGGATTCATTTTTACCACAAATGTATCCAAACTGCTGTACAGTTTGTTACATCAAAGGAAGTTTTGCTACAGCTTCTGATAATACATTTTTTCACCCCTAGAAAAAAATCAAGACATGTTTTTTTATGAGAGCCATTTCTTTTTACATTTCATTTATTAGGCTGCTTTTACTCCTCCTTCAGACAGTGAAACATGAAATATTTTCACCCAAAGAAAGGATTTTCCTATAAATTACTGGAGAGTCCTTTTTTATTACTTGAGTTATGTCTGAGTGATTAATAGTTTAGATTAATGACTATCCTGTATAAACAAAATATGTCTTAAGCAATCAGTAAAACTGTAGTGTTACCAATTAACTTGTGTTTGCACTGAAAGCTCTTGACAGTGGACAGACTCCATCAAGAATCACAGATTTTACATTGCTTAGGGGCATAATCTGCAGATTTCAACTGACCTATATCTGGCCATTAGTAATTGAACTTTGCAAGTTATTCTGGGTTTTGGGGCAGTGAGATTGAAGAAAAACCTCCCTTGTCAAAATGCTGGTTCTGAGTAAGTCAACGCATAAAGATATTCAGGGCCTCTTACCGGTTTTCACATTGTACCCTTTGCAGAGTTATAATAAAACTAATACTTTTAAATGAAACAGATTGGTAAAGTTTCATTCCAGAATACCTTATTGTCCTTAAGATAGTGTTGTCAGCTATCTAGAGGAGGAAGAATTTATATTTGTCTTCAGATTCATCATTGGTTTTAATTATTTTTCAAATGCAGTACCCTTTTTTTTCCCCTTTTCTTTTAAGAAGCTTCCACCTTAAATGGCAGAAATTTTGAGTTTCTGATATAGCTGGTCATGGAAACTTTATGAACTCCCTGCCACTATCTCAGTCCTGGAACCACCTATTCAGAAAACCTTCTGAGACCCTTACTGTGCCACCATCTTCTTTTTAACAATGTTTTCTTTTCCCCACTGCACAACCAGGCTCGACTCCCTTCGTGCTCATCCACCTATAGTGTTTCTGAGGTATACTTTGCACGTGTTCTCTCACACAGTCGACCTGCTCACCCATCACACTTTTTTAATTTTATTTACTTTTTTCTTTTTTTTTTTGCATTGCACTGTGCACAAGTGGGGAAAAATCAGCTGGGGGGGCAGATTTTGCATGATCAATCTGCAACCATGTTCAGCGTGGTTTTAAAATCATTGTACCAGTCTGAGACCACCATGATGTATAATCCAGTAGCTAAGCAACTATTACATGGCATATGAGCATAAATTATATGATAAAAACATCCTTAGTTATCTCTTACATTAAATGAAAGTAACAAACTTACAGATGTCAAGGCTGCAAAACACTTCACTTGTTACTCTGACCCATTTTCGGACAGTGAAGCTGGAAGCACTCTGTAAAGATGGCCATCAGGTTATGATTGCTAATTACCTGTCTAGATATAGGTGGGTTTGTGATACCTGAAGTTCATTATTAATTCCCAAAGCTCTGGCTTGAGTCACTACCTGCCAAAATGCATGTACCATTTTAAATACTTCCGTATCAGCTTCATGATGGTCTTCTGTAATGAGGTATAGTACCATCTTAACAAGAATAGAAAATTAAAATACTTTCAGTTGTAATTAGAATGGGGAATAAAGAAGGAATATGTTAAGATAAAGTAGAATTCACAACATCATGGAATAAAAACCAAGTTTATAAAATACTGTAAAATTAATTCCATGGCCTGCTGTGTAAAGATTAGGTTTCAGCATATTATTATGATTGACAAAAGGATGAGTAGCAAAAATATGGACTTGAGGTTTTCTGTTGTACTGAATCAGTCTTGAGCACATACAGTTATTTATTTTGTATTTCAAAAGAATCCCTAAAAGTTGACAAGATCCCATAAGAGGTTAACAGTTTGCTCTATCCCACATTGTGGGCCGGGTTCTAGACCTGATCTGCATGTTTTGTTCATGAGCAATATAAAAAAATGCAAACATAAAGAGCTCACTCAGTCACTTTGTCCCTAACCTGTACCTTGTTGATTGTGTATGTAATTTGTTCTCAAAAACTTCAGCTTCTCAAGTAATCATTCCTAGTACTTCCTTGTCCTTAGTAATAAAACTTTTGTCATACTTTCAGTGTCTGAATAGGCAAAAGGTCTAATAGAACAGTTCTTAAGAAGAAAGTTTCTTACCAGTTTTTCTGTCATAGATCTGTATAGATCAGTAGTTGCTGTCTGGCTCTACCAGGAGACAAGTCTTTTTAAAAATAATCAAGCATGTGTTCCTAACACCTGATACATATTCTGCAGTTCATTGTGCCTCATCACTGTATTATATGAAAGCCTCGCTTTCTTTGCCATGATTATCATCAAAACACCAATACGGAATGAATAAATTATACTAATGTGCATACAAAGACACTTCTTTCTAAGCTAACACAGGAGCAAGAAATTAAGTTTAGTGCTTACAGGTGTAGGACAGAAGCCATCCTCACTCTGTTCTTCTGAATATCTGTATGAAATTAAGAAAAAGGAGTCGATCAACAGGCATTTCATAATTCATACCAGCAAAAATTATGAACATGCTCTTACAGATGATGAAACCAATCACTTTTGGGGAAACTGGAGTCGTCTTGCTTTGCCTGCAAATTCAGCCATTTGTCCTTCCCTCCACTTTATGGAGGGATCACTGTCTTCAAAGGAAATACAAACCCAACATATTGCAGCTGGTGACTGGTCAACATGTATGGGTCTCCTGCTTGATCAGATTCCAAAAACTTCTCCAGAACTATGACTGCTTTGCAATTTGTACTAAAGAATCTGCTATCTGAAGTATCAAGGTGGCACTGCAAGACTGTGCAAGCAATTCATCATTTATACTCTGTTCAAAGGGAAGATCTTCATATCTAAACTGCAAATACCCTGTCTGTCTACTGAACCAGATCTTGTGATGCAGTAGCTGATCAGAATTTCACACTCACAAAACACACAGTACAAGATATAAAAAGTGCAAGGTATAAAAAAAAATACGGATACGTTATTCTCTGGTGGCAGGCTAGCACCCTGTATATTTTTCAGCAGAACATTCGAGCTAGTGACAGATCCAAAGGAATAAATCAATTGAAACTGGAGATGTCTGTGGCAACTGTAACTATTTAAAGAGGCAGGAAGGGATTGGGGGTTCTCTGGGGTCCATAAAGTATATGTAGTCTAGTTTCTATCTTTTTAAGAGACTGTTCATTCAAAAATGCAGCTTAATGTCAGGATGTGTGCCAAACAATGCTCAACGTCATCCTCTCTTTGGAAAATGGGAAAGGCTGCTATGAGTAAACAGCATCTTGACTTCTAAATTATATGATAGAAAATGTCCCAAACTGAAGTATTGTTAAATCAACTCCAAAAGCCTTCCAGTAGTTTTGATCAGGGGAGGAAAATTAGTAATGTTGTATTGCATGATGTCTCATACCTAGGGGGGAAGAAAGAACCACACTTCTGCTAGGATCTCAAGGTTGTTTTTTGTGTCCACACATATTTCTGTGGGTCTTATTCAAAAAAGATATTTTTCTTAAGCAAATTCTTAAAGCACCATGTTTAGAGTTTCTTGATTTTCTGCATCTGAGTCATCACCAGATAGCTTTGGACCTTCAAAGGACATCTGCAACACAATGACAAGAGAAATGGAATCAGTGCTGAGAATTCAGCTGAACATGTCTTTTGACAAAGGTGTAATGAAAGAAAAAAGAGATAACCACATATAAATGATTTTTGTAATCTCTTTTTAGGAAATAGATGTATTCGTTTCATCATAAAAAATTTCCTCACAATTTTAATTGTTGAGAAAAGGTCTCCAATTGGATTAATTGGCACTTGCAGAAGTCAAATTGTCAAAAAGGAAAGTCAGTCTACTATAAAGGATTTCCTGCTGATGCCTTAAACGGCTAGTAAAAATATGAACCAGACACAGCAGTAGAGGAAAAAGGGAATTTACCTCAGTTTTAATAGGATCCTAGGTGCCCAGACTCATCAAAGGTGGAAAACATGCCGAGGAGCAAGCGACGAGCTGGAGCCCACCCCCTGTACAACGGGTACCGAATTTGTATGGATCTCACAAAATTAGCGTATCTACTTAAAATCTCCCAATAAGAAACTTAACAAATGAAGTAATTTTCACCTATTATAATGACATCCCCTCCCCCCCTTCCATCCAAGGTTGGAGCCCCTAGTTCTGAGGTAGTATGAATGTTTGGTCTTCTTGGCTTTGCAACACCCCAAACTAAGCTAAATATCAGACTACAAGGGTTGTAAACATCTGGAGCTGAAGTACAAGTAGTGTTTGTGCAGGGTACAAGGAGTGTGTATAGAGGGTAACAGGGAAAGAAAAGGGTATAAACGTATATATAAAAAGGTATAAAAAGAAAAGACAAAAATCACCGGCATCACTGTCACATAGAAAGTCTTTGATTGAAGAAGTAAAAGATCTTCCAGCAGAGGGCCAATGGAACCTATGTATTCTACATTGTGAACAATTTGAGGTAGAATTTGCCGCCTGTTTTTCTCATAGAAAACATCCCGGTACATCCTGGTAGAGGCTATTTTGCATCTCAGAGTCCAATAAAATGAAAAAGCTTTTCATCTGTTCCTTTTTATTGTCACCAGTAGCATGAGTGGAACTGCAGATGTGGTCAATTGATGCCTATTTGAGGTCAGAAAAATTTTAGAAACTTCTACTTACTTTAAGGTACTGAGAGGTTTGTTGAGCTCCAAGCATTGTAGTATAGTAGTATTATACACCCTCTAAGCCCCAGTCAACCCCTTAACAATTCCACTTGTCTGAAAGTGAAGTGAAATTGAAGTGAGTTTCTTTAAAAAGGGATTTCCCTGTGTCAAGAGAAGTAAAGCTTTAATTCTTTAAAATGGTATGATGATAAAATCTAAGTTCATATTTTCTTTAAATTTCACAGTGTGCAATAACACTTTTCACCCTTGATGAAAACCAGTTAGCTTCATGCCTATTATTTTTGTGAATGTTAGCTGGACTACTTAAATGGTTAGTCTAAGAGTTAAATTATTAATTAGGACTTATAATGACCTAGCAGTTGTGCAGTATGGTATGTGTAGAATAGATATGTAATTTACTTATTATTCACTTGTCACAAAACATAGTAATTTATTTTTGAATAGTAGTAGTTTACTGAAAATATTAAATCAAATTCGCTTCACTTAAAGTTTTAGAAGTACTCTGACATCAGCTGGTATCTTAAAAATATCATTCACAATGTAAATTGAATATATTATTCAATGAAGGTCCATAGTCTTCTAATTTATAAAATTGCACTTAGGTAGTGCTATGCAATGGCACCATTTTTTATTCTCATTTGTATCTCAGATGTTTTAGCAGCATCAGTTTCTCCCTCTCTCCCTGTCCTCTGGCTTTTGCATGCGCTGTGTGTTTGGCTAAAAGCGTAATGAAGGAAACCTATTGTTCTGCTTGTTTGAAGGATAGTGGCAACAAAATGATTGCAGTGCTATTCCCTGCTTTCTAAAAAATAAAGTTTTTCAAAGAGGAGGATGCTCAGGTCCACAGCTTGTCATATGTTTTATTTAGCCTCATTAGTGGTTAGAACATGATATCTTTTATTGTGAAAGCTCTGCAAAACAGTGCATTAGTTCTCTCTCCCACACACAATATTATTTACCTAAAGATAGGTTTGGAATATATATTGGCTGCATACTGATTGATGGGATTTAATTTTGTACTTAGCATTGTTAATTAACATAACAGAGAGCAGTATTATCTTACCTGATAATAGAGTAACCAGTACAGGGAATTAGGAAGCAGTATTCAGAGACCAAGAGGAGATACTATTTCCTGCAACAGGTAGTTGACTTCAGAAGACCATTCAAAGACTGCTTTGAAGATTTTTAAGTGCTCTAGGTTGAAGTATTTTTTATAGTGTACATTACAAAATGTCGTAAATAATTGAATCTTGTTCTTCAGAATTAAAGCCAGGTAAGAGACTGGTTCTCCTTCTGCTTAGGCTAGTTTGACTAGAAGGCAGTGCTGAAAGACCAGGAATTGCAGCTCTGGCTTTCAGATGTTTACCACCAGCATAGAACCTAGAATTCAGTTTTAGGTACAGGATGCTAAGTTCGCTGTTGATATCTGTCGTAAATCTGCTCTACATAGCACAAATTGGGTAAATGTAAGCAGGTCCCCTGTTCTTTTCTCTGATTTAATACAGAAGTCCAGCAGATAGAGAGCTTGGTTCATTACATCTGACATACAAAAATATACTGAGCCATTGAACAGAAATTACTGCATTAAATTGAAATTCCCTATCTCGTCACCTTATGAATGCCATATACTTTGTAGAGATGCTCTTTCAAATTTAAAATAACGTATTTCCAAGAAATAAATGAGCACAACAGAGCCAGTAATGATCCAATAATCATTTGGGGGTTGTCCAACTATGTTGGCACTTCTGGTTTTCTGTGGTTTTCATTTGGGGTTTTTTTTGCTGTTGCTAACAGAAAAATGAGTTTTTAAGTAAAATTACTTTCAAACATGGGCAAGAACTCAGAGCTTTCTATTTGGCAATTGCCATTTAAAAGATTGCATTTTGATTTGCTAATAGTACCACCTTACTCTAGGCTTAAGAAAAATTGATTAAAATTCTTGCTTTTAGAGAAACACGGTTTCCTCAGGGCACATTAAAATGCAAAAAATTTATGAAAAAACAGTGATCTTCCTTATTCATAGAAAATAGTTTTGCTACTTCTTCATTCATGATATTAGGATTAGTTTCGGATTAGGATTACAAAACATCTTCTCTAGGATTCTCTCTGCCAAATTAAAATAGTGTATGGCAAAACTTCCACGTTACATCAGGAAGGACAGTGTGTTTTTGCAATAATCTGATCAAAGTATACTTTAATAACTTTGATTAATGACATCTTAGATTTTTTTTTAATTCTTCAAGAATTGTTGCTGTATTTGTACTTTAAATACTATTTATCTTTGTTTACCCATTGCTGAATGTCAAATTAGATCCATTCTTAGTTACATACATTCAAAACAGAAGCAAATTTTTTCTTAAACATACAGCTTCTCTGTTCATGGTACTTAGCTTGTGACTTCTGCCAAATAAAGTTATCCCTTCATATTAACATTTTGCACTTTTGTTCTGTATTAATAAATTCAATTCAAGCACTAAGTTAATTTACAAAAAACTAACATTTAGGAGAGTCAAAAAAGAATGAGTTTTGAACAGCATCTTATTTCATGCTACAGATTTTGGCTTAAACCTTATCTATTCAACTTGACCAAATTGTAATTTTTTAATTGATTTTTTTTTTAATGATAAAATGCTTTCCAGGTCTGCATTTATCAGAGAAAGAGCAAATAAATAATTTCTATCCTTCCCCATTTGGAATTTAAAGTTCCCTACTTTTTTCAAGAGAAATCTTTATTTTTCAATTTTTAAATAATTTTCCCCCTTCCTTCTTGTACCACAAAATAGGAAGATATTTCACCTTGCCTTATTGTTAGAGATATGCAATCCTTTATGAAAAAAATTAGGTCAAATCAAAGAGCTATCAATGTCATTTTCGTTTTGTTTGATTATACCTTAAACTCCATTGCATTTTCCAAAGTCAGTCTTGCCACTGTTTCACTGTAAATAAATCCACTAAAGCAAAGGGGTTTTTTTCCATTTTCTTGTGCTGTACCATACTTTGGACTGTATGACAATGTAATTGGCTTGATTAGATATAAATGTAAGGGTTTTTTTCTAGACAACTACTGTTTTCTTTTTAAATCCAGTATTAAGCCGCTCACCAGCATACAGTGTTTAGAATTTGTTTACTACTTTAATCAGCTTGTTTGAGAAGCCAGACATTATTTTGCATTCTGTTACCCTAGTAATTACACTTACTGCAACTGTTCTCTAGGTTCAGCTCCCAAAGCAATCTAACTCTGAAGAGTCAGCTTTAGTAATAGAATCTATGGAAAAATTTGTCTAAGGTCTGAAATAGCAATGAATCAAAGTAGAGCAAAGCTTCTACTGCTGTTACAGCTTTTGGAGTAATCACTGATGAAAAATGCCATATATGTGATCTAATTTACATGTATCTCTAGTGGGCAGTGTCTGTTCGAATACATGGAAAGCAAATTAGATATTCACAGCAATGTCAGTATCAGTAACGCATGACTCAAATGCCAGTGGGTTCCCATCAGTGCTCCCTACGTTATCTTCCTGGTTTTCCCATTTTTAAAATGCTGCTTTGTAACATGGAAACTTTTTTTGCTAAGCATAAGCATAATTGCTACAAAAATTTTTTTAGGAACTGGAGGGCAGAATGAATGTCCTTATTCACAGATTCTTTTCTCATCTTTGAGTTTCCAAAATTCAGTGCTGCTACAAGCCCAGCCAAATTAATATTGTGTTCTCAGGTGCATAACTGCTGTGGGGAGCCTGGTGGTTGCTGTTGTGCTGGACCTTGCAATCCAGACTGACAAATTCAAGACAGCACTAAAGGAATCTTTTCCTATTGAGCCTTTGAGGCTCAAAGCAAAATCCGAAATGCAAATCCTCTTTTTTCATTTGCATTTCTTAATTTCTAACTTGGGTTTAACAATAGTTTATAGTGCAACATTTGTTCAGTTCCAGCCTCTCCTTTCTAAAGCTTATGAATCCTCTGAAATCTTCATGTTATTCATCCATGACCATTCTGATTTCACTTTAAGAATTCTCCTCAGACGAATATAGTCTGTGTTTCTGTCTCAGCTCAAAGGCAGAAATCTGGCTCTTCATGCAGTAAGTTCACTGTGTGATATTTACTACTCAGACGGATTCATGAAATGAAGATTTATTTTTCTTACAGTTGTTGCTCTCTAGTTTGAATCTTAAAAGAGCTTTATTTATTTTGATACTTTAAAGTGTGCAAGACTGAGGTTTTGACTGAATATTGTATACATCAGAGACTACAATATACACCGGATATAAGACTATTGTTACCTGTGTTTTACTAGTTTTGGCTCTTGTACTTGAAGCCCTTCAAATTTAATGCTCCTAGCTCAAACAAAAATATTAAGCTTAACTAAAATCAATTTCTTTGAAGTTATGCTAGTGCAGAAATGATGGTCATACTACATAGGGAAACATGTTCTGTTCCTGCTTATATAGTTAAAAAAGTAGTCCAACAATTAATTTTAGAATTATAATAGCTATAAAAATCTCCCACCAAAATTCCTGGTAAACACCAATGGAAAAAGGTGAAATTTAACTTTAAGGATGCTTTAAAAATATAAGAAAATGGGTGGTGGCTTTTGCCGACTCTTTGGTCCTGAAGGTTCACTGCTCATTTGTTGGTGGCTTTTGAAGCCACTGAGTCACAGAACAGAATTTATAACTTTTGATTGCTTTGTTCCTGTTTATGTGTATTCATACTCCTTTAGCAGAAATATAAGGAATGTGTGGTCAGCTTTTTTAGCCTACAAGTTTGATTCAGACTCCTTCAAACATCAGTGGAGAGATGCTTTTTCATTCCACAGACCTTGAATCAAAGGGATGGAGGCCCATAGGCCTAGGAGCAGATAGGAGCAGAAGCAGTAATGCTAAAAATTCCAAACCGGTCTCTGCCACTTCCCCACCAACATTTATTCAGATACTGACAATAGCTAGATATTAAGAAAACTGAGCTGTGTTTCCCAGCAGTAGCAGGTGGGGTGAACAGCAAATTCACCTCTGCTGCTTCTGTAACAGAAAGCCCAATGCTGTGGCAGGAAGGGCTGAACGGGTGCCAAGGAAGCCTCTGTTGCATTTTCTGCATCCGTGTTAGTGCTGACTTCATTATTCATGCTGGGAAAACTTCTTGCACCATTGTCAGGGGTACTCATTTTCTGTGTGTCCTTCTTAAGACACATTCGTGTGATGTTCATGTCACACCACAGCTGGTAGTGTGTGCTCCCAGCACAGAGAGCCAATGGTGTCCTGGGCTGCATCCAAAGCAGTGAGGGAAGCAGGTGAGGGAGGGGATTCTGCCTCTCTGCTCTGCTCTGCTCTAGTGGGACCCCACCTGCAGTGCTGTATCAGCTCTGGGGTCTGCAGCACAGGAAGGACATGGACCTGTTGGAGTGAGTCCAGGGGAGGGCCGCGAGATGATCAGAGGGCTGGAGCACCTATTCTGTGAAGACAGGCTGAGAGAATTGGGGCTGTTCAGCCTGGAGGAGAGAAGGCTCCATGAAGACCTCTGCCACCTTTCAGTACCTAAAGGGGGCTACAAGAGAGCTGGAAAGGGACTTTTTACAAGGGCATGTAGTGATAGGACAAGGAGAAATGGCTATAAACTGAAAGAAGGCAGGTTTACATTAATTGTTAGAAGGAAACTCTTTCCTGTTTGGTAAAGGCCAGGCTGTCTGGGGCTCTGAGCAGCCTGGTCTAGTGGAAGGTATCCCTGCCCATGGCGGGGGGTTGGAACTGGATTATCATTAAGGTCTTTTCCAACGCAAACAATTCTGTGATTCTATGCTGAGCACTCCAAATGCAGTTGAAATAAATGGCAACTGTGGATCTAATCTCTGCAATCCAACTGTAGGCATGTCAAGTTAAATTTAGTCTAGATGTCTCTGGGTCTCAGTTTCCCATTTCTAAAATCAAGTTATCCCTCTGCTTCACAAAGATTTTGCAAAAATTAATTCTGTCATATGTATTACAGTGTTTTGTTTTGTGGAACCAAGCACAACAGAGAGGTCTATAAAGAATTAAATAATTACCCATTTAGAAGACATTTGGAATAACGTTTGAATAATGTTTAGTAAAACATGAAACTAGTCTGAGCAGGGAGATTAAAATGAAGTAGCCTTTTTTTGTCTTATGCAGATGCCCTGCTGAAAGTAATTATGGTGAAATCACAGCACCTATGTGTCAAACTAATTATGAGTTGCACACATAACATTGATCTGTCCTAAATGTTGTTTCACTTAAACTTGCCAGTTTTACTTTACTACATTTGAATGAAGAATTTATTTTAAAAATTTATTCTGATGGTCATGCAATTCAAGAAATAGTTTCCAATTTTTTGCAATAATGTAGATATTTCACTGTTTTAATGCTGCATTGTAATTGGCTGTTGATGGGTAAGGAAATAGAAATGTGAAAATAGTTCAAATTTCACTGAAAAGCAAAATCCTTATAATAGAAATGAAGGTTTTTAAAATGTCTACTGTACTAGTCAAGGGTGAGAGTGTGCTTGAAGGTTATGATGTACTTGAAGAGAAGAATTTCTATACATCACTCGTGTATCTGATTGACATCGGATTGACAACATCTTAAACAGTTAATCTGGAATGGACAAGGAGTTTAAAAAGTCTTAATGCTGGTCAGATAGGATATAACTCAGACATCTAATGCATACTTGTAAGGCTAAGTGATTTTTTTCAGTCAAAATGCCAGG
Source organism: Acanthiza pusilla (assembly GCA_036630365.1). Lineage (NCBI taxonomy): Eukaryota > Metazoa > Chordata > Aves > Passeriformes > Acanthizidae > Acanthiza > Acanthiza pusilla. Next base: position 265,979 of record JAXCHO010000396.1, on the reverse strand, counting down.
GTGTGAAATTATATGAGAGTAGGTAATTAAATACCATTTCTTTGGCAAACAACAAGGATAACAGCTTTTTTTTTTGCCCTTTTACCTCTTAGGAAATGCAGTTTATTCTCTTTGCCTTTGTTTTTACTATCTACTTCTCAAACTGGAGCATATTTCCAGGGCGTTTAGAGAATGTTCAAGATTTTCATTCAAACAAATAAAAGATCTGGTTCACAGTTAATAATACAAGTAGTAGAACATTTTGTTTTTGCAAGTGCAGTGTTTCTAGAGATTTCTTGTGTCTTAAAAATCCCACTTGGATTTTGATAGCACAAGTTAGATATAACTGGTGGAGTTTGTACACAAATTTGGCAATAATGTTTATGACTTGATTTAATATGGACTTTAGCTTATAGAAGATGCTTGATCTCTTCATATTTGGGTATTATAATTAATGCATCTTCTCTGAACAAAAAGCAGTATGATCTTGAATAAGCTCTGAACTGCCCCTGAAGGATCACAGAAACGTGCCATCTTTCCAGTGTTACTCATACAGCATTATCTGCATGCTGTCCTCTCCTCTTAAGAACACAAAATTCAGCACATACTTTTTTCTAATACAACGGTAAACATTTCATTAAAATTACTCTGAAGATAAATAATTCCTCTTTGCTTCTTTTAATTCTCAGCTATGAAGCCTACACTGCCAGTTTGTAGTAGCCAATTTGCTTTCCCGTTAGCTTGCTGTGGTTTGCTATTTTGTCTCCTTTTTTTTGCTGTATATATCATAGTTCTTCCTGTTCTCTCATTGTGAGGTGTTCAGCTTGAAGTTTTAGTTGGTGCGTAATTTTCTTTGAATCCTCTTCTAGAAATAAATGTGTTGATTTTACCTCTCCAGGGACAATGCCAGTTTCCATTGAGGGATGACTAATCCCAGAAAACTGCCCTTTGCCTTTTCCTTCCATATTGTTCCAAATACTGGATAATGCCATTTTTTTTCTACTGCTCCTGAAAAAGGAACCAATTTAGCCCTTACGTTTCTGCAGTGTATTCATCAATCCACTTCCACTGTCCTGTTTGAACAGTAGTTAGGATGAACCATAATCTGACTATAGAATTCCATATGTCTGTTCATAGTCTACTGGGAAACAATTATCAAAATTAAATAAATCTGTATGTAAAGTGTAGGTGACTAGAAAAAAGCTCAGAAAAGAGCTCAGTAATGTATGGATGAAGACAGTGACACATTCAAGATTTAAAACTGACTTTTGTTCAGTGTCCAGTCTACCAAGCATTACACTTAATAAGTGGTAAAAATCTACTTCTAAAATTATTTTGGCTTCAAATTATTTTTTGTTTATTTCTTCCCACTGACTCCAAATGAGTGATTTCTTTTGTGGAATACTACATTATTTATTATTCCTATTTAAATTTTAGTAAGCTGAATCCCACCATCAGTAGTACTTGTTTTAAAAATTGTGTTAATGAGTAATGTCTGCTATCAAATTCCTTGTGCTCACTTTTCTTTCCATTTCAGAAGTGGTCTCAATATAACAGTAAAAAATTATTCTGTTGTTTTGAACTGACTTTCGTCCTAATTCAGGTGGCCATAAAGCATTATGTTAAAACCTTGTGCGTTCAGCTCAGTGTAAAAGTGTTGTTTGAAAAAGAATGGATTCTTGAAATAGTAAGATTGCATGTTGTAATAGGATTATTTAATCCTCACAGACTGTATTGAATGTTTTCTAAAGTACACAATTCCAGATGCACTTTTTTTTTTTTTTAACTGGAGGATCTTTAAGGTCCCTTCCAACCGAAGCCATTCTTGTGAATGTTTTTTTAACCAGCTCATTTTTATATTCCATATTAATTCAATCAAAACTATTCTCTCTATTCTTCAGGTTAGAAGAAAACACAGTTTTTAAAATGAAATCAACCATGTATTTCACTGTATTTTAACCTTATGTATATTGCTTAGAATAACAAGCCAAAATCAGTTTTTACAGTATTATCACAGCAGCTTGAGACATTGTTATTCACGGTTTAGTTTTCTCTAATCTGTTTATTTAGAGACACTGAGTAATATATGCTGCACTCTTAGACGATAAAAGGTGTTTTAGGCAGAAGACACTGTGCAAACCCCTACAGTTATAAATCATATCACATGTGATTTGAAATCTTTTTAAAGCAGGTGAATATTTCAGAGACCTTTCAAATGGCATGTGCACAGTGTATATTGTACAGAACACAGGTCATATAATTACTAATAAATCAGATGCAGAAAAAAAGCATCAGTACCATACTTTTCCGCATCATAGTGGATAAGTGGTCTTCATAAAGTTGCTGAAGTTTCAAGGAAAAGCTTGTATGAGTTATTCACTTTCTCACCAGCAGTAAGTGTAGTAGGTGCAGTACCTCATGAACAGGCCTGCCTGATGTTTGTGAGACAGTGAGGAATACAGTTCTTAAATTGTTAACAGCTGCTGTGCTTTGCATACCCTGCTTCCTTCATTACAGCTTCGCAAACTCATTCCCTCTACTGTACCTTAGTCCTCTGTGTCTGCATATGTTTGGGTTTCTGCTGGTGGTTCCACATTCTGCATGCTTTCCTCAGAGTGGAGCAATGTGCTTTCCCACAAATGCTAAAGGTTATGGGTCAGCTTCCTACAGGCTCTGTGTTCCTGAGAAATGGGCTCTTTCTGTTGCTGGTAACTCATGTTTTGATGTCATTGTTCTGAATTGTTCTTCGTGTTGTAATATTGAGTTAAAATATACTCCTGTAAGAGTTAGCTTTTCATATTGGGCTGGAAACTCTTCACCTTTGTCTAGCAATTTGTTTTATTATAACCAATGGCTTTTAATTATACCTCCCATAATGAAGAGCTGACTTAATACTCTGTGCTAATCTTGTTATGACTTTTAAAAGGTAAGTAACCTTCTCTAACAATTCCTAACAGTAATGGTAAAGTGTTAAAGGGTGTCTGAGTTTTCTTTTTTCATTATTTTTCACATAAATTTTTCACTTGTAGCATGAACTTTTCTTGTGTCTTTTTCTATTTTTCTTGTAAAAAAAAATTTTTAGAGTGATTTTTTATTTGCAGCAAAACATATTATATAAATTTAAATTAATCCAATTTAGTAAAGTCATTGATTTTGTTTTTCAGACCAATCATGACTGATAGATAAAAGTTGTCAGCAGGACTCTTTATTTTTACCATTCCCTTTATTTATTTCTGAGTACTTTATTTCACATTCCATTTACTACTTCAGCCTGTGGGAGAAAGGTTACTCTGCATTCCAGCATGATGAAGTTAAATCTTCAAGAACATAAAATCCAGTTTGCTTAAAATACAGAGTAATGTGAACTGAATGCTTTGGGTTTGGTTACATTCTGTCTGAACTATGCAGGGGAATGGTACTGGCTGGTAGCCCAGTGTATCTTCTACCAAGATAGATTGTGAGCCAAGAGGCTGTAGAATGGACAAACAATAAATCTATACTTTCCCAGTGAAAGAAAAGACAGCCATAGGTTGTTATTTCTGTAACTACCTGTGAATGAGAAGAATTATAGAAAATACTAGTAATAATAACTCTCCCAGTCAGTCATGGTACTATATGCAATGTAGTATGGATTCTTCAGTTAACAATAGCTGTGAAAAGAATACAGATTTTCTGTAAATGTAACGAATTACAAAATAGTAAAACATACAAATAATGAATATGATAAAAGGCACTTAAAGCACATGACCCCATTTATAAAAAGCTCAATTGCTGCCAAAATTGTATGTGTTAGGAAACTGGTGGGTTTTATTCAAAATTATTTTCCTGGAGTTTTGATTAAAAATAACATTTAGGATAAGAATGTGCAATTCATATTAAACAGAAGTATTATGGAATAACTACTTTTGATGTCAGTTATGTTAAAACATGGTTTGTATTCTGCAGCTGTGAGCATAGGTTGGGAAACGAGCAAGTCTAGCTGATCAAGCCTTTTATTTTATTATCATGGATTCCTCTTCCACAGCTGCTTTTAAAATTTGTGGGAAGCAAATTATTTCTCATACTGCATATGTTGCCCATCAGGTGAGTGATAACATGGAAACTTTAGGCTGGGTGTAAGAAAGCAAAAAGTAAATATAAAGTCCTCTGTGTGCACAGAATTAAAAAAATGACCTGTAAGAGGCTGTATGTGAAGCCAGCTGTCTTTTGTTACCATTGTCATTTGGACATTTTAAGAGCAAAACTTTGTCAGCACGTTTTTTATATTAGAGGATTTGATCTGCAAATCTCAGCTGCTCTGTTCATTATAAATCTCTTGTTTTTGTCCATACACTAGCTCCACTATAGGTTGGAAGGGCTTAAAGATGAACTGAGGAGGAATAGAGGCTACAACTCGAGAGTAACTATTACTGCTCAAAGGAGCTGTTTTCCATTCGCAAACATTGCTTTGCGCTATGGGTTTGGGCTCCTTCTGTTCCTCCACTTTGTTGAAAGACTCTCTCTTGACTTCCATTTTACTTCTTTAGCACTGTCTTTGTCCGCTAACATTTTTCCTCCTTCTCTAGTAGCTTTTATCTGTGTCCTTTGGATCACATATTTTACTTAGTTTGTTTTAGTAGATCGTTTCAAATGTTTGTGTTTTGTATTTTGGTTTTTTGCCTTTTTCTTTAGGACTATGTTATCTCACTGAATTTCATTCCACAGTTTGCTGAATCACTTGGTTATTTTGCAGCAGGTCCATTCCTCATTTTCTGTTTTCATGTTTTTCAGTGAGAAATTAGAGAGCCTCTTCCATTTTAAACAGTAGTCTTATACACATAGGCCCATGTCTCCTTTTGCATACCCCATCTTCTGCCTTGCCACATCCATCCTGCTTCTCTCTCCTTCTCTTTCAAACTGTGCTTCTCTTTCTTTTGTGTTTTCTTTCCTACCATTATACTACCTTTTTGGTCCAGAATTGTCCTTTGATAAATTATAGGTAAATATTTACTTCTTGCAAAGAGAGTTCATGTTATGTCTTTGAAATCTGGTAAAACAACTCTGGGCCAAATTTGGGCATCATTAATATTTTGTTTGCAGTTTTCTTGTATAGTATTTTTGGTGGGAAGGGGGGAGGGTGTGTGGTTTTTCTGTTTGTTTTTGTTAAACAAGAGTTTTTTTCAGGGAAGGACACCATAACCCACTCTAAGTTGCAACATTACTTTCCATAAGTTATTCCATTACAATAAGTAGACTGTGTTGCGCTGTAGAATCCAATTTTTTTATGTGAATATCTATTTGGGGCAAGCTGCTGTGGAACAGAAGAAAGAGGTTTAGAAGCTGGGGCACAGTTCTTTTCAGCCTTAAATGGTTGTTCCTTTCTGAAGACAGCTTTTGAGGGGTTGGGCATTTACCATTCTTCATCAGTTGTTAGATCATGCATATTCACTTTCTAGGCAATTTTTCTCTAACTGCAAGTTCAAAATGAGGTCTGAAAGATAATTTGGATTCGCTCCTTTGCTTTTTAAGCAGAGACAAATGTTCTGCTGTGAAATTACACCCTCAGCATCACCTGTGCTATTCCACTTCTTTCACTCTATGCGCACAGTTTTATTTTATTAGTATTCTCATTGAAATTTAAAATACTTTTGTCAATAAGTAAAGAAGGAGAAGGATTCATTTCTCTACTATCTCAGAGGTTTGTCTTCCCATGAAGTTTACTTTAGCTGGAGTTTTGTCCACACAAAATGCTTTTTATTCAAGTGCTGCCAGTTCAGTCAGCTGGCTTGACAGTAGTCCATCCAAAAACTTGCAACTTCAGGGTTATTATACATTGTGCTATCTTTCCAAACCTGAGAAGAATTAACAGGAATTGATGCTTCAGTATAGATAAAATTCTAACTGTGTTGTGTTTACAGAGCTGATGCTCTTAAAAAAAACCAATTCTTTTCTAAAATCATCATGGTAAACAGATAGAACTGAAAATATCCAGTGTACTAGAATATTAGACTAATGTGAATTGTCCAATTTCCCTGTAGTCAGACTAATCCATCTGGAATAGCACAGTGGCAGCTAAGCATGAAGGAATTCTTATTAAACATCTTCAGAATCAACACAATTGAAACTGAATATTTGAAACTCTCTATAATTGAAAAGATCAACAATAGAATTTTAAATCGAGGCATATAGTTATCTTAGTATTCTGTCTAATCATCAAACAGGACCTAGATTCAGAGCCACTGTAATTACAGCTGTATAAGAAAATGTGGATTTTCTGTTGAAAACTGAAGCTTAGCACGTAATTTTAAGCACTGTTCTTTGATTTTTCTCTCTTACTGTCCTCAGGCCATCTTGTTTCTTATGGGAGGAGAGTGGAATCTAATTGCTTGTATCAGATTCTGACCATCAGCTACTACCCTTCTGCTTAAATATACTTATCTCATGCAAAATATGTAAGAATGTTGCTGAAAATATGTATAGCCTCTGTCTTAGATCCCAGGAGCTTGCCCACTGTATATCTGTATTTTGCATCCTTGTTAGCTTCTGTAGCTCATACACTGTGCTCTCTCTGCAGGTCCAGTCTAGGTGCAGCAGCAAGGAGAACATCCTCAGAGCAAGTAAGTACAGAAACTTCCTACCTCTATTGACAAACTAAGACTGCTCAGAAGACAGCAAGAGATAGATCAGAGGTGGGACTAAGTGGGTTTGCAGAAGAAATTTAATAAGACAGTGAAATGCAGTCCAAAGGTAAAACTGTAAATAGCTCATAATGATCGTGTATTAATGGAGAGTCACCTTTTAATTTATTATTCCAAGTTGTTTTTCTGATGACATGGAGATCTGTGTTTTTTGTGGTGAAGTTTTGTTGTAAATGATCATGTGTGTGCAGGTTTTATGGGCAAGAATTAACACTCAAAGACAATGAAAATGGAAATTCTCAGCTTGAATATACATTATTTTTATTTTCATACTTGAACATGAATTTGAATGTTGGATTACATAGAACCAAACCAAAAAATGCAAAGGTTAATCATTCACATTTGATTCAAACAGTGTGTTGTATAATTTGCACAATTCTTTTTCTTTGTGTTGTGGGAATCTTTTCTAGTCTAAAATTTGATCCACCATATGTGTGTGTGTGTATATGTATATATATGTATAATGACAGGAATAGGAAGTTGTTTTGATGATAAAAGAGAAGACTGTCAAGAATTTTCTACCTTATGCAACCAATTGAGTTAGCTGCTTCAAAGCTAGAGGATTATTTTGTCGTACAAAATGCAGCTTAATGTAAGTAGTCATTTTTAGAGCTATTTGACATTTCACGTTAGTGAAAAATAACTTGATAAAGACTGAGGAGTTGTTTAATGTCATTTGCTTGTAATTAAAGTACCATTTAGTAATTATAGAATTTTTAAAAATCATTTGTTTGTCTCTGGGTCTGTTTAAATGTGTGATGCCTCTAATAGAAGAGTTAGCATTTGTTTGTAGGAAGAAACAGGAGCAAGAAAGGTTGATAGTTACACCAGCATCTTTCTTCCTTTCTTCATTAAGGTTATTCATGCTAGGGTTAAACCTAAAGGGGCTCTATTTTCTTGGCTTTTCTTGCAGAAATAATGGGTGTTACTTTTGTGTTGAAAGAAGAGATTAGGGAATTTTATCTGTTTTCCAAAAAATCTGTGTTGGAGAATGCATTTCTCCGAAGATTTTAACAGAACCTTTGACTTATGCAAATGAGATGCGTTAGGGACAGACTTGCAAATCCAAAAGTTGTTCTCTGGAGACCATTCAAAGCACCCAAAAATCTGTGAATTCAATCACTTTATAAGGCTTAAAGAGGTGAAATGCTAGTTTCTGAAGTAGCTAACAGTGAGTTTTAAGTAGCAGTAAACCAAAAACGCACCTGGTGACTGTGGCATAAAGGTTGTTCACTGCCACACAATTCCCTCAGTTTTCATTGCTGTGACATATTTTTTTCTTAGCATCTTCCTTCATATTTTCCAACTTACAACAAAACATCAGGAAAATGTTTTTGTCATATATTGTGTGTATTTTCTGGGCCTGCAGGAATTACTGTGCTGCTCTAAAGCAGGGTTTCTCTCTCTATGCAGAGGCGGGTGTGGGAAGTTTGACTGTGTTTCACACATGCTTTCCTTTTCATCTTTAATGATGTTGTTAACAAAAAAAGAGGCATAACTGGAAATGTAAGCTTGCTATGGAGATCCTTGTTGTTAAAACCAGGAACACAGTTTTTCCATTAGTTACACTTCTATATTACAACAGTTTAATTTGGATCATTTCTCCCTAGTTTGCTTAGGAGAAAGTTATGTTTAAAAGTGTGCTAAGTCTTAATGTAGTTAGAAAATGTCTCATCAGCTGTTTCTCTCTTCCTCAGAATGCCAACTGCCATCTTAAGGAAAGGAATTAAGTCAATTAATAATTATTTGTGCTTGACAAATTCACAGTACCTGCTTTTATCATCATGTTATCTTCTAAATACGTACAAAGAGATTGTTCAAATAATTTCTTCCAGAATCATTCCTGGAAGAATTAGGTGGGCAGTTTTACTTGTCTCTACTTCTTCCTCTGAAAGATAGTTACTGTGTTAATAGCAAAAAATAATTAGTGAACAATCTCTTGCATAAAAAGGCAAGCATGTGTTAGTGCTGAGCAAGTATTGTATATACAGATTAATTAAGAAACCTTCTCTTCCAAAAGGAGGACTTAGATTGTGTGATTGTTGTGCTATTTTTTACTTACTTTTTATTAGAAGACTGCACTTAAAGCAATAATCTGTATTTTTCCAGAATCTGAAGGCATGTGCAGCAACAAATGGGATATTTATGTCATGACTGCAAAGCAAAATCACATCATTAAAAATCAGTTTCTGTTGTTTGTTAATGCTTTATGGATTGTAATTTATGTTACTTCAGGAATATCATTACATATCACATACAGAACATCATCCACTTTGACTCTCACAAATACCTTCTTGCTCTAAGTAAATCCTTTCAGATACTCTGCAATTGTAACTGTCTTAATCTTTTGATTTGTATCTGTTGCTCTTGTTTATGTATTCCTGCAATAGTTCTCTCTTCAATTGCTTATCTTCACTTTCAAAATCCTTCAAAGCTTGTTGTTCCCTTGTTTAATCTCTCAATAAGTATCATGAAGTCAAACATGCTGTTGGCTTAATTTTCAGACAACTTTTGTCGTATTTTCTGCCTATATGTCACTCATACTGGGGAAAAGTAAACTTTCCTTAAGTTGTCCTACTGCCTTCACTCTAATTATACATTTAAACAACATTTTGCTGCGGTGATGGCAAAATCTGGACAATGTGTAGGATGCCCACTAGCTGGAGATGCTGTCTGCCGTCTTGACTGCCCAGTGATTTCATTGTGCTCTCTCCATCTTCCTCTCAAGCCTTTTGACTCCCATCTCGCTGTTGGATTGTAGGCTCACTGGCACAGTGTCCATTGTTACACTTATCTGTGCATGGCACAGAGCATGGTTGAGATGTGTTTGTGGAGAACAGAATGGAGTGAATTGTCCTGAGTTCACAGAACTGAATTAATCTCATATTATCATCCTCAGTGTAAAATACTGCATCACCTTGAAGGATTTCTATTTTAGATTAACCAATCTTTTCATACTCATCAAGCCTTCAGGTATGTTTTTCATTATAAATAAGGATGGATATACACTCTTGATTCTAGTTGAATGCAGTGTCTTCCCAGTGTCTGACATGAAAGCTCAATAGTGATAACTAACTGATTTAATTTGCTCCAAAGTGCCAGATTATTTTCAGTGAAGTGCTTTTAAATGAAGATCACTACATGGATCTGCTCACTGTAGCACACATTAACTTGCCTCTTTCTCACTGCAGGTCACAGTGCTGTTGACATTACCAAGGTAGCAAGAAGACATCGCATGTCTCCATTCCCATTGACATCTATGGACAAGGCCTTCATCACAGTTCTGGAGATGACCCCAGTGCTTGGAACAGAAATCATCAATTACAGAGGTATTTTAAGTTGGATTCTTAGTGAGGATGAGGGTGTTTATTTCCCTATTTAGCAACCTTCTTGCTCTTTTATTAATGTTGTGAAATGTCTGAAAGAGTGCTTTCTCCAGGAGAAACTGCTTTAGGAAATACCAATAATAGGGGAAATCTTTCAAGGTTAGGAGAATGTCAGCTGAACTCAGTGCTGGTCCCTGAAGGAATCTGTAATGGAACTCTAATAAAATATGTAAATTAATTTTCTTCCAGTTTGTATTATATGCAGCAAACATTATACTCAACCTGAATGTGCCTCAGTGGTTAACACTGGACTTTTGTAGATGCCAAGTAGCTCTAGGCTGTACTGTGATCAGTTCACTCTGTTGTCTTACTATGGAAGATTCTCACTAAGCCCCTTTCCAATCTGAGATTAATGATCAAAGCAAAGGGATTATTGATTCCAGGTCACGTTTTTCCATGTCTATTTCTTTAACAGTTCATCTCAGTCTGTTTTTCCGGTTTCTAGTTAGCCTACTAGTCATTCCAGAATTTTCCTCTTCTTCTCATAAGCGCAATTCCTTTTCTATTCTACCACTACATGTTAATTTTCTGATACTTACTTCCTTTTAATGTTTGATCTATCAAAACTTTGTAATTAAAGAGTAACTGGTTTTGATTTACACAGTGAGTTTGTCTTCAAAAGCACCAAACAGCAAGCAAAATATCAGACTTTGTGACTTTGTGACTGTATCTATACTCATGAATAAGTAGGGATAGATGAAGTGATTTTCTGGCCCTGAAAGAAGTTAGCAGGGCACCTCTCATGTTTATTCAGCTAATCCTCCTTCCTGAAATACTGTGTTCATACTGCCTATTAGGTGCCTCCATTGCTTCTGCTATGCCTTACATCAAGCCTAGGCATTATCTCGGATAATGTTCTTGGCACATAACAAAACCATCGGAGGAAATAGGCTGGCAAGTAAACCTGAAGTAGGTAGGGAAGTAGAAACCTCCTCCAGGGATTCTTCCAGATTGTCAAAAAGTAAGGTAGTGAGTGAGTAAAAAGGTTGTGGAACTATAAACCTCAAGAGGCAAAAACATTTATGACATTGGCATGGTACAGACAGTGGAGGGGTACGAATGGTTTCTGAATGGAATGTTCCGTCTTCTGGCTTGAGAGTTCAGTTTACATACTCTTTGCCAAATCCTTGTGCTACCAGAAGCCTTCAAGATGTCTTTGTATTGACATACTGATTTAGCAGATGGTATGTAGTATCACACCTGTGCATTTAGTCACTCCAAGCAGAGTTCAGTGCTCCCCTGTGGCTTGGAAGCAAGATTTCTGAGAAGATGCTCCATATCCTGCATTCAGAACAGCACCAGTACTGGATCACCGAGGAATATGCATACTACGCCCTGCACTTTTATAATGGTGTGCAGATTAGAAGAAGGCATTAAGGCGTAAGTGCCTGAGGATAACTATTGGGTCTTTTTGGATAGCTGTCTGTTAAATGTCTTCACTAAGAGAGCCCTTTGTGAACAATATGATGAGCTGCGGTGTTGGGTACATTTAGTCCAAATAAATGCCATGTATGCATCACTGCCTCCCTGAAAAATAAGTGCATCATATATTTATTTTGGTATGTCAGATACTGTTATGGTCCTGTAGGATTGTTATTCTTTTTTGCATAAAAGAGGTTTTGATTCTAAGTCCTGGACATATGTATTGTTATTCCTGGCACTCTTATTCTTTCAAAAATAATGAACTGAGCCTGCTGAGTCACTTCAATTTTGACCCTCTTGCCTCTCTCCCAGAACACAAGCATTAGAGTGATGGTAACATTAGTAGCTTCAGAGATAGATTCCTGATTTAATGTTCACATAATTGTACCAACAATTCCTTCATATATTTTACACTGTAGTGCAAATTTGTATCTTGCAATTTATTTTTCAAGTAGTATGCACTTATTTTAGCACTGTAAGATTTCAAAGTATATAGTATGAAATTTCAGGATTCAGCCTCCAAGAGGCATCCTAAAGGACGCATCTGTGTCTGTGATACTGCAGATTATATTCTCTTAATCTAGAGATACAAATCTCAAGATGGAAATGCATTTTCAGAAGTTCTTAAGTGATCACCACAATGTTATACAGACAAATCCGTAGAATTGTTTTGTATAGCCATATGTGTGTGTGTGTGTGTATGCACATGCGTGCACACATGTATGTGTTTGATAAAAGATGTTAATTTTGAAGAATGCAATTAATTAAGTACCAGGTTTTCATTTAGTTACGGGTTCATTTGTTTTTACGTTCATATACATCTAATTTCAGAAAACAATAAAAATGTAGTTCTGGAGATCTGAAACTGTATTCAGAAAAGCACTCTTGTGCTGTGTTTGTTTTCTTTGTGATTTTGTGTCTTGAATTAACACTGAGCTTCTGAAAACTATCTTTCAGGAGCACAGTTTCTCCCCAAGGAAAGTGAAATGTGTAAAATTCTAGGATTGCTAATTGCCTAATTAATTTAGCCTGATTTAGTTACACTACTGAACAAATTTCATAGCATTCATCCTCATAAATAAAGCTGGTGAATGTTATTCTGTACAAATACCCAGTACAGTCCTGATTTTATTCTTGATTAAGTCAAGGTATGCTGTAGTCTCTCAAGTCTATCTATTTTCTCCTAACATAAGGGAGAGGATTATTAAAGTTACCTTTTGAAACATGGCTTTCACACTGGTAAGTGTTGCTCAGTGACTGTATATATAATTTAACTTCTTTCATATTTAAAAAAAAATAGACAGTCCTAAAGCATTTTACAGAAGTATTATAAACCAAAGGCATCTGAAGTGTATTTCCCACCTGCCATCATCGATATCTGGTATGAAGCCCCCAATTAGCCTTTTATTCCAGCTAAATGCAGTTACCTGAACATAGCTCTGTGGGCAGATAAGGTTAAGTTTTTAGACAACATGATTATGATTATTCTTCTGAAACTTAAGAAGAGGCAGAAGTTTAATTGCTAAAATTATAATGCAGAAGCTATCTACACTTTATGGGCTTAAGCCTGAGAACAGCACATTTATTCTGGTCTAGTCCAAGGCCCTAGCTGATTGTTTTGATAGCATTGACTCTTCATATCACACTGAAATGCTACCAGGGCAATATTTACAAAATCCATCACCTCCTAGTACAAGATCTGTCTTATTACTGTGCCCCAGAGAAATCAAAGTTCTTCACAATACAGAATTGTACCAGTTTCACCACCTAAGCTAAGCAAATACCTACATTGGAAAAGTGAGTTTAATGTAATTCTCCATTTTGTGTTAAAAAGCTATGAGCACCACAAAGGGCAGTTTGATGACATTAATATAATGCGGAACATCTTTCTGAATTACAATTAATCAAAATAAGATCAAACTGTATTTTTAGAATAGTTTCTTAAATAAAAGAGAGTACAGAGGTACTTCAGATTGTCCTCTAGTTGCTGACTTGCTTCATTTTAAATGCCTAAGGCAGCTTCAGGAAATAATTCTTATATTTTTCTGCTTGTAATGAAGCTCATTTCCATTACTGGCTAGCCATTTATTCCTTTCAAATATTGCATGGCAGTATGCCAAGAACATACTGTTCAACTTTGCTCTAATTGGTGTGATTTTGCATGCAGACAAGAAGCAAAATGAAGGCACAACATGCCTGCTAAAATTAGAAGTATCGCTTTTGTATGAGATTTCATGCATCTATGAACAAAGGATGCTTTTACTAGGCCTTTGATAGCTGCCTTTTCTGTGCTATAGTTTAAATGTCTGTGTCTGTATTCTTTTACTTGGTATAAGTGTACAAGCTTTTGTGAGCTTTCCAATAACTTCTATATTGTGTATCCCAGGCACTGATACACAGGGTTGCACAGGTGAATTAATGGCCATTACAAAAGTGCTTTTCTAGTTGCTTTAAATGATTTTAGCAGCATTTTCCTGGGAATACTTATTTCAACAAGGCAGCATGAATATTAACTACAGGCTGAAAGTTGATACGTATGGATGTTATAGTTATGATAATTAATTGCTAACTAAATCACATGGTGTTAATATGTAAAATATAATCTTCATTATAATACTACTTCACTAGAGCTGAACATTTTCAAGTTGAGTAGGTGCACTTTTTAACAATTTACAGTCCATTTACTGTGCAGCACTGGGTCTTCTGCCTTCCCAGTGAATCCAGAACCACATTGATTTCCCTGTCTGTAAAATAAGAAACACACTTTATGCATGTCTTTCTTTTTTGGCATGCCTCAAAGATCATAATCGCTAAAGCACATATCCATGCAAATTCGCCTGGCAGAAATAATCATGCATCCTTTCACTCGGTCATACTCTCAGCTGGATATTGCCTTCCTGTGCCACAATGCACCCTAGGAGCAGGGGCCTCTATTATGAGCTGAGCTGCCCTTCTCCTTAGACATACTGGAATCCAGCCAATCTCAGTAGTTCTGACCCGTGTGTCCCTTCCCAGTACCTCTAATCACACAAGTAATAAATCTGCTTTCTCTCTCACACTATATCAAGGGGTAAGTTACATATTTTCCATTCTGTTCCCTATCATACTAAAAAATAAAGCTCTTGCTGGTGCCACGAAAGTACCAGCCACTTGACTAAGGGTAAAGTAATTCATATCAGTCTCTACAGGGAGGCTGAGCCAAATTACAGCTCATCAGTCATAGCTGCTAAGTGAAGAGAAAGAGTATGTTTGAAACTGCTATTAAAATATTTAGAACTATAACAGTGTAGATTTACATAAATAATCCTGACACTTACGTGCACTCACCCTCCATTAAGCAGAAATGCTCTCAGCAATTAGGCGAAGCTAGTCTATTGCAAAACTTCTTTGTCAATTTGTGAAAACTTGTCCATAGTTACTGTTCTCAGTTCATCACCTCTCACCTTCTGTGCACAGGGTTGACTTTTGAAATGTCATTTTACAAATTTCAAAAAAAGAAATTTAATAAAAATTCAAATAAGGAAAAACAAAGAAAATAGCTATATTTAAGGGGTCTTAGGATAAACACGTGTCCTGAAGAAACTTATTTTTCTGTCTGATCCTAAGTCAGAGCTATCACATTTGCGTTTGGATACTTGGCAATCAAATCTACTGTCAGCAATTTCACCATAACCAGGAGCACTGACTTAAATCTTTTATCATTACTTTCAGACTCCAGTCTTTTTTCCTTTATGTAGAGTCAAAAATCAAAAGCCTGAGAGATCTATATATCCCATACACATACATTTCACCTGTCGGAGCACACTGCTGTTAACTTCATTTTCCCCTTTCACTCAATGTAATGACACAAAGCATGGTCTTTTCTCTTTTTTTCTAGATGGAATGGGCCGAGTCCTTGCTCAAGATGTATATGCAAAAGACAATCTACCACCATTTCCAGCATCAGTAAAAGACGGTTACGCTGTCAGAGGTAAACGCTCAATTTGTAGATATGAAGTATAGTGTCTGCCACTTTTTAACATGTTAATTCACTGGTTTTGGATCCAGCAGGAGTTATTTTGGTTTAGGTTTGATTCTGATCATTGCTGAGGTCACAGTTACATAAAACGCAACTGTCTTGAAGGAAGGCCATAAAGCTGAGTTCAGATCTTTTAAGTAGATACATGTGTACCTGAGCAAATGTACATCCATGCATGCTCCTAGACATGTGCACCTCTGTTGCTAGTACATTTTCTGGAAACATTAAAAATTCAGGAGAATAACAGAACATCTGTTTCTGAGTTACAGATTCATCTTCTATTCCTCTGTTGTAGATTTAATGAGGATTTTCTTATATATCTATTACTTTGTTGAGCTGTTACAGCTATTGATTGCATCAGAGAATTTTTAAAAAACTTACCAGAATGTTCTCTTATGGATTACACACCTCAAAAGAAGATAATCTTACTTTAAAAATATTGCAGCTGCCATATATAAATAAAATTAGTTGTATGACTTTATTCATTGCAAGCAGTGAATATGGTTTCCCAAGAGACCTGAATTTATACTCTGCTTTGTCACTAGTTGCTGCATCATTTTAGCCAGTTGCTTCTCTGTGCATCAGTTTATCCCTTTGTAAAGTAAGAATAATGATGCTCACCTCATATATCTATGAAGGAAATTTAAAATATACAGAATGGAATATTATACTAGTAGTGATTTAATTGTGGTAGTGGTTGAATCATCATAACACAATGTTGAAACTTGTATACAATAGCCAACTTTCTTCTAGGGACATTAAAGGATCTTTTTTGTTACTGGCACCTGAAGGCATGGAAAGCAACTGCTCATGAAATAGGCTGTCTGCAGACCCAGGCATGGACGTAATCCAGTAGCTTCCCCGTAGATTTGATATAAAAATAAAATTTCAGGTCTACAAGATAACTGTGTGTGAGAGGCAGACCAAAATGACTACTAAGAGCAGCAAAGGAGTGCATATGTAGCCATGGAAATACAGGTAATGTAACACTGATAAAAGCTAAGAGGGTGAGCTCTGAGTAGAATGCTGAGTGACAAGGGCCTTGGGATCAAGCCAACACTGTCTTGCAACCTGATTGCTGCAGGGTAAGGCAACACATGAGTACAATCTCAGTAAAGATGCAGAATGAGCAGAGTGATTGTGAACGCTATCTTCAGCAACTTCTGTCAGAACCAATACACAAAACCGTAATTTTGGTGGTGGATTCAAGTGGAGTAACACTGATATATTTGAATGCATCCAGAAGACATTAAAGCTGGTGAAAGGGTTGGAAGGAATGTCCCATGAGGAGTGACTAAGGACTTTGAGTTTGTCTTGTTTGAAGAAAAGGAATTTGAGAGGTGACCTTATGACTCTCTACAGCTCCCTGTGGAGGAGAAGGGCATGGGGTGTCCAGTGACATTTGTGTGGCAATGGTTCAGATCTGTGCTAGGGAAGGTTTAGATGTGATATTAGGAAATACTACTTTACCAAGAGGGTGGGCAGACACCAGAACAGACTTCCTAAAGAGTGGGTTGATGCCCCAAGCCTGTCTGAGTGTCAAAGGCATTTGAACAATGCCTTTAATAATTTGCTTTACCTTTTGGTCAGCACTGTATTGATCAGGCAGTTCTGTTCTATTCTATTCTGTTCTGTTCTGTTCTGTTCTTACTATTCTTGTGAACCTGTTACCTTAGGATATGAGAAAAAAAAGCTTTTAGGCAGAGATAATATTGACTATGTTAATGGATACTTCTTACAAAAAAATTAAGGATTAACTTTCAGTGGCATAACATTTCTGCCCAAACCTATGTCCTTTTCTTATTTTAGAGATGTACATTATCTATAAACTTGATCTCCATCATATCATTAGTGGGGGAATAAAATCTAATTCAGTCGAATTTTATCAGGTTTAAAATAATTTAGCTATTAGGGATTTCTTTCTCTTCTTTTGCTGGATCATCCAAGCACATTTTTTTCAGTGAAGGTCTGACAACTGTTTTCAGTAGTATTAAATGCATTATTCAAGGATATCTAGTTGAAGAGTCCTTTTCTACTTTTTTATTTTAGAGTTCACTCTAAAGCTCATAGATTAGTCTGTTTGATAGGCTTTTAAAGTTAAGTTAATTATTAGTCTTTAAACATGACTAAGTACCACAGATAGTGATCTATAAAGCTGCAGCCAGTGCATGATTACAAATGTGATAAATCCTTATAGACTGAATAGGCATCCTTCCTGGAAGCAGTTCTTCTCAATACAAGGTTATCTAGGTGTATATTCAGGGCTCCTGAAGTAAAACAGAAGTTATTAAGATAAAGGTTTTCTCTGATTAGACTTCATCTCTAAGTAATCAACTTTTTACAGATACAGATTTAAAATTAATAATAATACATATTTAAATAGGATCATTTGAGCTTAGTTTGTTTGAGCACTCTTGGCAGCATGACTGCTATGCTTGGAAAGACAGAGTTGCTTGTGCTTCATACATGTTTTACACCATGGTAAAGCCATAATACCACTAATGCAACTTGCTGAAAGACCTTTGAGGCAGGCAGGAGCTTAAAAGTCATTAGTAACTGTGCCTTTGTTGTCCCTGTAAAAAAGCAGATTTGCTAAATTGGAAGTCCTGAAGACTTGTTAAATCAGTGATCTCTGGCTCCTAATTTTCAGTATTGCAATACTGTCATGAACACGTAAAACCTTTGTTGTTAATGTAATTCTTTCTAGTCTCCATTTACATGACCTCATATTGCCCAGAAATATTCAGTTAAAAATACTCAGTTCTATAGAACCTGTGATTTTCAAAATAACACATCTCAAAAGGACTAAAAAGGAAAAATGTTTGCGGAACTTCTATAGCCTTAGTCATGCTGACACTGAAGAACTGAGCGTTAGGTCATCTTTGCTCTTCTCCTGTTCTTGATTTATAAAGCCATCATTTCTTCAGGTTCAGCCTTTATCATTTGTGTTGTCCCTCTTAACAGCTGCTGATGGCCCAGGTGATCGATTCATCATAGGGGAATCCCAGGCTGGTGAGCAGGTGAGCACAATTTCTTTTCTCTTTTTTAATGTATTTTTCTTCTGTAAGATTTTGCTTTGTATTTTTACAAGCCTTTTTAGTGCTCCAAAATAGTCTTGGCTGTGGTGTGAAGTAGGACACAGCTGTACTGACCCTCCTGCTATATGCCTTGGGACATGATTTCAGAAAATGAGGTAGTACAGTTACATTAGGAACTAACAAGGATATCCCGAAATACGTCCAAGCATTGTGCTGACATGTCTGATAGGAGTGCATACAGTAACGTTCTGCCCTGATACAATGTTTGAGAACATGAGATTTCTAGTGGCGCAACAATTCATAAGCAGAGAAAAGAAAAGCATGATTTAACCCCCTCTTGCTGACAGATTTTTAAAGGATGTCAACCCAATAACTGTTTCCATAAGATGCTTCCATTTTTCACACTGATACCTGCATAATGAAGTGTCAGAGTTTTGTATGAAGCTTTTAAAAATAGGTAATGATCAGAACAGTGTTGAGGAAGCCTGGCAGCAGCCTGGTTAGAGATTGGTTTGAGAAGAGGGTTTGTGCACCTTAGCAGATACATGGATTGATTTTAAAAACAAGTTAAGGCATGTCCCATTTCTGACCTGCTGTGCTCTATAAATATTCATGAATAGACACATTTTGTTATTTGCTCTCAAATTCAAGAGCATATTTCATGAAATTTCTGTGCTAATACTGGGTAATGGGAAAAAAATCGGTTATGTTCAACTACAGTTATTCTGTCAATTTAATCATACCTGCCACCTCTGTTCAGAAGAGTATGAGTTAATCCAAAATGTTTCTCCAACTATTTGAAGTTCTGGTTTATAATTCTGTGTATTTTATGTGAAATGTTGGAGAATGGGAATAAGCAACAGGCAAAACAAGGAATTGATCCATTTTAATGAGGATTTTATATATCTATTTTGACTGCTAAACAAAAATTTCCAAGTAAAATTGACATATTTCCAAAGTTGTGTCAGGTTTTAGAAGTATTACCAGTTGCAGGATTATTCCACTTTTTTTAATGGACTTGAACCACCTCTAAATGTGTAACAGACATATAATTTGGCTAATCATGATAGATACGGAGAACTGTGAAAATTATTTTTGCTTTAGGTCCCATCCATCATCATGAATTACACTTTGGTATAATAGACACCTTCTCCGTACTGATATTCATGTGAAGTTAAATTAATGACTCTGTTGTACAAAATATATAAAATTTCTCTAAATTCTAAAAAAGAAAAAGTGAACTAATGAATTCAGCAGTTTTTTTAACCTGTCTTGTATTTTTAGCCCTTCT
This sequence comes from Acanthiza pusilla, assembly GCA_036630365.1. Lineage (NCBI taxonomy): Eukaryota > Metazoa > Chordata > Aves > Passeriformes > Acanthizidae > Acanthiza > Acanthiza pusilla. The sequence goes on along the minus strand of JAXCHO010000396.1, from coordinate 246,168 downwards.
GACTGCATTTTCAAGCATTGGTCCAGAATCCGAAAGACTGACAACTATTTTTACATGCCTTTTTATGATCACTATAAAATAGCAAGCAGCAGGGCAACCTGCTGAATTATCACTCCTATCACTATTCCCCAGTCATCAGTATTACCATTTTGCTAGTTAAATATCACAGCACAGTATTGCTTAAAAGCAGTACTGTTGAAGCTGTCTCTAATGGGTAGTACTTCCCTTAGAGGTCTGAAGTGTTTCAGTGTCCTAATCAGTTCAGCAGGTTTGTACAAAAGATAAAAGGGCAAATGGAAGACTGCTTCCCTCCTACAAAGTTCAAGAGCTCACAAATGTCTCTCTACAGGGACAGTCTGTGCTCCCAGATTACTGGGAATAGGAAGGTTCTCTGGCAAGCAAGGAAGAAAAATTGGGTGGGAGGGAGGCATGCAGAGAGAGCCTATTTCTGAAAATACCAGTGGCAAGTTAGAAAAACAAGGCTGTTGACCTCAGAATAATTGGTCAGAGTTTTCTTCTGGGGCAAACACATCTTCAGGTTCATCTCCTTCCCAAGAAATTATTTATAGCCTTCATTTCACCCTTCAGTCACTCTCAGCAGCAACATTCTGCTTTTCATGTTACAGACCAATTAACAGAATGATTCACAGCAGGGAGTTCAAAATAGATTTAGATTTGGCTCCTCCTGTAGGGATAAAGGTTATGTAAATGCTAGTAGAAAGTAAGAAGATGGACCTGAGAATTGCAGGCAAGCCATATAGCTAAGTTGGACATTTCTGTATCAGTTTTTAAATGGTGTATTTTCTGATTTCCGTCTGCAGATAGTCATGTTTATGTTAATCCTTTCTTGTGTGTGTATTGGGGAAAGCTTTCAGGCACTACCCTGCTTTGGGAATGTTAGGGCACACTTGAGATTACTGGTCACAAGCCATCCACAATGGCCTGCATGAAACACTCAACCACGGGAAAAATTATTTTCTTCCTGTAGATTTACATAGTCAGACCATGGCATTTACTGCAAGACTTTCTAAAGGTGCTTGTAAGGGGCACTATGACTAACCAGCTACCATATAGGATGAAAAGCAGACATTTTTCACTATTTCATTAACTTGTGTCTTTTTACAGAAAGGAGCATGGATCATTCTAAATCACATAGGAGAGGTGTAATCATGTGCTGGAGAAAATGCCTGAGATAGGGGTTGTGTTTAGTACATTATTTCTGGGTTTTATTCAGTGCCTGAAATTGAGTAGATTATCAGTCATGAAGGCAAAGGACAGAAACAAATGTTTCCCCATTGCAGGTAAAAGTGAGTTCTCAAAGGCCTTTAAAAGAACTTCTGTGAAATTTTTTTACATTAATATGCTTTCTGAGAAGAAATAATTTCTTTATCTTCATAGTCTCACGCATAGAGGAACACAGCCCTGGAGATTCATACATAAATCTGATGGTTGACTTTTGTTCATAAAGTTAATCTGATCAAATTCTCAGCAGACAAGAAGGAAATTAAATATATGAGCAACAGAACCAATACTAAAAGCAATTCTTATTATATCATAAATTTGTTTAAATGTATCACATCATTGCATCTCAAAAAATTAACTCATCTAATAATAAACTCCAAAAACATGGTTAGTTACAGCACATTTTATCACCATAGGCTCTGATTTGTGGCAGTAGTAGACATTTTGTGTTCTTTGTGGTGCTTTTTAAATGGGAGAAATTTTTTATGCAGTACATTTTTCCTCTGAAAATTGTCACTTAAATCAGTGATACTTGGTAAGTTCAAAACAGTATTACCTATTTGTAATGTACCTTTAGATTATATCTACAATGGTGTGCAAAATACGTAATCCAAGGCATAAGCTTCGCCTTTCAGAGCATTTCTTTTCATAAAAGTCAAAATTGCACACTAGACAGCATTATTTTCCCTTTGAAGAAGCTTTAGTATAAATGGCAGTATCTCTGCTATCCGTCTGCAGCTTCTTGAATAGTCGGTGGTAAGGAATAAATACCATTTTCTTAAAAGTATTATTTTTATGTCATCTGGTTTAGATACCTACTTTAGGATTGCATGAATCTTGCCCTAAAAACACACTAACTGTGACATACGGCAAGTGTGGGTTATTTTAAGTTTATATTAACATTTTATTCATGTTCTTCTCTGAGGATATTGGATTTCCATCACCTGTAGCAAAGGGCCAAGATTCAGGCAGTTCCAGGCTCAGTTGTTTCTTGGGATACATAGGTTGCTGTGATACTGTGGTAAGCCAGATACAAACCATTCCCAGCCTCTTCCTAGGCTTCTGTCCTAATGAGTAGCCTTTGAAATACACATATTTCAAAGTAGAACTCACCTTTCAGAGGTTATGGCAGTGCTGAAGTGGAATCGAAGAATGGGCAAGGCAGACAGCTTTATGCAGCTGAAATGCTGGCCGCTGGTCTAGAGTTTGGTAGTGTCTATCAGTCTCCTGACAAAAGTCAGGGAGTAAATGCCTGCTGGGCAGGAGCAGGTAACAGTGCCTGGGCAGTACCACCTGCAGGCCTGTGGGTTGCTGTCCAGTATGTGCTAATCACAGTTTGAGAAGTCCTGGATATATTCCAGCACTGCAAATGGAATACAGAGCCAATCTGCACATGAATTATATGTGTGACACGTACAGAATATGCTGCTCTAATCCCAGCTGTGTAGATCTGTGTGTAGAACATGTTCACAAATAACATAAAGTCTAAATAAGTCAGACTTATTGCAGTGCCATGGGGAGCCAGCAAGGAAATCTCAGTCATCACATCAGCTTCTTTTAGTTTCATTTTTTATGATTTTTTTTCATTATTTATTTCTCAGGTGGTTATGGTCAAATTACAGTTTTACTCTGGATTTGACAAATGTTTATTAAAATAGTCTCCCTGGTGAGAAATATTATTAAAACCATGTCATTTGTTTTGTCATGTTGTTCTGATATTTTTCTATTCTTTGCTTTGCCTCTCCTGAAACTTTTTTAAGTCCTGTGACTTTATGGAATTGTAGAATATTATCAATTTTAGGCTATTCTAAATTGTCTCTCACAAAGATAGATATTCTTTGTGAACTAGTCACTGACTCTCAGTATGAGGAAATCTACTTAAAAATGAAGCAGTTGGTTACATTATCATTATATGTTGGTTTTCCTTCTATAGTGTGCTGGAAAAACAAAACAGAACAAAAATCCAACCAAAGCAAAGCAATTTCAGCCCTGGTGACCAGAGTACTCTAAAAAAATATTTATGTACTGAGAGCTACTAGATTTTTGCTCATGGAAGTTTCCAGAAGATCACCATCTAACAGTTAAATTTCTAAGCCAGTAATTTTTCTGTGCAAAGTATTTTTCTGAGTGTCAGTATATTTCTTCTTTTGAAAGTTGTTCATGTGATAGACATATAAGGAGAAAAAAACTGAAGCCACCATATTTATATGTGGCCATATAAATAAAGCCAGGCATGAATTGGAGTTTATTGTACTTGTTGATATCACTCACATTATATCAAGAGTCATGCTGAAAATAAGAATTCCTGTCTTTCAGATTAGTTGCATGAAGTTCAAGTGGTTTGAAATTTTTTTTTTCAAAAGTAGATCAATTTCTGGTTTTCTATTTTTCAGCCAACTCAGACTGTGATGCCTGGTCAGGTAATGCGTGTTACAACCGGTGCTCCAATTCCATGTGGTGCTGATGCAGTGGTGCAAGTGGAAGATACAGAGCTCATCAGGGAATCAGATGATGTGAGTCACAAGTTTAAAAACTCATTTTTCTTTTCTGTGCAGCAGAAAATGGTACATGATACAATCCTGTAAATATGAAAGACAGATATACAGAAAAGCTCTTCAGTAATCTCAGAAGTCTGAGGATTTTTGCATCAGTTCCTAATGGCAATTCTCACTCTTTCAGGCTATGATGACAGTACTGCAAACTTTCCTGTTCTGTCTGGTTTTTCATCTAAGTTGTTGAATGCTGACACTGAAATACTTGGGAGCAGGATTTGAGTGAAAGGCAAATGCCTCCTGAAAATCCATGCCTACAGTCCAATTTGAATGCCTACTGTATTCTCATTTTAAAATACAGGCTAGTGGCAATCTCACCAAATAAGAAGGGGAAAAGTTTTCTTAAATTACATCTTGATGTCAGAATAATACATTGAATTACTGCTGATGTAATTAAAGCTGAATATGATTTTCTGTTGGAGAGTGAACTGTTTTAAGTGCAGCAAAATCCATGGGATGCCTTGGGTTCTTTTAAACTGGGCTATGAAGATGGTTCTGTATAATCAGAGTTGATCTTGTTTCAGCAAAGGTGAATTTGGTGGATTTTGGACAATACATCTTGTACACATACCTTCCAATGAATCCGTTTAAAATAAGAGGTTTTGTTATGAAACAGGGGAAGTAAGTGCCTCCCAATTTTTTTTAAACTACAGCTAACATTTTTAAAAGAATTTTGTACTCCTTGAAAATGAGAACATTCCTGAATTTAAGACCTCTGAAATCCAAGAAGTGGATAAGGTGCATATTCCCCCAGAATGTATACGCAACCCTGTTCTTGAACAGATTTTCTAGCTCATCTTTAAATCATACTAGTGCACTACCTTACAGATGCTGCAAATATGAACACAGAGAAAACCACAGGAAAAAAACACAAAAAGACTATGAGTACTGTAGTACTAATTCTGTATGCATAGTCTTAACATAGTGAAATGTGCTTTTGATGAAGCCAAGGAGCTCTCTGTAGACAACTATATTTCAAAGAGACCATCTTAGACTTCCTTTGTGTTCAGAGAATTGTTTCTGAATCCCAGCTGTGATTTCAGGGCACTATCATCATGTTTGCTGTCATCTGAGAGACTTCAAGGCAGTAAGATAGTCTCTTATTGAGACAACTTCCAAGTTCAGCTTTGGAATTAACTATGTGTATGGTTCTGTGCTCAAATCAGCCTTTGCTCTCCTACTGTTCTGACAAGCTGTTCCACTTCGCCACAGCTCAGTGTCAGCGTTGTGGTTGCAGCTGGGGTGTAAGCAGATCAATTCTAGAGTTCAAAACTGATAAAGACAGCAAAAACTGTAACCCACTCTCAGGATCCTTTCTCATGCCTTATTAAATGCATAGATTTTTGCATCTAATAAACTCAGCAAGCTGTTTAGGCTGTCCTTCTTCCTATCAGAGAAATTATTGAGTCAATCCTGCTTTGAGGTTACAGATGTATATGTATAGATTATGTCTTCCTTTAAAATACACCATTGCCTTCACTGCTTGTTAATCGTTCCATTAGCCTTACTGAGCAAGTTTTTTGTGGCCATTGCCCACCTCATCATGAGAGGACTATCACATTGCATTGGTAACCTTTTATTTTTCTACTTCTTTGGATGACTCTGTCCTGCCTTCCACTTTTTATATGCATGTTCTCCTCTTCATGTGAGAACAGGTTATTTGGCTATGTGCTTAAACTCTGAATGCTTTCACGAATGGTCAGCCACCTTCAACTTCTTTTTCCTGCCTGTAAGTATGAAGTAGAACTCTTTAGCTTCTGCTTGTCTTTGAATACACCACTCTACGAATCCTGTTCATAATAATAAGTATTGTTTAATTAATATGTTATTTTTTTCTCTTCCTTTTCGTATCTGGGTAGCTACATTTTTCAAGAATATTTTTCTTTTTAGTGTTAAGAACTCTTTCAGGGCTGGGATTTAACTGAAGTGAAATCTTTAACATCTGAAAAATGTTCTTCTGAAAAGAGATTAGTTTTCAAAGGAACTCATTCCTTGAGTTCTAGTTGTGGTAGCAGTACTTAAATTTCATAGCAAGCATTCCCCAAATGACCTTAGAAGTCACAGACCTGAAAGGAATTGCATCTATCCATCAGGAAGAAAAATTCTCATCAGCTTGCCAAATGCACGTCTACACCCTTTTCATTTTGAGGGTTTTTTATTTCGTTCTTATGTCACCTTGTAGGAGAAAGGAGGCCAGTGTGATCAAGCAAAACAAGAGTTAGATCCTGAATCAAGCCCAAGCATCAGTATGAATGCCAACTGTTCACAACCACCAGAACAAACCACTCAGCTATAGTTCAAGATATATTAATACACAGCAAGAATGCTGCCGGCCACACACCAAATGAAGGATGTTCTTAGCATAGTGCCATACATGAAGCCCCTCGACCACCTGGATTTATCTTGTATTCCTTAAGCATTCTGGGATATCAATCAATTCCATAGATATCAATAGCTGTATATTACCATGTTGTTCATAGTCACACTTTCCACAGTACTTTTTAAACCTGGAATTGCTGAATTCCTCAAAAGCCTTTTTTTAATGTTGTTTCCCCTAAACCAGGAGTTCTAAATAGGACCTTTAACATTAATCAAATATATCATTGCCTCTCCTCTTGATTTTCTTAAAATCTTCTGTCTGTCTTTAAAAGTTACCAAAGATATGGAAATTTCAAATCTTCATGACTGAACAACCATCCCCCAAGTGTCGTAAAAATAAAAGAATTCTTGGACTAACCATTGCCCCAAATTTTAGTGCAGGACTTGTGTCTTTTACAGCCTCAGCTGTAAGGGAAACAAAAGGCCATTCTAGGCAGCAGCACAGCCAATTCGAACACTCACAGCCAAAAATCATCTCTTCTCTTATACAAAAAGAGCAAGTACAAAAGAAACAGAGTTTGCAATAAAAGCTTCTGAAAGGCATATGAAAATACTGGGATAAAGTAAGATTTTTTTTTATTATTTTTTTTTTTTTTTTTTTAGTAATTTTCTGGTTTTCAGGGGTTTAAATTTTCACAGTAGGTGAACAGAATCATAGTCTCTAATAACACATTCATTAGCTTTAACTTTGGGGCCTTAAGTTTACAGCATTTAGTTTGAACTCAGAAACAGAGGCCCATATCACCTTCAAGGAAAGATACAAGTCCCAGTGTCCTGTACAATACTATTGTTTGTGTAAAAATTCCAAATAACACTGACCTGCCTTCTTTGTCTTGTAATATTAGTGTCTGTTTTATAACTTTGAGGTATTTAAATATGAAGCACTACATGATAATGTAAAAACAAAGTTTGATCCAGTCTAAGTAAGTTTAGATTTAGTGCTCCTGACAGGCTGGCACTATCTCAAAGCTGAGTGTATGTATCATCAACCCATTTCCAGGGCTTAAAATTAAATATTAACAGTATAGGTCATGTGCCATTTATTGGCATTGAATGAATCACCAAACCATTGACATTCTGAACAAGGAAATACATTAGACTTTTCAGGCCATTGTCTCTTGTTCACAGTAAATAAACAAGATGAATGATCCTCTTTCCAATTCATACAAAGCCGTCAAGTAGAAGTATCCAGTACAGGAATCTACATGAAAATCCTGAAACAACTACAGCATATAGCTTCTTCCCACCTTTTGCTAATGTAGTGGCCTACTGTCTGCCAGACTACCACTTTTTGAAGTGCCATCTTTGAAATTGTTTGACCACATCAATTTGGCTGGGAGGAGTAGAAAGAATCCACTCAGTATACCATATTAACAGATGTAACATAGGAAAGCTATATAAAAATAGGTAGCTAAATCTACATATTCAGTGCTGGTCCTCTCCTGGTGAGCTCATCATAAAGAGCATTTCTTAAAATGCTGTTCAGTTTTAGCGCATATTGTGTTACAATTTTGACAAACAAATCAGGAGAACAATATGATGCTTAAACCATAATGTCTCAGTGTAATGAGTGCTGTAAGCTGTGTAGACTTCTGAGAAATTAGTCTTCTTTGAATGGCTCAGCTGACCGTATTTGATGTCCTTGTGTTTGTAGGGCACTGAAGAACTAGAGGTTCGAATCCTAGTGCAAGCTCGACCAGGCCAAGATATCAGGTCTGTATTAAAATATCTCTGTAAGGAATAGAAGGACTGATGATTTTTAAAGTAATTTTTTAATCATGAGTAGTACTGACATTTTGACAGTCTGACTAATGAGCGTCCATGGACACTCCTCACCTGGAGCAGGACCAATCAGGGAAAGATACTTTGAGTCTCATTCTGTTTCTCTTTTGTGTTGTTTTTCTGTGCTATGATTTCCAGACCCATAGGACATGACATTAAAAGAGGTGAATGTGTGCTGGCCAAAGGAACCCACATGGGTCCATCTGAGATCGGTCTCTTAGCAACTGTTGGAGTAACCGAAGTAGAAGTTAACAAGTTTCCAGTGGTTGCAGTAATGTCAACAGGGAATGAGGTAAGAAAAGTTGGTTTGGAATTACAGTCTGAAGTACCACATTTTTTTTGAGGCAGTGTTCTGGATAGTGACTTCCACCCTATTCCCAAGCAGACTCACTTTTTGAACTGCAACACATGCTGACACGAGGTTTTTTTTATCAACCCATAATCATCTGCTTGTGTTTTCTCCCTTAGGGGCCTTCTCACAGGTCTCACACTATCTTTGCCAAAGTTTTGGTAATATATCCAACCATGTGCCAGCTGCTTTCCTCCTGCAAGCAAGGGAGAACCTGTGGGGTAGTCAGGGTTGTAATTCACATTGCCAGTCATGACTGAAAAGTAATTTCTTTTAAGCAGCGCTCCTCTATAGCTATAATGCCAATGGCAGATAAGATGTCTTTGAAAACTAAATAGTACTATCAAATGCCTTGCTGGAGTATTGTGCCTCAGTATTTTTTCTAATAGTAGCACATGTTGAAATCCAGACACGCTCCTGTTGATAGAACAGCAGACCAGCTTTATAATTGCTTTAACTACATCAGAAAAATCAGGTTTAAGATCAGTTTAATTTACTAATTTTATATATGTTCTGTGTTCAGCCAGACCAGCAACTATGCCCTCTCATTTCTTCCAGCAGCAGGACAGAGAAAGAATAGGAAGAGCAAAATCAAAAGAACATGTGGGTTGAGATAAAGTCAGCTTTTGAAGTTTAAAAACAACATGAAGTTTTGACTGTCCTTTACGACAAACTTTTTGACATCCAGACACAAACATTAACTCTATAACTGTATTCTCATGCAGCTTGAATATGTTCAATTTTGAAAGATTTTGAAAATTTTTAATAAGTTGAATCTTGTCATCTGGTGTACAGAATCTTGCCAGATTTCATAGCATAAACACAGTGTGGCATGCAGGAACCACACCACTAACTGAAGAATAAATCCATAGAGCTACAAGGATTACAGGTGATGATTTTCAATTAGTAACTTCTTATGACTGAAGATTCTTGCATGTCATTAAAGGGTCCTTTACTTTTTACTGATATGACATTCTCTTCTGTCAAATGTTAAAAAAGACTCCACACAATGAGTTTCTTAAACATCCTATGAAGGTCTTCACAGAAATAGAGCTGCAAGCTGAAGCATAAAATTCACCCATGCTCCATTTTTCGTTATTCTTACCTTACTATCTAATATTATTCCTGTGATTTTAACAGATACATTCTTATTAGTAGTACTATTACTTAACTCCTGTCGTATTGTCCTTCTGTGTCCTACGTAAGAATTTCTAATATATATAAAACAATATTTACATATGTATGTTTTATAGTTTAGCTTCCAAAATGCATAACATGTGAGGCAATTGCCACGGTGTACTATGTTGAGAGAAAGCTTTTCATCCAAAAGAGTAATTCATGTAAGAACTTTGCATAATGCTTCTGTCTATTAATCCAATGCTGATTGTTGTATTTAAAAAACGTCTTCATTGGTAAGTAGACAATGAACTTCAAAATGTTCATTAATACTTTTAAATCTGGTTAACAACATCAATGAAGTTCCCTTAAAATAGTGTGAAGAGGAACAGTAACATGAAAACTTAAAACTTTTTGTTTTGATTGCTGATGTGTGAGATGAGAAGCCATGTACTCATAAGGAGCAAGAACATTTTGCAGACATGAACCAATAGAGACAAACTAAACGAGATGGACTATTGGACTAAACAAGCACGTTATATGTCTATTCATTTAAATTCACTGAATCACTTCATACGTAGGTTTTATGACGTGTCTAGAAATATCCTGTCCAACCCAAAGAAGCAAATTCTCATTTGTGTAAAGTACGGTATTCCAAGGAGACTGACTGAGAGTGTTTCTGGTTTTATAGCTACTGAATCCTGAGGATGACCTCTTGCCAGGAAAGATTCGGGACAGTAACCGTTCAACTCTCCTAGCTACAATCCAAGAACATGGCTATCCAACAATCAACTTGGGAATTGTGGGTGATAAGTAAGTACCACATGTTAGTAAAGATGTCACTTCATATTCATGCGATGCACTTTATGGCATCCATGGGAAAAAGAAATACCAGAGAAAATGTCACTCATTGCAAGTGTCACAGTGTTGTGACAAGGCACATCTTGGAGAAAGTATTTCACCCTTTTCATTAGAGAAATAAATAAGTCTATTCTAATATTAGGACAAACCTTTTGAAAAAAAATTATTTAATGGTGTTTAATTTGTTTTGCATTCTGTTTGTTGAAACAGATAATCCATTTACTGTTGCAAATTGAATTTATTGCTGCAGTATCCTTCCAAGCACTATACTTCAAACACCTAAGAGGAGACAATTCTACAGCAGCTATACTTTTTTCTGATCCAATAAAAGGAGAAGGAAAGTTTCTCTCAGACTTTATTTTCCATGCCAGAATTAATTTAGAGTATAAAATTTTGTCAGATTCTGAGTAATTGTCTTTTGAGGAAGGCCCCACTTCTGCATATTGCTCAGTATTTCCAGAAATATGTGGAAGAATTTTTTTTCAAACTTTACTGGTCTTTGATTGCCACAGAGTAGCACCCTACTGATCAGTCTTTCTGTTCATCTGACAGTGATTGCTCCTTGTTTCCCAGTGGCAGTGAAGTGACATCTCTTGAGAGCTCTAGGATAAGTGATTGAAGTGTTCCGTTTTTTGTCCTTCGCAAGACCTGTGCGGTGACTGCCATCCATGGCTTGAGTTTCTCAGCACAATGTATTTCCTCAATTTATTGAGACCCAGAGGCTTTGAACAGGCTTTCTTGCTTCTCAGTTTGGGTATCAAACCAACTGACAAGACTCGGTTTGATAGGGAGTTGTTCAGGTTGTCCTAGTGGATAGTTAAAAGTTTTTAAAAAAAGAAAGTGCAACAGGTAGTGAATTTCAGCACCCACATTTCACAGTGATTGATGACAAGGTTTTAGTCACAGGCTATAAGGAAATCCAGCAAGGTTACTGTAAGGGAACAGGTAATTTCAAAACCAGTCTTCCCTAATGCAGTATTGAATACAAAACATCACTAGCTTGACAGAAAGTATACGAATAGGCCAACCACTGCATGGTTTTACAATAATTAAACCAACCTGCATGGTGGCTGCAGGAAATGCAGTTGTATTTGAAGTATTCATACAGGGAATGTGACATCACAGTTGTGATCTTAGGGAAAGCAGACTCTTCTGGATACTCTCACTGCATCCAGGTATCCGTTGTTGCTTCTCTAGCCTAGCAAAACACCATTGCAGTTCCAAATAGCAAAAAATATCAAAGCCCTCCTGCCCATGAATGCTTCCAGTTTCAGGTGGTGATGTCATATAAACAGAGTCTAAACTCACTGTTCTTTCCAGGAATGATCTTAAATGTCCTGGATCTTTAGAGTTCTCTGTATTATAAGGACCTTTTTAAACTTTAAACATGAGTAGCAAAGTTTTCAAATAAAACTACTATATCCAGAGATCAGGTTCTAGATTTGGGTAACTGTGAAAAAAAGAAAACAGCCCCAAGAAGTCTCTCAGCTCCTGAGAGTCATCTCTATGTAGAGGGATTGGCAGGGGTTTTATTCAGCAAAATACTGTAGGTGGAACTTTTTACCACTTTCCAGACCAAGAGTAACAGCTACTGTTATATAAGCATTATTGTCAATGACAACCTCCATACTGTCATTACCAATGGGTTCATCCAATGGAAAAGATGCTTTCCCTAGTAGTCCCCTCTGGAAAAATAAGGGTGTAAAGCTTGTTTGTTCTTTATGGCCTTGTCCTAATCAAATAGCTATAGTCTCAACTTTTCTGTAAAGTCAACACTATCAAATGGAGAGTTTAACATAAAATCATTGTGCAAAACTATAGCAATGTACTCCATTGCCTTCAGGAGTTGTTTCTGTGACCTCCTAGGCATGGAGAGTCTTTGAAGATAAATAATTTTGAAAGCTCCCAGTAATAAATAGCAAACAATTTTAGAATCATAGAATAATTTAGGTTGGAAAAGACCTTTAGAATCATCAAGTCCAACCGGCAGTGCCAAGTCCACAACTAAACCATGTCCCCAGGTGCCACATCTACATGTTGTTTAAATACTTCCAGGGATGGAAACCCCATTACTTCCCTGGGCAGCGTGTTTCAATGCTTGATGGTCCTTTTCAGTGAAGAAGTTTTTCCTGATATCCAATCTAAACCTCCCTTGCTGCAACTTGAGGCCATTTCCTCTCATCCTGTCACAAGTTACTTGGGAGAAGTGACTGAGCCCCACAAGGCTACATCCTCCTTTCAGGGAGTTGTAGAGAGTGATAAGGTCTCCCCTGAGCCTCATTTTCACCAGGCTGAGCATCTGCAGCTCCCTCAGACACTCCTCATCAGACATGTGCCCCAGACCCTTCAACAGCTTCACTGCTCTTCTTTGGAATGTGTTTCTTGTAGCGAGGTTTAAGGCCCAAGAGAAGTTTTTATTTTTCTATGTTTTTTCCAAATATATTTTATGACCATTTTTACTTGTCAGATGCTAGCTGAACGCCAAGCAACAAACAAATATATCAAAGGAGGTGCCTGCAGCTTTGCTTTCAGTTACTAGAGAGGTTGATTCATTTGAATCGTCGCTATTAAAATGGCATCTGAGTCTTGAAGGTAGTATTACCTCGGCAAAAGTAGAAAGAGTTCTTTTTAAATGTTTGGTTTTCTGCTCCCTAAGCAGCTTCTGCAAAGGTAGTTACTTCAGCTCACAGAATAGAAATAATGAGGCTCCAATTGTAGAGTGTACTTTGCAGTAAGTTTTGAAAGAATAATTCAGTAATGACTTAGCTAAAGATCTTTTGCACCAGATACCAGGATTCAATCTTAGCAAGTGTTCTGCCATTCTTCCATACTCACATGCCCAATCCATATATTTACAGCAAAATGTATCTGCAGTTCTGTTTCACTCAAAAGGAAAGTCTGATTGTGTAAATCAGTTTGATAAGCAGTATGGTGTTATTTCCTTACATAGTAAAGCTACTAACAGAATGTTGCCCGTACAAATATTTCAGTACATATCTTTCAGACTAATATGACTGATTTGGTGGAGTACCGTGGCACTTGAACAAATGCAAGAGACATACCAGAAAGATGTTACAAAGGACACAAGTTTGACACTTCAGTTAGCATGTTTGTAGAAGAGAGGAACAAACTTTCAGTGTCTCTTTTATGGTTTACTGAAGTTAAACCATAGATTATGTATGTTTGTGTGTGCTCATGTATATGTGCATTTTGTATGTATAATATGTATCCAGACATAGAAAAATAGGAAGATTTCATATGCCTGCAATATCTACTGGTGTAGTAAAAATACTGGAAAACATACTTTTCGGAAGGAAAAATTGTAAGACTGTACTTTTTTTTTTTTTTAGATGTATCATGGTAATATATTTCTTCCTTCCCATACTTTAGATTTGGGGTTTCATTTTCCTATTTCCTTTCTTTAATACAATTTTTGTTGTGTAAATTTTTACTTTATTTTACTGGGAGTATCACTTCCTATACACCATAAGCAATAATGGAGTTTGAGACAGCAGCTAATAGGGGGCACAGCTGAGTACTCCAATTGCTGTAATGGGTCAATGTTTTTAACAGCCATGGAAATCTTCTTCAATCATAATTGCAGATCTAATATTCAAACATGAAAATTGTTTTAGAGTAGTTTTGCAAAGACAAACTTAGAGGTTATTCATATATATAATTTCAGCATACAAATAACTCAGAGGTGTTTAAGTAAAAAAATAGTTTGTCCAGCTGCTTCAAAGCCCAGGATTGTGATACATGTAAACACATTCCAACAGTGAATGTGAAAGCATGGGGAAGCACACTGAATGTCTGGGTTTCTGAAGAGTAGTTAGAATCATTTTAAACATGCCTTTGCATATTAACCATACATGAAGTTACATTTAGCCTACAGCTGTATTTTCTTTTGAAACCAATATTTTATTTCTTTTGGGAGAATTTTAACAATTTCTGAGATTGTCACTGTTTGTGTCTGTTCTCATGAAGTGTATCTATCACTTGATATTCAACATAAAAAACAGCAATTCCAAAAACCCATAGATAAAGTTTACAGTTGAAATCCTAGAAGAAAGCAATAGGAGAAAAGAACAGACCTGGGAATATGATAAATCTGAAGTTATGTCTGGATAGAAGCCAAGATTTTCTCTATTTGTGTTCCTTGCACATAAAAGCCAAGCTGTTTAAAAACACACATCTCTGAGTAGGAATGGAAGATATATCCATTTCCAGAACTACTCCAAACACAAGAAACAAATGCAAAACTGAGGAAAGGAAGAACCCCTCCAATGTTGTTCTTACTGTTGTGTCCTATATTTTTTGTCTTAATCTCAGACTTACTTGCTAGAAAATTTAAAAAACAACTGGCCAGTTAAAATTGGAATTCCAATGTACTTTTGAGTATTGCCTCCTGATAACGAGACCAAGTTAAAAAGGCTTCTAATTTCATTTGCTTTATTTATAGTCTCTGAAGTTATTTGATTTTTTGGAAACCAGTGATAAAAATAAGTTACATCTCTGATCTGATCTGTAGAAGTCTAATTATCAGGATATTTTTGTGTCTGATTATTTCATTTGTGTTGTTCTTTGTATTCCATTGTTTAAAGCGTAAAGTTTAGCCCTAGCAAAATCTGCTATAGTGTGGGCTTCTGTTTTACAAAATCATCTTCCATTTTGACAGCTTTTCTTCTCTGAGAGACTTTCTTATTAAGCTTGCTAAGGAATTATGATCACGTATGTAATGAATTCAATTTCCCCTGTTTTTACCTTTGTTTACATGAGTACATCTCCCCTTCTCTGCATCCTTTTCCCTATATTCTAATTCCCTTATAATTTTTCTCAGAGACATGTATAATATTTAGTTGCTTCCAGCAGCATTTTCATTTATGAGCTTGTGATTCCACTGTAGAGAGAAATAATCTCTCTCTCTCTAAGAAAAATTTAGGAAATCCACATTATTTCCTCACTTGCTTTAGACATCTGTCTGAATAGTTATTAAATCAGCAGTTTATGAGAGCTTTTCTACATTAGAAGTGTTTAGTCTCTTATTTGTATAGCTCTCCTTTTAGACATACTGTTGGACATAGAGCTCCTAAATGACAGGTAAACCCATTAAAAATCACCCTTGCTGTTGTGACAGCACTACTCTGTGATATCCCTAAAATAAAAGCTTTGAAAGAGTCCCTACATTTTTACAAGGAATACTGAGATCTTACCCAAGGATTTAGTCTGCTTCAATTTTTAAGTTTGCCATTAAAAAAAAAAGGTTTAAATCTTTTGTACTTGTGTGGGTTGCATGTAATTACCAGTATTATAATATAGATGGAACATTTGGAGTGGAGGGAGAAGTGTGGAAAAAATGCTCCAACTCCAGAATTTTTCGTGCAGTATCAGCCTGATATATATCATCATATGAGTCAGAATATGAGTTACAGTCAGAATCTTGGCACAGAATCCTAGTCTCTCCTTGCTCCAGTTTGATGCCCAGCTTGGGTAAAATCAAATATATTGTGAACAAAATTAGTAGTAGTAGTAGTAGTATCATTTAACAAATGACTGCAAGAAAATGCTTGTTAGAGAAAAGGTCTTACATTAAATGTCACAATATTAGGTTTTGCTAAAGAAACTTCACTTCTAGTTCTGCTCAAAGAACAATGGTGTTATAAAGTGTGATTATAGCCTAATGAATGCAGGGAATGGTTTGAAGGTGATTCAGATGTGGAGGTCCTCTCCTTCATCATGCCCTGTCAAGAATATTCTCCTTTTCAAGCAGAATGTCTAATATCTGTCACACAAATTCCTGATAATCATTAGGGAAATCTTCAAATAAGTTGTCATATTGACAAGTCATCTCATCTAATGCACATACTCTGAAAACACAAAGGAACATCTAAGCCAAAACAGAGGTGAAAAAAGAACTTGTGAAATGGGACAGTGCAAGTCCCAGGGAATCTTCTGTACGAGTCGGAAACTACATAGTGTGACAGGTAATAAAATTTCATGCCGTAGAGGTGACAGGTGCAAAGCTAATGCACAGCAGTGTGTCATTTTCCTCTGCGTTTAACACAAGCATGGACTCCTTCCTGAATTAGCATTTATAGAATCACAGCTCAGCAGTAGAACATGACAGTAAAGAGCAGATAATAAAGAGGACAGAACACTTGGAAAATCCTGTCTTTGAAAACAGAGGGCATCTATTTCTTGGAGTAAAATAAAAATTGCTACTTTCTATGGTCTATTATTGAGGCATAGGTTAACAATTTTAAAAGTACTTGGAGATATAAGTCCTGTTTTCTAGAGAACTTTAGCTTCTAGAGGCCAAAATATCATTCACTTAAATGAACTTTCAACCTTCTTAATGCCTAGAGCGTATATAGGAATTTGAGTTTCCAAGTCACTGAGAAATTTTTGAATCTTGAGATTTTACTAATACCCTAGAAGAAAGTAATGAAAACTAATAAAGGCAGTAGATGCAGAACAACCAAAGAAGTGGTGAACGCTGAAGATTGGTCACTGTGTCAGCAATAGGAATCACTTACAAAACCGGGTTAAGTATATTGTTAATACAGCCAAGTATGAATTGATACATATAGGATTAAAGAATATGAGTAAAATTTATGATGTGGAGGATTGTATCCTAAGAAGTAAAGATTTAAGAAAAGATTTGAGACTCCTCTAAATACAAGTTCTAGCAGATGTGTAAAGAGCTAATCGCCTATAGAATTAGAAGGTTAATTTTGACCTTACCTTTGTATTCCGAGGACAAGAACCATTAAATTTCTTAAGTGGTTGAAAGATGGACTGTGTACTCAAGTAATACCAGAACTCAGGCTGTTTAGTTCAACAGATATTCTTACAAGATCACTTGATTACCTTCCAATAATATTAAGCCACATGGAGAATAAACTGAAAAAAATTTGTATTTCAGCAGCAATGCCTATACATTCAAGTTAGACTAACTCAGACTGTAAATAAAGCATAATTTTAATAGTGGTAGTAATTAGTTATTAGGAAACTATATCAAATGCTTTGATGTTCATTTCAAAGCAAGATTGGATATTTATTTACAATTCAAACAGAAGCAAGTTCAGGGAGGCTCTCAGACTGTTCTAAATACTAAATCATTTTTAAAAATGATAGTTATTTCTCCTGGTTGCAAATAATCTCTTAAGTATTACTTCAGAGAAGTAAATTAATTTTCATGTTATTCTAATGGACAATACATCGTAGAAGCACAAAATCAGACGACCAATACCAGCAGAAATAACAGAGCTTAGCATCATGCTGGAAAAGATTTTGGATTTTTGAGACGGCTATCTGTAATGTTGATGGTTAAACCAGAAGCTGGGATCATTCATGAAATCTGAAAGTCTTTTGTGTGTCACTTCATGACACAGGGACCCAATTTTGAGAAATAAAGACTGACTTTTTTCCCTGGCAATGAATAGAAGAGCAAATGAGGAACTGAAGCCATTTTAGGAAATGGCTTTCTTGGGAAGCCTGTCAGAAAGAAATGGACATCTAAACTTTTAACCTGAATAATTCAAATATTTTCCCATCAGTTCTTATCAGCATTAGTATGTATTAAATCTGACAGACCCTCTTTATGAATTACAAGGAGAAACTTGGCATGGATTTACAAGGTGATAGAAGAGGATTTTAGATTTCATGTAAGCAGTGACTGTGGGCATGTGTAACAGTAGTGCAGGGACTTTGGTCCAGTCTTCTCCTCACATTCCTCAGACAGGACAGGTGTGTGCCCAAAAGTGATCTTTGAAATGCCAGACTGAAGCTGCCTTGTGCAGGATCAGCTGGCCCTGGACTGGGGAGGGAGGTTGACTTTGTTATTGTTACCTGTCCATCCAGCTGATAAGAAGAAAGGGCTCAAGAGTTGCACAGTGATGACTCATGACATGGTCCATTTCAATCTTGAATATCTGATTTCAGGTTTTTTTTAAAGGTATATTTATAAATCTTCATGGCAAATGAAGATTTTTTATATTTCATGTTTAATTGCCCTACATTTAAGAGTATAAAAACATAATTTCTATTTATTTCATATTTCTGTTACAAAGGACACTATCAAAAAAATAGTTTTTTCACAGAAAAACTGACTTGGAAGAAGTATATGTAGAAGGTAATGCTTCTTTCATAAAGTGGGAATTTATAGCAAAACATCAATTGTTTTAAATAAGGTCCTGATAGGAGTAACTTTCTCAGTTTTGGACATTTTTTCTAATCCTGCCTCTTGCAGCAGGGTATGAAGCTTCTCATGAATGAAGTGGCATCTTTATTGACTATGAAGTTATAAAATTAGGATAATTACAGCTCTTTCCCCCTTGTAGTCAAGAAGGTGACAGTTATTATGCCTTGAGACCTATTTCCTGAATAAGAAGCTGAAAGTGTGAGTAAAAATGTTTCAATGGGGCCCATCTCCAAATATCTTCCCATTATCTGTGGTCCTCCTTCCAAAATGTCAAGTTGTTTAACACTTCATTTTGCTTTGTTTGGAAGTCAAGAGTAAAGAAGTTTCTCCATAAACATGGCAAGGAAAGAGGAACTATGTTTTGTTGGCATGCCCAGTTGAGCCTAAATCCTTCCGTAACTTTACTCTTCATTCCTTGTGAGAAGCCCATCCAAACTGTAATAGAAAGCTATCCTGGGCACTCCCTTTCTCTCCCATTGGCTGGCCTTGCAAAGAGGAAGCATTTCCCATGGTGATTTTGAATATCCAGAGCCACCAAGGGGGACACAGCTGGGCACAGAGCTTCCCTTTGACCCCAGGAGACTCTCTCCTTCCCTGGCTCTTTATTATACCCCTTCTGCTTCCTTTACCCTCAGGAAGCCAGATGTTTTTAAAGAAGAAGGGACACAGAGCTTCCAGAACACTGCGGAGACAGGCCTACCAGATTGGTGAGCACTGTTTTTAAACCACTTGGGACGTTGAGGCACGTGCATGCTCACAGGCAGGCTCAGCCAGGTGTCTGTCAGGGCAGAGCTTGGAGCACAGATCCTATCAACATTTGCTGTACAGGAGCAGATGGTGTTTTATTCTGTCCATTAAGTAGCACTGCCTTTTCAGTTAAGTTCTTACGCACCAGTGCACTGTAGACTTACATGGCTCCACAACATTGAGAAAATTAAAATGTCTATGTTACTCATCAGTAGTAGCAAACATCTTTACCCATCAAGGCTTTTCCCTTTTAAAAACTGAGCAAATTAGGAAAAAACCTGCTTGAAGGTAGTAGTGGAGTACAACTCCAGGGAAGTGACTGTTACGATTCTTTGGTCATAACAGGAGTTGGACTTCAATGATCCTTGCGGGTCCCTTCCAACTCAGGTTGTTCTAGGAGTCTATCATACCTGCATACTTGGTTTGCCACTACTATGCTGATCATCTCTAAAGCAGGCTAATTGGAACACTCAGGAAATCTCTGAACTATGCACTATGCATTTTTTCCAAAATACATATGCAATTATATACTATGTCTTACTTAGGGAGGTGGCTTCATAATATAGATTAATTTTCAGAACTTGCCCTCTAACACAGACAGCCCCAAGGAGCAGGAGTGATAAGAGAAGGAGAGTAAAACACCTGTCATTTCCTCCATTAACAAACAGAAAAAATTAGTTTCTATAGTTTCATTCATGTTGGAAATAAGTAGAAAATGAATGAAAATCCTATCAAAGGCTAGTACCTGAAAACTTCAGATGTGAGGATCCTCACTAGGGTAAATGAGCCCATTTTTATAACAGAAGGTTGGAGGATTGGGTTATAGCTTAACGTTTGCTTTGCATACTGGAAAAACAAGTTTCTGTTCTCATTACTGAGTCAATCTGCCATATCCTTAGCTTTCAAGAGACTTGTTCTTGTTTAGCAATTAGTTGTTCATGCTGAAGCCAGGTTGTTATAAATCTAGGTTTTCCTCATGTAATGGACTAAAGAGACCAACCCACTAGAACCTTTTGCTATACAACACATCCCAAAAAACTTAATTTATGAGAATGTGAATTATTTGAAATGTTTTAGATTAATGTGAATAACATGATACGGACTATCTGCTTTATCTGAAATTACTTAAAAGATGGAATCTACCAGCAGGTGATGGACTTGTAATTCCTCTTGCAAGTTCACACCTCATTTCTACAGCCTAAAACGTTAAATGAGCCTTTGGGCTCTTCTAAGCAGTGTGAGGGAAAGCACCAACAAAATCCAGGCCCTAGAATTAAGCCTTGCTACCCAAAGCACAAGCAATAGGAAAATGCTTCTGCCTCCAGAGCAGAAGAAAAGGCAGTGGGCATTTTTTTACATCAGAAACATCTTTCTGCTTGAAGAAATATGGTCCAGTATTGTAGAGACAAATGAAGTTCTAGTTCCTTCCACTGACTAACAATTGTCAAAAAATTGCGTTGCTGGTCTCAAACAGGCTAAGTTTCTCAGTTCTTTTTCTCTTCATTTAATTCTTATACTGTAGTTTACTCTTCTTGGGGAATTTGTATTTCGTTTTAGTAAACAAAAATCAACGTCATATTTCATTTGACATTTCCTAAAAAAATAACTACTTGTTTTAGGACACAGCTGATGACAGAATTTTAAAAGGTCTTTTTATATTGTCCCTGACCTGTGGCTTCCAAGTCATTTTTCTTCTGGAGACAGACATTTTTCCAAGTGATTAAGTTATGATTCTGTAAAAAGGGGAGCTTTCTAGAGAAAGCCTTCATTTTGAGGCATTGCTTTTAGGGTCTGCATTTCTACCTGTTGTAGAGACAACCATACTGTAGATCAGTAGCAGTTACACCAGTTTACAGGGAGGATGAATTTACTTAAAATTCCTTTTAAATTTATTTAAAATTTACTCTTAGAATCAAAGCTAAAGTAAAATGAAAAGGTAAAAAATTCTGTGATAACAATGCCATTTCACCATGTGTCAGATTTGATGATACTATTTGCTATATATAAACAACTGGCACTAATTACATCCATTGTATATTTTACTTTCAGTTGTGTCAGTATAAGCCAATTCTCGTATTTCATGAGTGCTCTGAATGAAATAATTGCAGAACCACAGGTGCCCTTCAGACTAACCACTGCACTGACATCTTTACTGATGAACAATATTTTTGGCATTGATTATTGTATTGTGTGGTGTAATCTTCAGTCATATTATTTCAGCCCAGCTACAACTGTTGAATATTTTCTACTCCAAAAGTGAAAACTTTTCATTGAATCCATATCAACTCATTTCTTTTGTAAGAAGGAAGATAAAATAAAAATCTTTACCGGTGTAATCCCATCCAATTTCTTAGAAAAACTAATCGATTTCTGGTAAGTGTACTGATAAGGTTCATTATCATCAGCCAGCAAAATAGCCAGGGATAGTTTTTTAATTAGTAGAAACCAGCAGTTATCAGGCTGCTTCTTACACTCAGAGGACGCACACTGTCCTGGATTTAGAGTGAATTAAGTGCTCACAGGTTAGTACAATGACACAGCACCTGAAGACAGCTGTTATCAAAGCTTTGGTCCTATTCTTTCAGCATTGATGGAAAAAATTACAATTGACAATGAAGTGCTTGCAGATGAATGTACACAAGCAGTAGAGAAGGATGTGATCCAGGACCCTTCACACAGGACTGTGCCCATAGTACATAAACACCTGGCTTCAATGCATGAGACTTTTTCCTGTAGCACTCCCATGGCAATCTGTTTTTCTGACCTCTCTGATCTCTTGTCATTCTGGCATATGTATGAGTGGGAGTCTTCCTGAAGCAGGTTGTGGAAACAGTGGAGGAAAATATATTATCATCCAGATACAGAAAAACACTGTAGGCATTAGACAGGTCTCATTCTTCAGCAAAAAAATTGAAGACCTCTAATAGAAAGCCTCTAATCAAAACTTCTACGAGTTCATAAATGGAACATGAAAAAGAATACTCTGCAACATAGCATTCTTATTTGCAGCAGCAGCAATTAAAGGAACAGCAAAAATTACCAAAGACAGGTTCTTTTATATTACTGTCAAATAGACAAAACTTACATAGTCATGTTGAACAAGCCAAAAGCTGCTGTAATTATTCCAGCTTTCCTCACAAGCTGGCCTATTTTCCTAGGGAAAACATATTGCATCTGTTCAGAGTGATCCAGGGAAATACCACAGAAGGTAGAAGGAAGATACATTATGAGAACATGATGAAATGCACTTGAGAATTTTGAAACAAATACAGTTTCAGAAGTCTGTCCATATGTTACTACATACACCATCAAAATTGGGTTTTCTTCTGCTTTCAGAAACTGTACTATCAAAACACAGAATTCCTATTATGTTCAAATATTCATTGAATGATCATTGAAATGTAATCATTGATTTACATTCAATATTACATTCTACAGAAGGTGGATTTTAGTTGGCTAAAAATATGGCATCTATTCACCATTCTGCATCCTGCAAATTACTGATATGCAAAATACTCCTCTTGGCCATGAGGTGAGAAGTGGGTGACAGACTTCGTCTTTATGCCTCGCTGCATTCATCTATTCATTTTGAAATCTGTCACCTCAACTGAATGAGCAGTTTAGAAAAATGAGAGTTAATCATGAAGGATCAAATCCATATCTCATCTTTCCTCAAGAAGAAATGTCATTGAGCTTGATGAGATCTCTGCGTACAAGTAGTCTGTTTGTTATTTGATGAAAATTTTACTTTGGTAAATTCTTTGTTATTTTGGAGAGGTTAGGATTTTTTTCTGATGTAGAACTAGAAGCTTGACTGGGATCTTTGCATGCAAGGGGAATTTCTAGCAGGTCTATGTACCTCAATTAAACCTGTTTTTCTTCTGGGATATCTGTTTAGCAGAAAAGAGACCTCATAAGTAGTACAAACCACCGTTGCCAGTTTGTGGGAACATACCCAGAATGTGCTAAGCACTGGGCACCTCCAGACAGCACACAGACTTTTGTAGCTTACAGTCAACTACTGTAGTTTAGAGAGCAGCTGGTCTGCTTTGGTCTTTAGTGTGATTGTGTAGAATCACTGCTAGCACTTCTGTTTTCACTGTGTGTCCAGAAATCTGTAGCTCCTCAGAATTTGTGAAGAATCATGTCTTTCAGCATAGAACTGAAGTACCTGAGATACTTTGAAATGAAACAGTAGGCAAGGAAGGTTGGCCAGCTCTGCTTCTGAACTCACAATAGACACTTGTGCATGCATCTGGTGCGTTACGGTGCATGTGTATCTCTCCATCTCTGTCCAGTGTGTCTGCAAAGCACACAGGGTTAAGGTGCTGACTGTGATGGTGCATGCACACATTTTGCAACTACAGGTTGCCAAAAGACCTAGGTTTATAACAGCCCAAGCTGCTGCATAGAGAAATACAATAATCACAAGTGTTTCTACGAGTCACCCAATAGTAACAGCTCTATATGGCAATGGACTGCAAGGAGTGGAAATGACTTTCAGGTAATGAGGTTACATTGAATGAATGCGACTACTGTGGCAAAGAACGTGGTGGAAATGGTCCTGGAAATTAGTAATGAGCTACAGATTTTGTCCTGTGACAATGGCTTATAAGTCAGTCCTAACTAAAGGTTCCAGTTCAATTTTAACAGGGATCACTCATTTTACTGTGGAGTGGTAGGTGATTTTTTAACATTTGCTGTTACTTGTTTCCTAAATTAAATTATAAAACCTAGCAGTTTAATTGCATGTATCAAACTGCTGCTAAGGGTTGTATCACAGAAAAGGCTGACAGATTTATAATTAGTAGCAGTGAAGCACAACAATAGGATTAACAAAAGTGAATTAACATACGTTGATTTCTATGTGAAATGAAAAAATTACACTGTCATTTAGGGCACTTCAAAATGGCACTTAAAACACAGAGAATTCTTTGGTCTTGACTATAATTTCCTTTGAGTGTGGAAAGGAGAAAATTTACATGGCTGATGTCTATTTTAATGAGGCTTGCATCATTTTCTTGTTCAAGCTCTTAAGCTTTCTCGTATATCTGTTCATGTCAAAGACAGCTCACTTGACAGCTCAAGTGTTGCATAAGTTTTCCACAAGCTAACTTTGATAATCACAACTTTTCATTAATCCAGAAGGTGTTCCTGCTGTACTGCCATCCTGCAAGTCCTCTCTTCAAATCAATGAAATCCAATGTCAGCTGCAATGTCATGCGTCTGCTTACTGGATTCATGCTGCTGCCATTATACGATAGTTACCCTCCAACTAATTTCCAGATTGTACTGCTCATTCTGTTCCATAAAACTGAAAAAAAGAGGAAATTGGGGTAGTAAAGTAGCTACTCTGTGTATCAGACTGACAAAATTAGCAGAGAATATAAAGATATATTTAAAAATAGATTTACTCTTTATGCAAATCACTATGCAGCTTCAAAAATGTATAGTGTATGTACAATACACATAACATTTGTGCAGACACAATCTGCTCTAGGCACCGAGAGAAAGTTTGGATTTGTTTCTTATCTATCTATATGAATAGTTTCATAAACTGTATGCAGTCCTTATATGACACATTTTCTTCAAGGTATTTACAAAAGATGATCAGATGTGATCTGAAACATATCTAACTTTTTTAATAAGTTGCAGCATGTTAGAAATCACACTCCCTTTTTGTGCACAATGTCACTCTGACCTTGAAAATCACCGAATGAAACACAATAATTTTGCCATCTGGAAATGAGACTTCCCATCAAAGTCTACTTTACATTGATTAACGTATTCACCATTATACTCATTATGCTCATTATATTTGAGCCCCTGTTACAGTTCTGTCCATGAAGGAAAAATATCCAAGAATAGCACTTTGACAAGATATTTTAAAGGATTTATTGTAGTAAATTAGACCATTAGTCTTGCTAATCCAGAATCCAGCCTCTAGCAATGGCTAGGGCTTCAGAATGTAGCTTCTGATATCTGTGTGCTCAGACAGTGAATGTTATTTCTCAGCTTCATGGCGATTTATCACATGCCTTTTAGAACAATCTTGTTGTGTTATGCTCAGATGCCAAAGTTATCTTGTCCTTTCAGAATTTAATAGTTTTCATTATTTATTCCCTTCCCATGTGAATCTAAAGGAGCAGCTGCTCACTGTTACACAACAAATGAAACAAGAAGTAGTATCTTGTTATCTGATTATATCAAATAAGTGTTAATATGCAATTTGAGTAATAACTCCCTGCATTAAATCCACTAAAGGCAAGGAAAATGTTCACTACCATGTTGATTGAATATTGCAACAGATGGCTCCTGTAAGGAGTGTTTGGTGCTAATTGAAGAGTCAGGGAACTACCAGCCTTAAGTACAACATAAAATTAAGCAGATATGAGTGACAAAAAGAAGTCTCCCAAAAATGGCAAAAAGAGAGACACTTTCTGCAAAAGCAAGGGTTCTGTCTCCTTTCTTCAGAATAAAAGCCCAACTAACATAATCATTCAATTTATTACAACAAAATTTCTATCAGATCTTTCATTTTGGCAGAATTAAATGCATTTTGCAACTGTGTTAAAGATTATATGCAGTGCTATTGGTTGGATAAAGTTTTAGAGGTAGAATTTTAAAATGCCTTGCACTATACAGATGATAAAGAAAATAATTTTAAAATTTTGAAGAAAGGTATATTATACAGATCCTTCTACTGGAAATTCTAAAAGTGCACCAAGTCCAGTAATATTCAACTTTTTACATTACAAAAATACCTGAATGATGAACTAGTGCAGTGGTACGCTATCCTTACAAGGAAAGATGTGAACTGAGTCCTCGTGTGGTTTGAGTTTGGGGCTTTTGGGGGGGGGGGGGGCTGATTGATTTTTTTCCTTTGTTATGTAATTTAATATATATACAAACACATATATATATTCCATATGTAAGTAGCTGCATTTCCATTCTATTTAACTTTAACAACGGTTAAATATATACTTGTTTGCTTTTTACTGCTCCTTCCATTATTCTCAAACCACAACCAAAAGCAAGCACACTTCATTATCCAGAATTAGCATGTCCCCAGACAGGTAGTCTTGCTGCCTATGAATAACTTTTAAATAATTAAACAAGGTAAAATGAAACAGCCTGAAGCAAGCTCCAGATAAGGTCCTCAGCTCCATCACCACCTAATGAGAAAAATGTACTGAGAGCAGTCTTAGGCTGGTGATAGTGGCATATGTCTGACTGCAGAGCCTCAGGAATGGCAATATCGACCTGTGTAATGAATATTCCAAGCAGCCTCATTGGCAAGGATTAAGGAATACTTAGATCTTGAGAGACTTTTCCAATACAAACTCTATAATAATCTTCAACAGTGTCTTATTACATACAGATACTACTTAGAGGATCAATATGAGACAACTGGTTCTGAAGAAGTAGCTAACAGCAGACTTGCTTCTTTCTACTTTCCTTCAATGGCTAGTGAAGATTTCTGCTGGGTTTTGGGAAACATGATCCTGAGATTTCAAAAGGGGCAGCTGATAAAATGTCTCCATTTCCTAAAGAACAAAGGAGGTAGTTTTGCTTGAGCCCATATGTTTTATATTTTCTCCCAAAGAAAACAGAGTTTAGACATTCATTGTAAGCCATTAGGAATATCTAAGATACCCAGTACCTGGACAAAAGTCATGATGGCATGCCACAATAGTGTAGCCACCATTTCCTTTAAAAAAGGGGTAGTGTATAATTCTGTCTTATTGATCGCAGTCTACAGCAATCTGCTTTTCTCTCTGCTGTAACTTGTTGCCTACCTCTTAAAAAGCAATCTGACCCTAGAGAGGGGTTGTAACCCAACACAGATAATGAAGCTGTGCAGGATGACTGCACTGTGATGCCAAAGAACATGCTGCTTCGGTCACTGGACATAGTGGAGAAGGAGTCTTGAGTCATTCTGCCTGTAAGGCGTAACCAGGGTAGAGGACACCTGAGGGCTCTCTGGTGAAGAGATGAGGTGTGTGCAAGGTTGCATGCACTTGGTGAGGGAGCGCAGTTACTCTTGTGTCACATAAATTGTAGTGCACACAGCACCATGTCATGCTAACTGCTGCTTGTATTTCACTGAACCATGGGCAAAGAAAGGATGCTCAGAGGAAAGAATTTTTCTCTCTGAGACATTTGGAAACACAGTTTTTGCTAGTCTCTGAAAGGTTAACTAGAACTTGCATAATGTTCCTAATTTTCCTGTTTTCAGCTCTCACTCCAAAGTTGCTGCTGTGGTTCTGCTTTTGGGTGAAATATGGCCAAAATTCTCCAAGGATAGCCCACATGCCATTTTCAGCCTGCAAAGCCTTCATCGCCCACAATGGCACTTTGTAATTGTAGTATGGCATTTGCCTGAGGTGCTGTATTCCAGGTGAAGGCCTTCATACAATCACTAGTATTATTGCCCATTCTTTTAATTGCATGCTAAGTAAGAACAGCCTCCCATGAAAAACTTTCAGGATCATTAAAATAAAAACATACTGTTGAAGAAACATTAGATACAGCCATAGCAACTAGTCAACTATTGGTCAGTTCACAAATGTTAATTGCAAAGTATGAATTTAATGTATTGGAAATTCTTTTTTATTCCTTTGGGCCTTTGGGAGTTGTATTACTGAGTTTCTCCACTGCATGCTTTGAAGCTGTGTATTGGCATCAGTACTGCTCTTAGATATACAATGTTCACTTCAGAGTTTCTAGTTTAGGTCTAAAATGGAAAGAAAAGTTAGGACACCAATATCCTTCACAGTTACACTCTTTGTATGGAAGAATGTCATAGCTCTCCTTACACTGCTTCTCATGAAAGTGAATAACGGGATGGGTTGTGTTTTTGCAAGCTGAAGTGGATGCACAGGTGGGTTTGCTGCAGAGCCCTCTAACAGAGAAGATAGACAAAGAATTTACACCCACTTTTCACTGATCAGAGTTTGAAGTGGAGCCTCACCCCCATTTTTGCACACATGAAGTAAGCTAGACGGGTAGTACTGCAGCCTGCTTGGTGGTCACTAATTTTCATTTGTCGGGTCCCTTTACATAGCCCTGTCAGTTCATCGAAGTCACAACTTGTATTACTACCTACTGGACCAATTGCATATGCTTAGACACTTGTATTAGCATTCTTCAGTCACAGTCTGAAGTACCCCACTGTTCCTGTTGCAAAGCTTAGACAGAAAGGTGCCAAACAGTGTGGCATTCACTTAATGAGATTGCAGTTCTTGATTTGAATTGAACAGTGTGGAATCTTATGAAGGAAAAGACCGTGTATTGTCTTAAAACACGTGTTCATATGCATCTGTGTGTGTGCACACAGACTTATATTACAACTCATAATAATTCCATGCAACTAATCTGCTTGCCTGTTCTTTCCTGTAGCCCAGATGATTTACTGAATGCACTGAATGAGGGTATCAGCCGTGCTGATGTGATCATTACATCAGGAGGTGTATCTATGGGGGAAAAGGTATGCAAAACTTAACTTAAAATTTAAGTTCCAATATATGTAAGAATTTCAAACCAGAGTCTGTCATCCAAGCTATTACCTTTGTATTAATGTTTATTAAAAAGGGACTTTACTTTTACTGGAACACTTACATGTGTATTACTTAAGAAAATAGTCTTCAAAGCACATTCCCTTTGTTCTTGTTGTTGTACTATAGTGTGACATAGTACAACAGAGAAGATTTTAATTTTTTGTGTGAGTGATTTACAAATGTGTTTTTATTTAAGGAATGATTTGTGTAGGTGAGGAAGGTGCTGGGTTAACAGCACATGAAGGGAACAGACTTCGTTTTATTTTTAGAGCAGGGAAAATGTAAATAGAATTAAGGTACTTTGAAAGTACTTCAAAAAGCAACCTGAGTATATAAATAGCATTTTTTTTACTCAGCACATCTGTTTCCTGAATGTGCCAAAGGTCTCTCTGTTACAAAAATAGTTTTATCACATTTTGGCCTGATAGTCCTACAGAGGCAATACGTATGAGACCCAGTGAGCTGATATATTTGCCTTTTGAATCATTAACAGAATTGTTGATTGAGTTCCTGTTGATAATCCCTGTGCCAAAACCATCAAAGAAAATAGGGATACACAGATGCTGGTGAGGCACAGATGAACCTGCAGGACATTTATTAATCATGACTTATGTGAAGGAAAACTCAGATTACTTTTTGATCCCAGGCTGAATCTGTGAGTTTGGCAGGTAAAATAAATGTCTTTTATAACTAACAGATACTAAAGACAGTCATTAGGAGATGGGAAACATGAGTGCTGCTTTTGTCTACTTTTCTGAGTAGAAATCATATTGTTGGATACATAATGAAAACAGATAATTAATTAAACCAGTGCAAATTACTTTCAATTACTCCCATTGTGTTCACTATTCCTAGAAAAGTAATCAAGGACAAACACTAGTCTTTAAATTGGGAATGTGGCAATAATGTGGCTGACACAGGAACACTAAGAAGTGGCTGAACTACTGAATGGTCTTACAGACATTCAGACCTTGTGGCTCATTTCTCCCCAGTGTGAATTTGAGGCAACAGCATAAATTCAATAGGCTCTATATTCCACTGATGGTCTGCCCTCTGATACTGAGCTTTCTACCATTTTAATGAAGCAGCTGTGAACATCCAAAAAGTAAATAGAAAGTAAAAAAGGTGTTAATGCAATTAATAATTGAAGAGTTCATGCCTGGTTGAAATGAGTTGCCTCTTTCCAAGTATTTGAACACACACACACACAAAAGAAAAAGGGAAAACTGCAAGAGTTTCAGATTTACTGCTTTCAAAGTCTGTCTTCACAGATGACTGTTATGGCCTGTGTCTTTAGCCTCACTAAACACAACGGAGAGGGCACTACATCTTTAGGCGCATCAATTTTCAATAAAGACGAAAAAAGTAATTCCATTTGTTTTAATAACTGGATCAGTCATGTTTATGTAAAATCATTTAACTTGAACTCATTCACAAGCCACCCATAGTTTTTTCTTTCTAAGGAATGTTAAACCCAAGCACTATGAATTAGACCATTAGACCAAGAAATTACAAAAATGACGGTATCCTGGAAAACTATGATTTCTACAGTACAGTATTGATTTTGAAAGCTTCCATGGCAAAAGTTAAATAATTTGATCATTTAAAGTCTTAACTTTGAACCATAAAGGGTTTTTTCCACCCTTGATATAGAGAATTTTTTAGTAATAGGTATTTGTGGGGTGCTCTAAGTTTCTGATGCTGCAGATAAATTTTAAGGAAATATATGTCCTCATGGAGTCAGTTTTGGCACCTAAATGAGTCTGTTCTGTACCTCTTCTTTTCAAAAACACTTTCTTTTGAATATTGGAAGTTCCCCAGTGGGCTGTAGCACTTTCAGGATATGCAAATTTTCATCTTCACTTGATATTAATTATTTATTTTGAATGCTTAGATGATGTAAAACCACTTTGATGTTACTTTTTTTTTTTTTTTTTTTTTTTTTTAATTTAAACAGGACTATCTTAAACAGGTGCTGGATATTGACCTTCACGCACAGATTCACTTTGGCAGAGTTTTTATGAAACCAGGGTAAGAAATCGTTCTGCTTAGACAGCCGAGATGGAGGCTACATTGGGCAAAATTTCCTAGTGAAGTGCTTCAGCAGATTTCACTTTTCCAAATACACTATGAGCCACAGGATAGATATATGTGGAAAAAGAAACAAAATCAGTGCTCTTCAGATTAGTCATCATCTTTATGGGTGAAATTAACTGGAACAGAGAGATTATTTTTAATCAGTAAGAGATATTTCTCTGATAACTGTTGCAAATCAGGTTTGGGGACTGGTGGGAAACCAGCATGATATAAACATTGCCACAGCCATCAGTATGATCACAGAGCTAACATTGGCATTACCATGAAATAACCAAGAAATATAAGGACATTAAATGGACAGTTTGCTTAAAGAGTATCTCATTTCACTTCCAAATTTGCATAAATTATTTTCCTACAAGCAGTTCCTTGAGAGAGGTGGAATGACAGCTAATTTACAAAGCTTTGTCTAGTTGGCATATTGAGCATAGTAATTTTAAAGTAAGCACAGTCCTTTATCTGTTTAGTTTGCATCGGAGAACTGTTTCAGCATTGCTTTCCTGTTCAGTGGCACCACTCATCGATGAGTCTGGAAGTGTGCTTTGTAGAGAGAATGAAAACTACACGTGTTGAAAACAGAGAGTTCCCTTTTCTTCACAGTACAGGAGTGGAAAGATGTCTGCAGCTCTGCCTCACTCCCTGTGGAGGGCAGTTTGTTTGCAAGCTGGGTCAGAATGCTCCAGCTACATAAAATCAAGCACAGCTTTGCAGAATGATTCCGTCTAGCCCAGAACTGTTGTCACGGAGCAGAGCTGCAAGTGGGTGTTTGCTGTGAAAACAGACAAATACTTTTACTGTCTCTGCATACAATCTGGTAAAGAACTCTGTGTGGGCTTGGTGCTTGTGCTGCCCCTACCACCACCTCCCTTCCACAAAAGGAATGAGTGAGCTGAAAGCTTGTTTCTTCCTGTGGTGGATGTAGCCCAGGCATGGAAATTGCACACTGCTTCTGTCATACTGCTACAACTGATGTAGGGAAGTCCCAGAAGCAGGATCTGCACTCCAGTCTGTGCTGCTGACAAGAATGGATAACTTGATTTAGAGAATTCAGAGCATTAAATTCTGGTTCTCGCTTACTTGAAAGCAAACATTCTTTCTTCTGGTGCTCCCTCTGTAGACCTGTAGCAATAAACTTTTAATAACTAGCTAGAAAAACTTTAGGAAATGGGATTTTTTCCCTAAATGTCCCTTTTCATTTTATGCCACATGAAAGATATTTTTTACTGCTACCAAAAGGTTTGGTCACCTGTTCTTACTGAGAATGTAAGCACTCTCTTTTTCACTGGCTGTAGTGCAAAAGCAAATACTGTGTCTTGGGTTTTA
The DNA here is from genome assembly GCA_036630365.1 of Acanthiza pusilla. Lineage (NCBI taxonomy): Eukaryota > Metazoa > Chordata > Aves > Passeriformes > Acanthizidae > Acanthiza > Acanthiza pusilla. The sequence continues at coordinate 213,960 of JAXCHO010000396.1, read as the reverse complement.
TTAAGTGCATCTTAAGAGATTGCAGATTATGGTTATCATATTGGGAAAAAATCCCTTGAGTAAGTTCCAAGAGCAAAGTCGGAATTTGTTGTATGCCTGTAGTTTGATGTGCTTCATGAGTGCAGAGTGGTTCCTGGGGTTTACCATCCCTCCACTTGGTCTGAAAGTTGCTGAGCTCATGTAAGGTTATCTTGTCTAGCTGCACTGCCAGAAGAAAAGTACTGGCAGATTGTACCGATGATGATGTTGAAATGTCATATGAGAATTCAGAGTTTCTAGTTAATATGAATTAGCAATTTGATTTTTTGTACCTTGGTTTCTGCACTGGTTATAACAGTTGGAGGTCTGGCACATAGTTCCCATCATGTTAGAGGCATTTTAAAACAGGAACATCAAACACTAACTTCACCTGGTAAAATAGGATATTGATGAGTCTTAGCAGATACAAAACTAGGTGATAATGATCAAAGTGTGGCAAATCTCTGAAGTTGTTTCTAGTCATAAACTATCATCTGCTGACCAGGTGGTAGTGGTCAGCTCCAGATACGGCCAAGAAAACCAGCCTAATTATTGCTTCTATAAGGTATAATTTCTAATGTTGGGAAGGATTATATTAACATAGGTGTACAGAATTCTTTTCTCATGGATGAGTCCCTTTTCTTTCCCAGCCACATTCTTGAGCTGTCACATTTGTGTAAGAGTGTCCTATTTGTGTAAGAGCCCTCCCAGCAAGTCACCAAAGATCGCTCAGCCCCTCTGAAAGGCAGAGAGAGCTCTTCGTTGATAGACCTGGCTCTCACCTGGCTGCAGCTCTGCCCGTGTATCTGAATCTGTTCATCTGCACACTAGCTAGTATTTGGTGCTCAGAAATACTGCTCTCTTGTCAATACTCCTGTAGAGGATGGAGTAAGAGAATTGGTCACCAATGTTATAAAAAATTGAACACCCTTATATGAAAAACAAACACAGCTCGGTAATTGCATAATTTCAGTATTACTTCATTGTTAATTGGCTTATAGCCAATGAAAAAATTATGAAAAAATTATTCAGATTTTTGATTACCAGTTCATCTTCTTTTAGATATTTCCTCTCCAGAAGCAAACTTGCCTACTTAAAACTTCAGAGTTGAATACCAAGAAAAAGTAATTATTCTGTCACCACAAAGAGAGGATTATACCTCCAGTATGGAATAAGCAGCAGGTGCTAATGAACTGCTGAGAAAGATGTCCTGTTTTGTTTTCTTTTTCAAATGTTTTAAATAATATAATAATGTTCAGTCAAATTCTAATGCAGATATTAAATAACTTTCTTTTTCCATAGCCTGCCAACAACTTTTGCAACTCTGGATATTGATGGCGTAAGAAAAATAATCTTTGCACTGCCAGGTAAGATGTTTTGTGGATTACTTTTGTTGCTGTGCATAGATGCAGTATGCTGCATGAAACAGAATAGTGACATTTCATGGCACCTATGCCTGGTGTTGGCCCCTAAGGAAGATGCCTGTAAAATTTTCTCAGAAATTTACAGAAGAGATGGACTTACAGGGATGTGCCAAGGAGTTCTTTTTTCTCCCTGTCCTCAGAATTTTCTGGTACAGGTCTTATGATTTCTTCCATCCCACGATTTCCTTACATTTTTTACAGAGATGTTTTTTCCTACAGCTCCCTCCACCTTCATCATAAATACCCTGTGTGTGCAAGTCAGTGCATCCACTCCCCACACTGAAAACAGAGACAAAAATGAGGGAGTGCCAAGAAACGTGTTACAGAATATTTTTATGTATCATGCTCATACCATGGAACCAAAAGAGGGCAGCACAGCTGCACCGCTGCGTGCCCTGGGAAAGCATTCACTTAGAATAAACATTTACTTATGTATTTCTGCCCTTCTAAATGAGGAGGAATTTATTTCATTCTTATTGCTCTGGCTTGCCATGAATTTTGACTACACAAGGAATCCTGTTATTGATAAGCTTGTGGTTTTCAGCTGTATCTCTATGCTTCTACCCTCTCATGCTCCAGTTGCTGCAGTACATTTTCTTCCAGGGGAGAGATCAATGGAGCATCTGTCTGATCGTATTTATTTTAAAACTGTCATCTAGGGAAATCCAGATATGTAAGACAGTGATGTTTGACAGGTGGTCATACACCTCTCTTGTGAGTCAACAGAAAACATATAAATCAGTAGGATTCTCCTAAGAATTTGTCCTAAAGCATTTTGCCACTCTGTTAGGGAATTCAAAGTTATTTTTCCCTTGTTGTCTGGGAACCATCAGTCATAAATAAACAGCCCTGTGAAGTAGAACCAGTAACTGCACTATTAACCCTGCCCCAGCCCCAGACAAATGTAGTCATAGGACAAAGGCAGTGGAACAAACAGAGGCAAATGGTGGAACCTGAGCAACATGGGGCAATTTTGATCAGAGCGGGACTTCAGCACAGCATCATCCAGAGTGTAGCTTTCAACAGGTGTACTTACCACATGCCCCTTGCCATACACCACTGCAGTCTCTACTGTATGCGGTACATAGCATAGAAAGCTCTGTAGAGTCCTTTAAAGTGAAATTGCTACAAAAACATGAGTTAACTTTCAGCATTTCTCAGAGTAAATCAAGAGGGCATCACAGCCAACTGTTCTTTCTCCTACAGGCAACCCTGTGTCAGCTGTCGTCACCTGCAATCTCTTTGTTGTTCCTGCACTGAGGAAAATGCAGGGTATCCTGGATCCTCGGCCCACCATCATCAAAGCCAGGGTAAGAAGTTTGTCCTCTATTTAAAAATTCTCTGAAGATGCTGAAGCATAGAACTTTGGGCTCTGAAAGACTGATGTTTTTGTGGCATCTGAGCCCTAGACTAGTTCTGGCAGTGGAAGGACATGCACACAAACAGAGGTACATTTTCAGTCTCTGTTAATTCAGAGTAATATTCAGTCCCATAATTTTTTAGAGTTAGATGGCCATCTATTGGAGCAAGATATACAGGTGCAGAGGCAGCCATTTGCCGATCAGGCAGGAAGGACATTCCTGTTTTAAAAAGACATTTGTTTTATCCTATGGTAAAAATGCAGAGTAATCTGTGAATACCTAGAGCTGGATAGTTCTGTATGAGCAATAGAAAATGCAGATTTTAAAGCCTTTTTGTTGCATTGTTTATATAAGAAACCCTACCCTAAGCTATATAAATCCCTTAAACTCTTCTCACTTTTCTAATAAAACATGGATATTGTAATGCTACTTAATATAGATTGAAGGCATGTTATTATAATGTATTCTTCTATTTTTGATTCAAATAAAGTACCAAGGAATACATCACCTTTTGTAGTTTTCTTAGTGTTCTTGGCCATGCATTTTTCTCTTACAGCTTATCCCAGGTCTCTCTTTTGCCCTTCCTCACGCATTCAGATTTTATCTCACAGCTAAAATATTCGAAGAGAGAGAGCAATTTGCAGTGGCCTTCACTTTTGCATGAATTTTCCATTATGAGCCATCCCCTTTATGTCTTTTCATTTCAAAGATTGGCCATTTTCCTTTTGTCAGAGCTAGCAGGATTTTGAATGTGAATAACATTTTTATCTTTATGCAATGTAATCCAGAGACCAGGCTTTTTTCGAGAGAAATACTGTCTGTAAACTCTCAGTAAAGTAACAACTTTGGAATATTCCACTTAATGCATGTAGACTCCTTCACACACTTTGATATTGTAATATCACAATTGTATCTCCTTAAATACTGCAGTGTCTGCCTTCTACAGCTTTTAATCTTGCACTAGACACCATCTGACCTAAAAATGCAAGTTTTTGAAAAGACTGTTTTTAAGGAAAAACAATTGAGCAGATTATTTCATTACCTTCAACAGTGCAATGTGAATGCTTGACATGTTCATCCTTTCTTTTTTAATCCTACAGTTATCGTGTGATGTAAAATTGGACCCCCGCCCAGAATATCATCGGTGCATTCTGACTTGGCATCACCAAGAACCACTACCTTGGGCACAGAGTACAGGTCAGTGCCCAGTCACACAGACTGACAGACCCTCACACATGTCCTTGCCTTCCTACAGATGTTGAGGTACAACCAAGAGAGCACACATGTTTTTTCATAGAACCTTCTTTACACAGACTGATTTGCTGACACACTTGTGCACATGCATACACATATATTAGTACAAAATTCAGTGCTGGTATGACTTGTCAGTTTAACCATTGAAACATCCTTTATTTGAATCACCTGCCTTTATGCACACACACAAACACTACACCCATTTGCTTGCATCTGTACACACATTCCTTTTTATAAACATCCACTAAGCTTACTTGTAGTCAGGCACATTTGCTTCCTTTTGCTGTTGTGCTTGGACTAAACAAACACAAGTTGGGGCAGAGGTAGGAGCAATACAAATAAAAGAAGTGTGATTTTAGCTGAACAGGAAAAGTAGGAAAGATAGTAGAGGATCTAGATGTTCTCTTAAAGCAGACTAAGGATTTATTAGTTGTGTTTGCCACCTAGGATACTTCTGGATACTCAGCTGCAATTGACGTAAATACTAGATTTGAAAACTGTTTTAGCTATGTACTGCTAGAAAGCTGACTGTGACACTTTTGCAAGAGATTTAGGTACCAAAACAACTGTCTTTTTGCAACATCCAAATTGTTCAATAAAAAGCATATCTATGAATTTCCACAGGAAAAATACTAGTTCCTGACTGTTTACTCAGAAAGTTCTTACCATTGTCTCTTAAGATCACACAGCCTCTGACATATTTCCAGGTGAAAGTCATTACTTAAATCTACAATTCTGTATTTGTTTTAATTCTCTTTCATTGTGCATGAGTTCTTTCCCTACACAAGCAGACTGGAATGATTTCTCTGTCAGCCTGGAAGTCTGAAAACAAAGAAACTAAAGGGAATTACTTTTTATTGCATTTTCATTTTTTGTCAGTAAAACCAATATGATACTGTTTGTATTCAGGTTGTGTTGTGAAGCTCAGTGTCCCAAAGAAACCCATTCTTTTGAGGTAGTGTGTTATGGATTTTTACACATCCGACCACCATAACAGGATCCAGCCCTAGAATCCCACTGAAAAATGTAAAATCCAAGTGAAAGTTTGGAATTCCTCTTTTATTAGTTCTCAGGTTACAGCTTGAGCTGGGTGTCCCTGGAAAGGGACTCCTACCCCAGATCACACCCTCCAATTATACTTGTACCACCCAGCACTTGATCCCAAAGTCCAATCACCTAATTCTGGTTGGTGGTCTCCTGATTTCTCTTTGGTTTTCCTTGTTGCTAGGCTGGCCTCCTTCTGAATTTACTTTATCCTCATGGAATTGTTTCCTTGATCCTTATCTTCCTCATTCTGCTTGCATTTGCCAGGTTCAGCTAGTCTGTGTTAGAGCAAGCATTGATTTTATTCAAAGATTTACTCTCCTGTCAGCTCTTTCAGCTTCAACTACTTCAGCTGCTCGTGCTAAGCTGCTAATGTTAAACAGAAGTATCTGCAGCCCAGCAAAAAAGGACCTGAGGGTGCTGGTCAACAGCTGGATGAACCAGTGTGTGTCCAGGTGGCCAAGAAGGCCAATGGCATCCTGGCCTGTATGAGGAACAGTGTGGCCAGCAGGAGCAGGGCAGTGATTGTCCCCCTGTACTTGGCACTGGTGAGGCCACACCTTAAATCCTGTGCCCAGTTCTGTGCCCCTCAGTACAGAAAAGACATTGAGGTGCTGGGGAATGCCCAGAAAAGGGCAATGAACCTGGTGAAGGGTTTGGAGAGTAAGTCCTAGGAGGAGCAACTGAGGAGCTGGGGGTGTTCAGCCTGGATAAAAGGAGAATCTGGAGAGACCATATCACTCACCATAACCACCTGAAAGGAAGCTGTAGCCAGGTGGGGGTCAGTCTCTTCTCACAGGCAACCAATGACAGATCAAGAGGAAACGGCCTCAAGCTGCACTAGCAGAGGCTCAGGTTGGACATCAGGAAGAATTTCTTCTCTAAAAGGATGTTTAAACATCAGAACAGCTGCGCAGGGAGGTTGTGGAGTTACCATCCCTAGAAGAGTTCAAGAAACAGCTGGACATGGCACTTAGTGCTATGGTTTAGTTGAAATGGTGATGTTCAGTCAAAGGTTGGACTCAACAATCTTGGAGGCTTTTTCCAACCTAAATTATTCAATTCAGAGAGAATAAAGTTAATCAAATGTATTCTAGAACAGTATATTAAAAACATTCTAGACTGTGCTGATTTTGGTGTTTGTACAACTGGAATAGGTGTACAAATTGAAAAATAAAGTAATTTTGATAGGATTAGCAATTTACTAGGACAAGACACATGGTACAGATGATGTGGAAGGCTGGATAGGAAAGCAGTCAGCAAAAGGAGTGACAGTTTTGAGAGCCAGTGTGGTGAGAGGCTGACTAACTCTCCACAGAGTTCCGTGTTTCCATCCACCTTGGAACAGCAAGATCCCAGCTCCATGAGTAAGTTAGCCACATAAACATCTTCATAGTAACAGCTTTTGTTTGTCAACACCATGTTGCAGAATTTGGAACTAACTGAAGACTTAACTGAAATTGTTCTTCCTCTCTCCTGCAGGGAATCAGATGAGCAGTCGTCTGATGAGTATGCGCAGTGCCAATGGACTGTTGATGCTACCTCCAAAGACAGAGCAGTATGTGGAGCTTCACAAGGGGGAGGTGGTGGATGTCATGGTCATTGGAAGACTATGATGTCACCAGCAAGAGCGAAGCTTTGATGCATGTCCACATATCATTGACTGTATCCTGTAATATGCAACGGCACAGCTAGTTTTTCCGATTTGGATAAAAGTTGATCAGTATAGTCAACATCTTGAAAGATATTTCAAATGGAATTTAAATAAATACCTTTTAAAAAAAACTTTAAAACAAATCTTAACAAAGAAATTTATTCTGATTATATCAAAGCAACTTTTTCCTTTTCTTGCAATTGCTTTGTGTGTTCAATGCTAGTTCTAATAGCGGTAGCTTTTAGTAGACAGCAGTAGGTGCCTGCAGAACTTGTGTTTTTTCTCATCTTTAAGATACAACTACTTATGCTCTTAAAACAAGGCTGTCTGCTTATTTATACTAGCGTAGACAACACTTGGATTTCCCTTATTAGTATGCTTCATAACCGCTTCACAGAGAGCTTCTGCTTGTTCTTTATCTTGTATCTCGTGTTGATGTGCACAGTGCCAAAAGCAGAGTGGCTGCACTGGGAACCCAATGAAGCCCCGAGGTTTTCTCACCTCGCTGCGCATTCAGGGATGTCTCTTGTCCCAGCAGCCACCCAGCTCAGTACTCTTGGGCAGTAACTGGATACCTTTTATTTCAACAAACAAAAAAATTGCTTCCTTAAGTGCTGACAGCCTTTTTAACCAATACATTTAAAAATGTACAGAACTAAAAACTAAAAAAAATCAAAGACTGATCTTGTACAGATATTAGTGTTACCAGCATTCGTGTGGAAATTAAATGAGCAAAGAAATAAAACTAATGTTAAACAACTCTGTACCATAACATTTTCTGTAATGATATTGAAACTTAAATGAATAAAAAAAATCCTCAATCATTATTTAAAATTTCACCTGTTCAGCCTTGTTGTTTGAAACAAAAAAGTAGTGATTTAAGAGGGTGTTTGGGGTGGGGAAAGAGCACAGGGAGGAAGAGAAATACTATGTGCAGTCTAGGGCCTTTCCTCATGTACAGTGTGAACTGAAACCACAGAGTGAGCTCTCTCTCTCATACCTCCCAAGGGACAAAATGGAAGCAGCATTTGGAGGCAGGGTGGGGTTGCAGACTAATCAGAGCTGCACTGTCAGGAATTTGATAAATTGGTTTTTTTCTTCTTTTTTCCACCCATGAGATAAGGACTTTTCAGCTCCCACCAGATTTTATATTTTGGTAGCTTCACATTTCATCTGGGATTAAGACCATAGCAGTGCCCTGGAACACCTTGCTTCTTGGAGTTCGTGGGTAAAATGCAATCCCACCAACTCCATTTGTGGAGCCAGAACATTTATCTGTGGTATTTTTTGAATATTTAGACAGGGATAACACAGAAAATTGGGTTTAAATCCTGACTGACACAGTAGACCAGAGCTGTAGTTCCATGATAAATGCAGAGGGCACCCCTCTGGCTGGTTTTAAAACCAAACTCTGTTTGCTGTGATACTCCCTGCACGGGCCATTGCAAAGGTTGAAGGCAGGTGGGCATACACTGTGTTTGAAGGCAGTCCAGGGATTGATTGTTCAGAGAAACAGTAACACAACTTGCTGATCATATATTTTTGTTCTGGACTACATGTCCACATTTGTGATCTCTCTATGTAGCAGCAGGATGGTACCAAATTGAATTCATGGATGTTATTTTAAATGACAGAAAGAAGAGAGAGGTGACTTAACTCATCTCTCAGAAATAATGCAGAACACTGCCTATTATAAACCAGAGGATTCTTATAATATAGTTAAGGGTTATTATAGGCAGCATGTGTAATGAAAATCAGAAATTTATAAAGGACACAAATAAGAAGAACTCGAGGGAAGATTGTTCACGCAATTGGAGATGTTAGACAAAGATAAAAGGGACATGTGAGGAAACCTAGCCAGACAAACCATTGATCTAGTTTACATTTACAAATGTAGCTAAGAAGAGTTGGCACAATGCAGTGTATAATGCTTGGCTACATTTAAACCATTTCTTGTCATGGTAACACTTTGAAGCAAATTAATACATTGTAACAAGCTGAGCATTTACCAGTTAATCAGATTTTTTTTCCTGAATCATTAATAGTATAAACTGCTCTAGCAACCCTGTTTTCTTGTAAGGGCCTCTGCTCAGTGTTCAAAATTTTATGCAAGAATATAAACTTTGCCCTCTCTGAGAGAGATGCTCAGAGCCCAGCTTTTATTAACACTGGAAGCTATAGCAGTATGTTGGAGAGGAAATCCTGGGAGCAGTACAATAAATCATTCATACAACTCTGTGTCAATTATTAAGCCTAAAATCTGAAGAATTTGCCTTGGTTGTTGTAATATAAATTTATATAATTGTGATGGAAATAGATATATTCAAATTACATTTTTACTTTTAACATTTCTGCCGTGGCCCGAAGTGTTGGGAGTGAAACAACACACCAATATGATGTGGAATCAAGCTCCATTTATTGATGATTTTTGACAGTCTTTTATACATAATTCTGTTCTATACAAGTAAAAAGCAAGCTACTCATTAGTTAAACAATGCTTTCTCACGCTTAAGCAAAACTAATGATTGGTTGGCACAATTTTAGTAATATTCAGCTTTTGAAGTTAATTTCTAAGTTTTTCCCAGCCTTGTCTTTTGCTGACTTCTTTTTTATCATATCTTACTGTTTCATATCTACTTGGACAGTACAGACTATCCTTGTAACATATTTTCTATTGCAACACTTACTTTTTCAGAACAAGAACGAACTAACCTTGCTTATTGCTACATTTACAAATGTTAACAAGAACAAACTAACCTTGCTTATTGCTACAAATGTTCATAATGGTGCATTATTCCCAGGGCCCCAACATCTCCCCCTCTTTTTTCAAAAATGGCATGAGCGATATCTTCCATCCTTCGCACAAGACATTGCAATATGCAAGGCCCAAACAAGCAACACAAAAAGAGCAAAAGCAACGGTGCTCCAAACGTCATTAGCAAGCTCTTAATCCAAGGGGCAATATTTCCAAAAATCAAATCAAACCAGGAGTCTAAAGGGTTACTAACTGTTCGGATCTTATCCACATGTTCTCTGAGCCATTGTAACTCTGCATGAACAGACTTGCTGTGATTGGAAAGATTGAAACAACACATCCCCTCAAACTCCTCACATCCGTGACCTTGTGCCAATAACAAGAAATCTATCGCTGCTCGATTTTGCAAAACTGAATGCCGCAGGCTATCCATATCTTCTGATAGTTGTTCTAAAATTGCAGTGGTCGTATTGGATTGTTTAACAACCCAACAAGCCAATTTGTTAATAGTGTTGAGTGCATGAGCTGTACCTAGTGACGATACTATAGCGGCAAAAACTCGTGCTGTTGGTCCCCAAATTTCCACATCATCTTTGCAGTCAGATGAAAGAGTGTCAAGGCCACGTTTAACTCGATTTTGTCTCAGTTTCATTGCCATTGTCTTATTCATCGCTAATAACGCCAATTTGCCTAAGTAACAAGGGCCTCCTTGTGCATAACGTGGTATGCCATGCCAAGCTCGATCTCCACATATGAGAAAGACTCCTGTTGGAAGTGCTAAAGCACTATCATTTGCCCAGATTTTTATGTGATTGCTACCTCATCCATAAGGAGAACCTCCACAGTGAGCAGTAGCATTTGCAAATACAGAACTGTGTGGAGTGAGCATGGTAAAACTATCGTTCACATATCTTTGATAACTTCCCAGATATACACATGCAGTTTCTTTTGCATCATGATCTAACTGTCGGCTTCCTAACAAGTCTAACTCTTGGGGGTCCCAGGGTAAAGGCATTTTCAAGCTTGATAAAAGCAAAGCAGTGCAGTGGCTTGTATTCTTGGCTTCGGAACAATTTTTTGTAGCATACTGAGAAAAGCTGTTAGCATCAAAACCTGGAACTCCTATTAAGCAAGTACGGAAAGGATCAGTAGCTGAAGCCAGCGATAAACAAAATGCTGTATTACCAGTTTCTCTAGCCCAGGTAACCCATAAATTTTTTCTTGGCTCTATTTTAGTCAGCAAGCTTTCACTGTCTAGTACGCTTAAAAGAGTAAAGATTACGATCCCAGTTTTCATATTCGTCAAAGAATTCTGATTCAGCTTTGCTAAAGCAATAATCAACAGGTTGAGTATATACCAATAATTTTAGCTGAAGAGCAATGTGTCTTAGCTGATATCTGTCTAAAGCAACATGCAAAGAATCATGACTTTCAGAAAGAAATTCAGGCCAGATAAACTCCTCAAGAAACTGATAGAGGTGTTCACTGCCTATCCAATCTTTCAATCCCCGCTCTGGGTCTTGTGGGGGCAAACGATGACGACACTCTCTACAACCTAAGAGCACCTCCTGTCTCAAAAGACCATTTTTATCTGTATAAGCAAGTTGATCACACCCCCCACAACGAAATACTATATACTGTCGAGAGGTCCCAAATTCTCGCCGTCTCTTTCTTAATCTGGCTAACTTTATCGCTATAGCTCTTTGTAGGATGCCGTCAGCTCTGAACTCGACAGCGCAATCGGTCCAAGACAAAACAACACTCTCTCCTGATTCTATCTCCGTGTATAGTTGTTTGATTATTCTGCACCAAGGTTCAAGGGCAAGGTATCTTCGTTGTTGTTGTCTGTCATCGGCACCTAACCTCTTCCCCATGTTAATAATTTCATTGGGCCCTTCCATGTAGCTTTGACTGGATCCCATGTTTCTACTAGAACTTCATTTTTAGACAAATCTTGAGAATTACCTCCTAAATGAACCTCAAATGGAACTGTGCTCCCTTCTCCTTCCCCTACTGGGTTTTTCCAATTTAACACATAGCCGGCTTTCATTAACACATTATGTGGGGACTTCTCCCCCTCTTTTTTCAAAATGGCCATAAGGCGTTTTAGATCTTGATGCCTTCGTTCAATTATAGCCTGACCAGTACTATTGTATGGTACACCCGTTTTGTGTGTAATGTCCCAGAGTGCTAAAAACTGCTGACAAGCTTGGCTTCGATAAGCAGAACGATTATCAGTTATGTGTGTGCCAACGTGCGGGAGGATAGAAGCAAATACTCTCTGTGCTAAGTTCCAAGCTGAAACATAGAAAGGCACAGCGTAGATTCGTTTAAAGCTTTGGCTAGCGTAAGTCAAACATCGCGCTCAGGAAGGGGTGTCACTGGGTACCTGTGGATGTAAGCACACATACATGTTCTCTTCTCTAGTTAACAGGTTAATAGGTTAACATCTGAGCTTTGTCATTGCATGTTATTACACACTCAGTTGTGGGTTTTGCACTATGAGCAAAGGTGATCAAGGCAACAGGTACAACTACTAATATACATAAGAGAAAGATAACAGTATTTCAACAGTATACAGATTATTAACCATTTAACTATTAGCTATTAGCTACTACCCAGAGTCTACAATCACTGGAGAGTCCCACTTTACAGGCGAGACTTGAAGACCTTTCCCGGGCAAGGCTCTCAAGTTTACTTGAAAGGGGTTCCAGTTCTTATCAAGCCGAATTGGTGAGCCAAAATGACTCAATTGCATTTTTAGAGTAGAAACATCTGAGATTAAAGATTCAGTACCCGATCAGCTTAGGGCTAGGACTTGGCCAGAGCCCAGGCCTTAAGCTGAGAGGGCTGCCCTAAATCATCTTACAAACAAGTCTGTATTAATTTCAATTCTTTAAAACAATACACTGCTTACAGATAACTACACAGGGTTATGTGAAAATTTCTAAAGCAGCCGGCGTTGTCATTTAGTTTTAACTAAGGAATCAATGGTACCATAAACAAATTGCAAATAACTGTGAACACACATCCAAGATTGTTAATACAGTAACAGTAATTGTTCTGAAAAATTTCTTCATCATGAACATTTCAGTTGACTTTATCTTATCTCTATAGCAAAAGAACTGCAAAGAACTCTTTGTAACGTGGCTCTCTCCTTTTCTTTCTTCTTTTTTTTTCTTCTTTTTTTTTTTTTCTTTTAGAGGTTACTAAAATTTGACTGCCTAAGAGAACTTAAAATCAACAGACTTTACATAAATATTGATCAACTCAAAGTTGACAGGTCTGACATATAAACTCAGAAAATACTAAGGATTCGAACAACATTTCTAGTACATTTGCTGCAGCACATTCACACTTGCATGCATACAGAGATACTGTTTGAAGTATACAGAAATGATAGTATTGTACATCTTATATAATATTGCCATGAGTCTGGACACGTCTCTTACTTCAGGTTGTGGATGTGTAAAACTGACACATGTATAGAAGCAACTGTAGTTATGGTTTTAACTGATTGCAAAGGAGTGTACTAATATGTTTCACTGTGGCCTCTTTGCCATAAGGGCAAACATCAAGAGCTCAGGTACTGAGCAGACAACTGAGCAAGTGTATTTTATGAGATAAGATTACATTGAGCTACTTTTCTGGGCAATTAATGTACTTTAAAGTATTTTGATGTTAAGTTTATGTGCAAGCTATAGGTGAGAAGGAAGAACCAATATTCTTGAATCTGTGAACAGCTGTAAAAGCTGGAAATGTTGTCACACAGGCAAACAGGTAAAGTTCGCACTATGCTGTCTATTTTTGCCATAGAAAAACTATGGGTTAACTATAGTTGATTCTCATAAGTTTCTGCAGATAAGAAATACAGAGCGAGGCCTAGCATGGGCCTCACAGAGTTAATTGTTGCTGATTTGCAGCTCAAGGAATGCCAAGGTCAAATGGTGGAGGGATGCCAAGTTAGCTTCATGAACTCTGAGGGTAAATAGAAAAATAAAATATATCCTGTGGAAAGAACAAATTTTACACTCCCAAGTTTTTGATCTATCGTGTGGGAAAAAGCAAATTTTTAACTTAAAACTGTGGATCACAATAAAGCTGAGGTAATACATAAATAACTAAGCAGAACATAAAATAATTTACTCAAATTAAATACTTTAGGTATATCTATGAAAATTTGTCAGTTGAAACACATACACAATCACCCACTCCTCCCCCCATCGGCAAGCAATCGGTTTCTTCAGTGCAGCTTTCTTGCTTCTTTTGAAGACATCTCGCAATCGGTTGCAGCTGAGTCAGCTCTCCGGCCGAGGGGTGAGCACCGGGACCCGGGGGGAGAGATGTCATCCCCAAAGATTGATTCATGGAAAGCAATTTCAGAGTTCCGTAAGGAATAACAAAAGTCTTACAGTCATTATACCCATCTTTTCACACAAGCTTTCTCTGTCCTGTCTGAAATCAGCTCAGGCGGGGGCTGAAGGTCGAACTTCGTGCTCCGGCTGTGGCGACGGCGGAGCGGTGGGCCACTTCCCTCCCCCCCACCTTTCCTCTGCCCATGGCAGCGGCGGAGGAGGAACACCTTGCACTCTGAGAACCGGGAGCGACCCGCTGGTCGGGGGGGCCGCTGCACAGCGTCTCTCTAGCGAAAGCCTTCGAGGAATGCCCTCCCCCCTCTCTGCGCCCGCTAACTTTTCTGTAGCTACTGCTGCAAACTTTTTCTCTGTTTGATACTTTCGTATACAGTCTATTACTTCTTTCCACGCCTTACAGAGCTTTTTCGCAGTCTTATCATCATTAATTACTTCAATAAACAACTTCTCTCCGAATTTTTTGCACTCGCTCTCATTGAAAAAGGCATCAGGGTCTTCCTCCGTTATTTCTCCCTCTTTCGCCTGGCACAAAAGCTGCTCGATCATCAAACGCACTTGCCGACATGTTTTTGCCAAGGTCTTGGCCCCTTTTTCGTCCATTTGGACACTGTCCCAGATCTCGTCCCCTACTTTCTGCCAAGCAGCAGTGTCAAAAACTTGGCTAGTTTCTGTTAGCAAACCCCGTTTCCTACACCAAATCAATAAATCAACCAAGTCCTGACGGGGTACTTTATAATCAGTCTTAGCGGCCAGCCGCATTAATCCATCTATAGTAGCTTTTTCTATCGCTGATGCAGCGTTCCCCGTCCCGCTCCCAGACTTTTAGTCTGCCTGACTCACCAGTCAGTCGTGTGGCGCCACAGCCGTCTCTTTCGAAAACGGCACCCGTCTCTGTTGGATGTCTCCCGTCTCTCTCGGACGATACCCGTCTCTCTTCGGACGATACCCCGTCTCTCTTTGGACGGCCAGGATGGCTTCTTCACACTTCGTCTCTCAACCGCTTTTTCACTCCTCTCAGGAGCAAAGTTCTTCTGATAGCTATTAAGGCAGTGCTATCACGTCGAGGTTCACCATTAATGCCGCGGCCCGAAGTGTTGGGAGTGAAACAACACACCAATATGATGTGGAATCAAGCTCCATTTATTGATGATTTTTGACAGTCTTTTATACATAATTCTGTTCTATACAAGTAAAAAGCAAGCTACTCATTGGTTAAACAATGCTTTCTCACGCTTAAGCAAAACTAATGATTGGTTGGCACAATTTTAGTAATATTCAGCTTTTGAAGTTAATTTCTAAGTTTTTCCCAGCCTTGTCTTTTGCTGACTTCTTTTTTATCATATCTTACTGTTTCATATCTACTTGGACAGTACAGACTATCCTTGTAACATATTTTCTATTGCAACACTTACTTTTTCAGAACAAGAACGAACTAACCTTGCTTATTGCTACATTTACAAATGTTAACAAGAACGAACTAACCTTGCTTATTGCTACAAATGTTCATAATGGTGCATTATTCCCAGGGCCCCAACTCATTTCCAACTTACAGTATCAGGGAAAGTTGGAAGATTCAGAAAAGAAGTCAAGGACAAAGGGATCTTCAAGTATGTCATTACTGTGGACATACATTCAAGGACTGAGACTTGTAAACGGAAATGTTTCAAGGAATATTTTCCATGTTTTTACTTCTCTAGAGAAGATTTTAGCACAATCAAAATAATAACAACAAGAAGCAATGCCATCAGTGACTGAAGATGAGGTTGGTATTCCAAAAGTTGTAGTTTTCCTCTTCTTACATCATTTTTCAGTGTATATACATGGAATGATCATGGGTAGAAACGTATGCAGTGGTGTTTCTGAGTCCCATTCATCCAGCTGGGATAATCCTAAGGTGACCTGCAAAATCCTACAGCAACTTTTGTATCCCCGCTACCCGGTACAAGCAACTTGACTGAACCTATGAATGTGAACCATCTCAAAAAATTTGGCTGTATTCACTCAGATAAATACAAGAATCGACTGGTCTCTTCCAAATACTGATTTCTATACATTAATTAACGAAATTACAAAATTAATTCTACCTTGATATTAAAATATGCTAAACATTAAATATCTTTGATATGCAGGTAGTTATTACAAATTTGTATGACTCCAGAGATTAGTAATTAGCATGGAACCTTTAGACTTTTTGATTCTTGAGCTGAAGGGTTGCACTTAAAACATTTTAAAACATGGATACTGCTTAAAGACAATATGCAAATGGAATAATCCATCAGACTTCCCCCCCCCCAGCTTGCCACTGTGCACCAAGTATAAATTTTGCCTTCTTGCACACATCTCAGTCCAGAAGACATGCTTCTTGCCTCATGCCTGGTAAAGGTGGTTTTCAGGCCACAGGCAATCTCCACAAACCCTGTACCGACCACAGAAGTGCCTGGTGTAGTGGCTGGATCCACATTTTCCGTCTGGTTGCCTTGATTCAAAGCCTGTCAGTGTTGGGATGGCCTCGCTGCTTGTGTTCAGGGCCTCATTGCTTTCGTATGGCAGCAGCAGTCAGGGCCTGTCTTGAGCCATACTCAGGAAAGCTCTTCAGTCTGACACCTCTGCCAGCACTTGCAGGGCAGGAACTACCGCTTGAGGTGGTACTGTGCAGTGGGATATCTGATTTAGGAAAGCAGATGCTAGGCTAAGGTGATCCACTACTTCTGATGGCCCTCTACTGTGTTCTAATACTCCTCAAAAACAGCACCATCACCTGAACTATTCAAGAGGTTTTGTGTTAAATAAGAAAAATATATATTAAACCAAAACAAAGGAAACATACCAGAGCTTTATTTCCTTACCTGGTAAGAGTGCCGATATGTTTCCAGGTATCTGATTTGCAGTTAACAAAGACGAGACAAGGAAAATAAGAGTGAGACAGCAAAAAGCCATGAGTATTGGTTAATGCTAAAGATGCATCTCAGGAACTAGCAATTAAGTTCAATAGTTGTTTTAAAGGTAGAGTCTCCTCCTCGGGTGCATGTATTTGATACATTCGAATATATAGCTTTGTGTTCCCTCTGAGGAAATAGAGGTAGAAGAGTGTGAGAATGTCAGATGAGGAGTCAGAGCCCAAATCAGGCTACATTATCAAGTAAAAGTTAGGCCTGACAATTAATGATCCTTATACTCTTACCTGACAGGAAACTAAGAGGGTAGATGTTGAAGTGCTCAAGCACAAAATTTGCCAAAAACTTGATTTTGCCTTAGCTGGCAAACTGAAACTAGTTTTTAATATTGGGGGGAAAAATCATGAAAATTGACTGTCATTTTTGCTGGCACTTTCCAAACATCTCTAACAGGCTTTTATCCCAGATAAATTCAGGTGTATATTCCCAACCTATTATTTCTTTTGTAAGCTTATTTTACACATTTCCCAAAATTCCAGGTACGAAACTCTTAGCTTGAATGCTTTATATCTACAATAGTCTCCTTCTTGAATCTAAAGCCAAGTGGTGTTACTCCCATGTAAAAGCTGAAACCTAGGACTACAAGTTAGACATGGAAGGGTATTTTTGCATGTACTCAAAAAAACAGAGACTCCTCTTGGAGAAGAGGACAGCAGGGTGGTCAAAGTCAGAACTATTGATGGAGACAAAGGGTTTGCATGGGCAGAGCAGCTGCAGCAGCTAGTGGTCATTAAAGCAGCAATCTGTAGAACAAGGTAGAGCTTCCCATGACAGTATTTGGTCCATAAGTTGCAATTAAGTGCCTTAACCTCATGACGAAGAACATGATCTCTAATAACTGTAACCCTTTGCCTTCCTAGTGCCAGCCGGTCTTGATGACAAGAGACAAGGCACAGCATTTGCACATTTTCAGCATGATACTGCCAGCAGCTGGATTTCCATATTTACTCCAAGTGAAAAATGTCACACTGTTGCTTCCTCTGTGTTTTCTTTTATGTGATTTCTTTTTGTTTGTGGTTTGTTTTCTTTCAAGCTTGACTGTTGTTTTCTAGTAAATCTATCCTAGCCTCCACTCAGAAAGATGAGTTGTCATGTTGGATTTAAACTCAGCATTGAAATGCAGGCAAATCTTGGGTAATCTGTGGGGAGGAAAAGCCTGCACATTTTGCAAATGGTACAACCTCATGAGCTGCTTCTAGCTGCATGTTTTCTAGAAGGGTTTAGTGACTCATATTCGATTAAGACTTGCTCTGTGCAATTGTGCCATATTACACACAAGCTGATAAAGTTCTTGGAATATAAAGCCTTCAAAAGGGTGATGCACAGAGGCTCAGTGGCTCTCTAGTTTTAGACTGATCTGGCTCAGATGACTTGCTCCGTCCCAGCCCTATACAGCAACACCCAGCATGCTCTGTGGCTATGCAAGGACTTCTGCATTTCCATGGACCCAATTTGTGTTTAAAAATACAGGCAAACAAGTAATTTTTGCAAAGTTAATTCACAAGCAAAACTGAAATATTATCGTACACTACTAACTCTGCAGATTATCTGAGCATACCACAGAAAACAAACGTTCCTACACTGGCAGTGGCTGGTATCAGCAGGAGAAGCTTCTATGGGATTAGTTAAGAAACTGATGAGAAGGGAACAACATAAAGCCAGAAACATCCCTGCACTGCGTGGTCTGTGCACTTTTGGATACTTTTAAATTGGCCCTATGCAAAACACTGGCCAATAGTTCACCTCAAGAGATAAACGCATGGCAAGGAGATAATTATCCGACTTCCAAATACCACCCCAGCACCCACAGTGTTCGTGGCAAGAAGTCCCACATTTTCACAGTGTGAAGCAGCATCTCCTCTGTTTTATTCTGAACCTGCCACCTCCTAGTTCTGTTTGATGCCTCTTAGATTTTGTGTTGGAGCAGACAAAGACGAGTCACCTTCACTTTGCCACCCATAATTTATAGATGGCTATCTTCTGAATTAAATGTCCTAATCTATGTAGTCTGCCCTTCGTGATCACAGACCATATCCAAGGGTCTGTAAATTGGATGACCCCTACCACAGAATCATGGAATCATCTAGGCTGGAAAAGATCTTCAAAATCATCAAGTCGCACCACCAATGCAGCACTGTCACTGTCACTCCTAAACAATATCACCCATCCCTGTTGCTCCTCTTTGCACCCTCTTCAAGTTTATTATATTCTGTCTAAAATAAGGAGATCAGAATGGCATACATATTAAAAGGCATCACTATCACATAATGATAATTAACCACATAATGATGACTTCTGTTCATTCTCTATTTCCTAATAATTTTTGTGCTTCAGTACTTCTAACTGATACAATTTTATAGATCTTAAAAATCTCATGCTTTATTGGTAATAGTCTTATTTTCTTAAAAAAGATAACCTTAAATTCTCATGCTTCAGTGGTAGTAGTCAACCTAGGAACAGTAATTATAAGTACAGTTTAAAAAACCAATTTCCTCATATGAGTAATTTTACTTTTATCTGTGTTAAATTTTCTTAGCTGTTTTAACTCATTTCCACTCAGTTTTGAGTGATCCATCTGCAGTTCTGGTCCTGGAAAATGGTTATCTTCCTTGAATTCAGTTCAATGTGATAACAGAGACTGCAATGATTACCTCCACTGAGGATCTGTTCTATATTTTGTGGAAAGACCTCCTTTGGTGACTTAACAGCGATGCTGTAATGTTGATGCTTTACCTTATTATGCCTGATCTTTTTTTGTGGTTTATTTCCAGCTAGATTGCTTGCTGCTGCTGGCAGCCTCATCAGCTATGCTCATTTTAGGATGCTGTTGCACTACTTTGGAGAACTGCCAGATGACCAAGACCATCCTCATGTATAAATGGAGATGCTGCAGAGAAAAGCATTTGGCTTAATATTTTCCTATAGCTTTCTTGTATTTGGATGAGGCTGCTGGAACAGGCTTGTTCATGGTCAAGACTGGTGCTCAATCTCCTGGGATGTGGCTCTGCAGAGCTGCATGGTTTGGGGCATGGACTGCACTCAGGAGAATGAGCTCAGGGGAATGTGTAGGCGAGTGAACTGAAGCCAGTGCTGATGACAGCAGGTTGGTTGTGGCATACTGTGCTCTTCTGCAAGCACAGCCTGCCAGGACTTTTGTGTCAGTGCTAGGTAGCTACTCATGACTAAAGATATTGAATAATGAAAATAAAAATGGCCTGAGAGCCATTTATCTGCCAGTCTTAGGAGAGAAGAGCCCCACATGCTCAAGTACCAGATGCACTGGTACTTGAGCCTATCTAAATAAAAGATAGCTGGCACTGTAATTCCATGACTGATTTTCTGTAATTTACTCCCTAATGGCCAAATCCAATCAATTTGCCTAATGTGCTATGAAAAGCCAGAGAACAGAGCAGACGATAGGATTTAATATGCTCTTGGCGGTCTGCATTGCTAAGGAGTCATGCTGCAGCTTTCTCCACCAACTGGATTTTTTCTAAGAGGTGGTGACTAGGGTTAAATTTTAAAACAAACAAACAAAAAATCACACACAAAACAAACAAAACCAGAAACAAACAAACCCAAGAAAACAGTCCTTTGTTAAGGGGTGGGATAAAAAGCAAACACGCTAAGGATCACAAAGAGTATGGTGGGTGGGTAAATAACATCCTGCCCAAGCTTCTCCCAGGCCCATCACAGGAGCCATCAGCCCATCAAAGGCCCATCACCAGCAGACACAGAGGACACGGGTATAGGTCAGGTGGGAACCCAAGCTAAGGACTCATAGGGACACCCTGGCTGAGCCCCTCCCTGGGCTGCTGCAGGAGTGCCTCAGCCCCTGCCCAGGTGTGAGATCCATCAACATGAGGTGATGGGAGGGCTCTTAAAAGCACCTTTCAGACCACAGGATGTTTCTGCCTGGGACTGCATGATACATTCTGCATGGGATGAAGGGGAAAAGCATTTTAGGATTGCATAAGGTTTGTGAAATGTTTAGTAGAGGAACAAAAAGTGGTGAAAGGAATGGGTGTAGGGGACTTGAGGAGGAACAGATGTAGGAAAATAGAGGGATAAAAGGATAAAAAAGGCTGGTCAAGTGCACTGTGTGTCCAAAGCCAGCTACTGCAGACACTACAATGTATATGTGTTTGTGTGACAGCAGGGGGATTGCAGTCTCAGAGGCTCATATATCCAGATGCCAGCAGCCAGGAAGACTAGGATCCAGAGGCCAGGTACTGGACAGACTGTCTGAGCTCAGCTGCTGATGGAATACACATTCAATATGTGTTTGTATTTCCCACTAACGGATCTCCATCCTGATCAGCCAGACAGGGAAACAGGGTGAGGCCATTGGTGCTCTCTCTGTGTTTGTGTGGGTGCTCTATATCCAGAGCAAGACACATTAATACAAGCTCCATTTGAAATTGGCTTATTTACACTTAGGCCAGGGCCCTGAGTGCCCCAATTGGCCTTAGCTGCTCTTCCCAGCCTCACCTGGGATCTCCACCTCACTCCCTCTGCCATGGGGTGGGAGCTACTTCAGCCCCAGCTTGGGCCCAGCTTTTCTCTTGTTGGAGAGAGGATATAGCTGCATCTATTGCCAGCCCTGACTCCTGTTTGGGCTTCCATGGATATATACTACAGTCCTGTCTCCTGCTGCTCCTGACTGGACTCCTGGAAGAGTCTCAAGATGGACTCCAGATCTGTTTCTACAGCTTGTCTTGTCTGTGCCTGCCAGCAGACCCTGTTACCACCATTTACTTTGAATTCTGCGGGACTGGAGGGCTGTGCCTTGACTGTTCAAAGCAACGCCTCTGCTGAGGTCATCCTTGACTCCCAGCTCCTTATCCCTCATGGAGCAGGCCAACTCTCCTATGGCAACCTGCACTGCGTGGACAATACCTATGTAAAAACCTCTGATGTTATCATGCCCTTAACGTCCTCATGTTACAGATGAACCCAAGCTACCTGTTACTTCTATGCCCTGATGCAACCACAAAATTGAATTGCTGCCAGGCCTAGGGAGAACACAGACTGTGTGAGGTATTATGGTGTCAGCAGTGACTGGGCTGAGTTCTTCCAAACCACCCTGCCAGACAAAATTTGCTGCCTCATGTATATGCACTCAAGCATCGCTTTTCTTCATATCATGATTCAAACTCAACAAGGAAAACCATACCATCAAGACTCTGCCTGCTGTCAGTTCTGTGTTCACAGTACAGTGAGAACTCCAGTGGACACTGCAGGAAGGACTAGGGCACTTGTGTCCTCTCTTCAATGTGTAAGGAGTCGATGGACCTAAGTCAAACAAGGTATGAGCAGGAAGTAGAAGTCTACTACATCTAGTTTATAAAAAGACTAGTGGCAGGGTATTTCTATTCTCGTTGACATTTCACCACTTAGGATAATATAAATTAGCTGTTTAATAAAGACTTGTGAATTGTAATTAATTATTAGCTTTGAATGGCTTTTTTCCCCTCATTGAGGGAATTAATTATATTACTTGTTCTCCAGTTTTTGTGTTAAAGTCAGCTTGATCAGTAGCTGGAGAATTTATACTTCACAGCATTGCCTAAGTCCTGCCCTCTACTTGATGCCTGAAAAAAATATATGTGATCCAAAAGGTGTAAATATAGAAGTCACCATCTACCACTGAGAACAGCCCAAGGGTTTCTACTGTTATTTACAAAGTATGTCACTATACTCATGTAAAAAATACATAAATAAAACATACATTGTCCTAACAGTGTCAAAAATATATAAGATTACTTATAAACAAAAAGAATATACTGAAGTATAGAATGGTATGTGCAAAATAGTGTTTATAGATTCACAGGCTCCATTTTCTTAAATAAATAGTAAAAAAGGAGTTGAGAGTTGTTAGAAAGCCTTACAAAGTGTTCTAAATCAAACGCAAAAATCTGTTTTGCACTTGAGATTGTACGTTCTTAAAAATGTGTGTTTTGGGGGGAGGGGTCTTTCATAGTATAATAAAGCTTATCAGGAAGGGTTATGTTTGTTTCTTTTCATAATCATGGAGAGGGAGGTGTTAACATTTATTTTATTTTGTGGATAGGCAAAATGAATAGCAAGTTTGATTCTGAGAGCATCAAGTCAGATGCCCATTACAGGTGACGTTTAGAGACTTCTAAGCCAAGGAGACTATGTTCTTTTTTCCTCTACTCACATCTTCAAGAGCAAGTTTGTCCAGGTAAAAAGTCATTGAAATGAAAACATATAGCATGCTCAAGATAAAATTGCTTGCAATCATTACAATTTTTCTTTTTCTCCCTCAGCTCACTTTTTCTCACTGTTATTGTTCTTTGTTTACTACATACATATGGATATATTTCCATTCTCCTATAGACTCATTGTGTTCACACTTCAAAGGCAATAGTTCAGAAACCTAGCAACACCAGTGTTGCGGATTAGAGAAGGACAAAGATTTATGTTTCCACTCTCCTTTGTCAGCCCCTACTCCTTCCTGTAGCAGCAGCTAGAACTGTTGTAGAAAAAAATATGGCTCTGTGCTACCTCATTAAGGATTTTAGCCACCAATGTCAGTTCGACCTAGTCAAAACCAAAGCCAGCCCTTCCTGGGCAATTTCTCACCACTTGCAGCTTCTATTATCCTTGCAGGCAGTATAACTACCCCCCCTGCCTGTCACCTTAAGCACTGGCCAAAGAACCCTGCAGGCCTCTGGCAACAGCCTACACTCCTACAATTCTGCCTTCACAGTGTGTCTACAATATGTGAATTCTATTTACATGCTGTGTCTCAACAATATTTTTCATAGGGTTTCATTACCTCCCTTTGTGATAATTATGACATCTTTTGGTCTTACCTTGATTAATTAAATCTTGCATCATTGATACACATGCAGAATGTTAATGAGCTATGACTCTCCATATTCAGGGTACTTTGAGATTTATCCCTGCTTTATTTATCAGACCTCATTTACTACAAAGAAGGCACTTGCCCTAAACAATCAACCCAAGAAAATAGTTCCATCACTGATTCACTTCCATGAAAATAAAATTTTAAAGTAGCCTTTGATCTGTTTTACATACTGTGTGTAACATTTGGGAGGAGATTTCACTAGACATCCACAAATTTAATGCACTGTTCTCCCTCAAATTCCTTCTTGGAACATGCTTTTTCTCCAATGCCTGTCAAAACCAAGCCCTGACAATGGTACATAACATGTGATTTGATTATCAACTTAATCATGTGATTATACTTACTGACTTATTCTTACCTTCTTGTATTTGCTCTTTTTTCTCTTTCTGTATTTTCATGACTTACATACAAATTACCTGGGATATTTTTCCAGCCTGTTTAATACAGCTCCTAGCAGGATCCTGGTTAAAAACCAAGTCCCATTAACATCACAGAATGCTACACAGTGAATCATCAGAACCGTGTCTCTTCCATCATGTTTACACAAAAGAAATTAATGATAAGAGTACTCAAGAGGTTTCCGACCACAGCAATCAGATATTCAATGTTTTGAATTACACATGAAGAGTGATTTCCAATCATCCTTTATCCTCATTCAACTTCTTTCCCTTTTCATTTGTACATATTCCTGTTTCATTATTCCACATTCTCCTCTCTCCTCCCCAACCCATCAGATAAGCTCTAGGACCACCAAGCCAAGGCACTATGAAGTCTATTGGTAGTGTATTTTCTGATAGATCATATGGCAAACATCAGCATTGATAGAGCTTTTTTGTTGCTGTTCAGGTTAATCGAAAAGCAGAACATATTTCTGTCCACAACCAACCCAGTGTGATGACTGATCTCTGTGCTGTCAATCCCTGTTCAACAATGCCTAATGGGCATGCCCATGTTCCCACTGGAAAGTATGACAAAATTCTAGAAACTCTCACAGGAGCCATCCCACATAAAACATGTAGAGCTTACCAGGTGAGTTAGCACCAAGAAGGGTTAAATATTTCTTTGAAGATTAAATAAGAAATATTTATGTATTTCCCATTTGCATACACTGCTTTTCTTCTTTTAATGGTCACTATATTAACAGCTCTTGTGACCCTGAGTGTGGGATTTGTACCCAGTTTTGTTTCGGACAGTCGGGACGGAGACTAGAGACCTCTGTAGTGAGATCTTAGAGCATGAGGTTTATTGTGAAAGGGCGTGGGTGTAGGGGATCTGTTAGGAGCTGCCAGACACAGCTCGAAGCAGGTCAGAGAGGTAAGAGAGAGAGAGAAGAAAAGGATTGAATAATGATAGAATACCATGGTTGCCGTTTACAATACAATAAATCATCTTCTGTGCTGAATATTCTAATTTTCACTAACCAATCTAGAATAAGCTACAAATCCTACAACATTTACATATAGCCTATGAGAGTCATTGCATTACCATACAGTGTTATATTTTAAACTCTAAAAACTGCTTTTTGGACCCTCTGCCAAGTTGGTAGGGTCTGCTCTGACCCTTGGACCTGCCTACAAGCAGAGGGTATTGTTTAATCAAAGAGGGGGATTGTTTAATCAAAAAGGGTGGATTACCTTCAGTGGCCATACCATTGTTTTCCAGTTGTTCAGTAACCGGGGTTTGGTATCTCAAAGCTTGTCTTCATTTCAATCTCTCTTATAGTTTCCATA
The DNA here is from genome assembly GCA_036630365.1 of Acanthiza pusilla. Classification (NCBI taxonomy): domain Eukaryota; kingdom Metazoa; phylum Chordata; class Aves; order Passeriformes; family Acanthizidae; genus Acanthiza; species Acanthiza pusilla. Next base: position 188,495 of record JAXCHO010000396.1, on the reverse strand, counting down.
TTCTCAGCATCTTTTGCCAGGTAATAATATTTATAAGGCTTTCCTATTTCATCTTCCCCAACAGCTGAGACTAAAGCCAGCTTCTCTGGGCCTCTACAGAGCTCATATTTGCACTGGCTCTTTGTCTCAGCACTAGCACCATAAGGTAGGAGAAACAAATTTAAAACACACCTTTTGGTCCCACTGCAGTAATTATTTCAGGCAAATGCTACTCACATTTATATAGATAGAAAATGACTACAAATACTTAATAAAACTTTTTCTGAATATATCAGAAGCTGAAAGCTGGTAGCAAGCTTGGGAATACAGGATTCTCAGGGAATAAAACAGTAGAATAGAGGCGTTGTAGAGACAGGAATGCAGAGATTGTGAGAAAGTAAGTATAGAATTTATAAAATTTCTTAGCTGGTATTTTCCTGCTTCAGCTGTACCTACAGAGCCACCATTCTTCTGTTGTCAAAGACTAGATCCTTAACCAACTTCTGGACATAAGCTGACCTGACAAGAATGTCAGCTCCTGCATGTACAGCCGATGTGTAGTGATTCAATATACTAAAGCCGAGATCTGGAACTAGGATCTCTATATTTCTTTGCAGAATAGTGGTCTTATTTTTCCAGTCATACTTTCAGCAGGGTTCCAATACCATGAAGTGTTGGCTGTTACTCACTATTGACTGACTTGTCTATTGATGGGTTTAATTTGGGATTTTCTTTTGTATTATTACATTGTCCCTGTTCTCTTCCTGTTTAGACAGAAAGCTTTCTGCTCATAGGAGACTTTCAGATATCCCTACCTCAGCTACTTGAAATAAGAAGACAGAAAGATTTTAGTAGGGACCAATGTCAAAATCTGGATTGGGGGAGAGCAAAGATCTTATCTCAGTTTCCAAATAGGAGCAAAAACAAAAGAGCAAAAGCACAGAAAATATGAAAACTAGGTATGTATGTTTGGAAAATGAATCTAATATCCTTAGTTTCTCCTGCTGACTTTGAAAAGTAAAATGTGTCATATTTTTGTCTTCAGAAAATATGTTATTGCAACACATTTTCAAGGTTACTGCAATTTTCTGTATGCTTTAATGGATTAGGAAGCTGGAGAATACAAGTTGTGGTTTCCAGATTTTGTTTTCTCGGATAGATGTTCAGGCCTTTTCAAAGACCGTTCCACCCTCTGAGTTCACAAAGATGGGCAGGCAAGGAAAAGTGCATGAATATTCAGTGACTGAAGTGCCAGTGGTCTCCGTGAATGCTGAAGGATCTGCATATAGAGAGCTTTGATTTAGACTCCCAATATGTGAAGGAATCATATAGTATGGGGTAGACACTATGTTTCCTTTCTGCCCAAAATCAGCAGTATGTCCTGGAACCAGAAATCTGTCTTTTCTGTATCTCCTGCACTGCCATATACACCCTGGCTTGTGCAGAAAAGGAGCAGATTTTTTGTCGGTGGTGTTGCACAAACTAGGCAAGCAAAAGTTAGATGGCAGAAGGAAATGAAAACTGTCACTTGCAAGAGCATCTGCATGACTGCAAAGAACAAGGCTTCTCCATAATCATTTCCCAAACTACATCTAGGCATCAAGTGATGTGTTCATGTGTGTGCTATGTTCAGATGTGCCATATATAAGTGTAGCCCATAACATTCAAATAGCTCAAGTGTGCCTGCACATGAAAACAAGGCTTACTACATCATTTACCAATACATGTTTCAACTGCAGACAGAAAAGAGATTAAAATAGCATCTATTCCATACTGATTCTGGTACATAATGACATTACTAGGGTAAGGCTTATTCCTGAGTTTGTTGGCAATGGCATAATGCTTTTTCCTGCATTTTTAAGCTCAAGTACAATGAAGAAAAAAAGTGGAAAAAAATTACAGACTTCATGTATGACAGTTTTTCTCATATGTATTCACTTCCTTATTGCTATTCTTAATTTAATAATAGATGACTGAAGCTAGAACTTCATGAGTTGAGAGTTCTTTAGAACAAATTTTCCTATGTCCACATTGCCAACACATCAGCACTTGTATGGCCATATTATTAGAAGGTATTCTGTTCTCATTCCCTGCTGTGATTACATCCCACCTTCCAGGGTTCAGTTTCTTCTAGAAAGGCCTTGCTGTTTGACTTGTTTGGTGGATGGAAGCCATTGCAACTCCACTGCAAAACAGATAAAATACAGGATGGTGGAAAGGTTGAGGAAGGTGCAGACTTATGACAGTTCAGAGAGATAATGGTGGCCCATACCTCCTCTTCTAGTGTGATGTAAGGCTTTCCAAACCCCCATGTCTGAGCTTGAATTTACCTCCAGATATCATCTCTGCAGTGTCCTCAAGCATAAGGTCCAGACTCATGTTTCAAGCAGAATGTGGACCTGTTTTGAAGCACTCGCTGCAAAGTCCTGTTAGGATTAGCATTAGCACCCTTTCTGACATGCTACATTTCTGCAAAAATCTCTACAGAGTATCCATCTCAAACAAGCAGGCACCTAAAGAAAGCTATCATTAATGTTCACAGTTCCCTTCATTTATGTTTCTCCACTTCTTGTCAGTGATTAAACACTGTTATCTATGCCTGCCAAGGAATCACAAAAACTGAAGCCACTTAGCTTACTGTTGCCCCTTAATTTATGTCTAAACTAATCATCATTTTGCATGTGACTGAATCAGTCTCTTGAACAAAAGCCTTAATGGTCTTCCTTCACACACTTCTCCATTATGCTGTCATGAAAGTTTGAATGAGCTCTTGTTCAATTAACCTTCTTTTTTTGCACACCCTCTTCCTGTGTGGTCCTCCTTACAGCTGGACAGTGGCCTGCATGCAGCTCATTGTCCTAATTGCCAGTTGGTGATCTTAAAATCTTCTGCATGACCTGGAGGAAAAGTACTTTGGTCTATGATGTGTTCTCATTTAACTGCTTTCTCAGTTTTTCTGTGTACTCACATCTTTTCATCCACATATCTGTCTGAAGATCTTGTTGCTTCTCTCTCTACATACACTTAGGTACATGAATAATTTTTAATTTTCCATTGTTGTGTTCTTTTTCACTCATCTCCTCTCTTAACAGCCATTCATTTAGAAATGGGAGATACTGACAGAGAGCAATGGGCTATGAGGAGATATGCTAGTACATGTTCAAGAACTTATTTCAGCACTCCACATGAAATGGAGACAAATAATAACAAATTATTTAATTAACAATAACAAATTTGTGCACTAGATTAATTATACTCTCACTTCAAATTAATTTCCTGCATTTTAAAATAATCTGTGACATACATATAGTGCCAAACACCTAAATTATGTTACTGCTACTTAGTGCTACAATACTGTATTTCTTGTGATTTTATTGTGAATACTGTAATAAAAGTAGTAAAGCAATCAGAATAGAAATGCTTAATGTATTTTCACACTACACACATACCACCAAAGTATCACTCAGTCAAAAAAAGCCTGTCTTGACAAATCCAGCACTTGGATTTGTTGCATTGAAGGAAGGAGTCCTGCCTATTTATTTCAATCTCTTCTCCCCTAGAGTATTGTCCTCATTTTCTGTCCTATATAAACAAATTTAGAAACTAATTTTGCAGTAATACTTTGTACTATATTTTCCATAGGGAAGGAAAAATAGCTGATTGTATTTCCCATTGTTTTCTTTCTGTTACCATCTTTGCATCTTTCTCTCTATCTGATACTTCTCCACAAATGCTTACAGTTTTTCTGCTTTTCCTATGATCAATTTTCCTGTTCATTTTCTCTAGCTCTGGATTACTTTTTTCTCACTTTCCACAATCCTTCAACTCTCCTCTGTACCTCTTCCTCTTTTTAAATGGCTCCTTCCTCCAAAGATATATTCTTTTTCCTGTGCAATTGTGTCCCTTCTTTCCTTAAATTTCTCACCATGTTATCTCCCAGTCTGCATTCCACTATTAATTCCCAAATTTGCTGTGAAGAGGTAAAGGCAGGGTGTGTTCTTCCCGGGTTTTCTTAGAGCTGCAAGGCTCTGTTGTCTTCTCAACCTGCTGATCAGCTTTCAGTAAAGAATAGAAATGATCTTCACATACCCCCAGGCAGCTGAGAAGTATGACAATATCAGGTCAACTCATACCAGCCATGCACAGGCTTTTCACACCTCTCAGGTGTCCTGCAAAGACTAACAATGATTTCTGCTGTGAATTGAGTAGGTGAGAGAGCTTGTAGGAGTGACTAAAGGAGAACAGCAGGGGAGAGACTGGGTAAAGGCACTTTGAAATACAGAGCACAAATTCTAGTAAACTTCCCCAAAAGGGAGCACAGTTCCTGCTGGTCAGTCTTTCTTCCTTTGTGATTCTGGGTCTATGTTCATCTTATCTGTCCTATTCTCTCTTTTCATTCCTAGTGCTTCTTTTTACCTTTCATTTTCTACTTTATTGTGCTGTTTTCCTGATGCTTACTGTGTTTCTTTTCAAGAAATCAAAAGAGTGGCAGTTAAGTCAAGCAGACTGCTTTAAGTAATATCCCAGATGAAAGTTCCTAGTAAGAAAATAAAAGAATAAAGCAAAGCATCGTGGATATCAGATGCAGTTGGAACAAAGAAAAAAATGTATACATGGAAGAAAAAATTCCACTGCAGACTTCAATTCCATTCATAACCTCTTACTAACATACAATTAAGTATTTCAGAAATACAAACTCTGTATTCCTCTGTATTAGTTCACAACTAGCACAAGCACAAATAAATTTGGTTCTTTTGCAGTGGAATCTACATTTGTTTAGTGACTGAAACCATTTTTTAGGGAGCAGACTTGTAGATTGCAGCAGAAGGCAAAGAAATAGACACTTGAATTAACCTTACAGTACCTGAGTGTGGCTTACACTTTCACACTTCTCATGCAACCAACTTCCAGAAAATTGCAGGGGACAAGTGACAGAGAGCAGTATCATGTAGTGGGCACAAAATCCTAGTAATCCAGGTTTTATTTCTGCCAGTGAACTTCTACAAATGTGGGCAAATCACTCTACCTTTTGTTCCGCAGCTTCTTCATTTGCAGACTGAGGATATATAGACCTCTCTTGAAAAACCAAAATACTGACAAGAACCATTTTATAAGGATTTGATATTGTTCTTACTGTTGTTATTATGTAGATACTACAAACATTGCTATCCTACTGGAATACCAAGAAGAATTTTTGCCAGAACATACTTTGCTGCACTAGGGATAATTTAGCACCTGAATTGCTACTGCCCTTGCTACCTGTCACTGGGACATCTCTGTGTAGTTCACAGCATGTGCGCTATTGCACTGGAGTATTGAAGCATAAGTTCTGCACAAGCATAGCAAAGCATAGGAGATGGAAGATTCCCTATGCTTTCCTCCAAACGAGCACAGAGGACATACATAACTCACAGTGTCTGAAGATACAAATGCCAATCTAAAGTTCCTTGAGAATATTGTGATAAATACATAATAATATAGTGTTGGCTTTTCGCAGATATTCATTGTGTGTATGGTTTTATTCTGTTTATAGAAGTAGTCTTGTCATAAAGATAGAGGTATATAACCAATGTTTTAATTTCTGTTATGAACTAGATTTCGATATAGTAGTAAAATAACTAATAAAAGTAGTTTTAAAAGACTTTCCTTTACTAACCACACTGCCTGCTTGACCGGATAACGCCCAAAGAACAGCACAGAGAAGACCTGCCACTGATACCTGACTATCAGCCATAACCAGATGCAAGGACCACGGAGAAAAGCCTATGCATGATGACTAGGCATGAGGCTGACAAGGGGTATTTAAGATGACTCCCTCAATGGCAGGTGTGCTTCTTGGCTTAGGGCCAAGCACCCAGTGCTGTTTCTTTGCTTTATTGTTTTTGCTCCCTATTGTCCTTTATTAAACTTTTAAATTTCAACAGGAGAGTGAACCTCGTTTTTCACAATATGAATTAACTTAATACTCTTTGAGGGCAGCTCATGTGTAATCAGATTTCAGTCCAGAATGCCGTAAGAAACTAGCGGCAAATTCAAAGTCTAGATAGCACCCATACTGTGAACAAGAGTGAAATAGCATTCAGTATAACTGGAAATGCCAAGAAGGCCATCCCAGAAAAAATGGTTGTAACAGCATATTTTCTGCTCAAGGTACTTCTGCTCAGGTAAGTACTTGAATGACACAAAATTTATGAAGTGTTGCTGTATGGTACAAGAACAAATGTTAAATGCTGCAAAAATACAGATCAGTAACAATATTTTCATACTCATCTATGCACAGACTGGGTGCAGATGCTTACCATCAGTGTCTTCAGACTAAACTTACACATTAGAATTGAAAAAGATGAAATGAAAATTGTACAATGTTGGTAAATTCATTACAGTTTTTGAATATTCTTATATAGAGTAAAGCTGTTTATACTAATCAGAAACGATCATTTTACTAACACAGAGGTAATAACTATGAGTGATTCCATGCCAAGATATGCTGCATATACTAACTAATAGAATGCAATAAATTAAAGATTTAATTAGGAATACCTCCTTCATAAGCTAAATACTATGTCTGGAGAAGCACTGCACACTGCCTAAATTGATACATTTATTTGCATTCGAACAACCTGTCTGGATGCAAACAAGGCCATCAAAATAACCTTATCCTAAGGAAAAAGTTTAAATCCATCAAAATATAGGGATCAGATGCCAAGCAAAAAGTGATTTTTCAGATGAGATTTGATATTAATGAGATATACTCTTTTGAATTCTGAGAGCTGAATTGTTGTTAAATAAATGTATTTGCCTCCAGTTACAAGCATTGGTTATAACCAAAGATAAGCTGATGAGCCAGGACTAAAGAATTAACAAAATACTTACACAAAGACTTACTTTATCCTGTGGTAAATGAGACAAAGGCGTCCACAAAGCTCATAGCATTTGTTCTGAAGTCATTAATTTGGCAAAGCAAGACCAGAATAACTACTCTTGAGCATTGTGTTTCTCTTGACTGGCTGAACAGGTAGATACAGTCCTTCATCTGCAGAAACCAGGATCAGTCTGAGAATATACTGTGCTGAGTAAAACTGTCGCTCTGACAGACCTTGAAGAGGCAGGGTGTGGCAAAGGACTGCTGCCCCATGCCAATGGAACGACTATTCAGCCTCATTTTACTGCAATCCCATCTAAAATGCTCTCAGGCAATGCTGCAAAGGATAAACAGCTTCAGAGTATTGTGTTTCCCGGACTACAACGATGGGAAGAAGGACGAATTGCCTGCATTACAAATGCAGTAAAAAATACCTCTTAATTGCTGTGCCTGGAGCAAAGAAAAATAACTCAGCATGGATGCTTGCTGGGTTACATACCGAAACAGCCTTATACTGAGCTGATTCAGTAGACTGGTATGCAGTGCTGGCTCACCGAGCCAATACAGTCTATCAGTTCCCGTGAAAGAAAAATTACTGCTGGGAGAATGACAGCCATTGAAGATCCCACAAGTAGTAGAGCTACCAAGCGTAATGGTTTTGGCTACGCTTTTAGGAAATATTGCAAAATAGAGTGGCACTCATGCAATATATTCCAAAACAATTTTTGCAACTTTCAGGCAAGGTGTAGATTCATGAGAATGGTATGGAATTGGCACTGCAGCTTACAGATTTATCCAAGGATAATGAAGACCATCCATACAGCTCTACATAGCTATGTGGAAATGATAATTCTGTTAGTATCAAAACAACTTCTTCCTTAAAGATGATTGTGTAGCTGCTATTGCTTAAAGGTATTAAGCAGACCGGCTTTGCTTATGGCATATGACACATACCTGGATTTCTTCTGTGCAGTGAACTCCAACTTTATGCATGTGATGAAATGATGTAAGAAGGATTTTTCTGAGCATGGTTCTCAAAGGAAAAACAAAAAGGTTTGTCTCAGTTTCAGAATATTGGCAACAAAATTTACACAGTTATGGATCCAAATAAAGCAGATTTTGAGCAACAATTGAAATGCTGGGGAACAACAGACCTGCTGGCTGGTAGTTAATTGCCGCAGATGTTGTTTATAATCTGCTGAAAGAAAGCTCAAAAGCCAGGTGAATATTCAAGCAAAGGTTTTAAAAAGAATAATTTTGAAAGTGATTCTGCCTCATGCCATATTCAGACATTCATGTTGTTAAAGTTACAGCACAGAATACCCACAAATCTTCTTGTGTCAGTAATTAAGGGAGGGGAGACTTATCATACTGAGATGCACAAACTGAAAGTCTGTACCAAAAAAGACTCATAAAGCATAGCATGCAATATTATTTCAGTGAAAACTTAGAAAAAGGGAACAAGGAGAATTATGATGCTGTTTGTGTATATCTTACAGTATCCTACAGCTGTCTTACTATACACCTAGTTTGCATTCAAGAAGAAGATTTATTGCATTTCAGGTTTATAGAATATGTTAGCTGTAGTGTCACACTTTTGGTTGATAAATATATAAAGCTCAAGCTTTACATTGCAGTATGATCAGATAGGCAGGTTTTAGCTTTAACATAATTACCATTACCATGCTGCCTTTCAGGAAAGACAATCATGCCTGGGAAGAATCAAAAAACCACAAATGTCTTATTTCAATAGGATTTACCATCTAAGTATTTTTCTTAGGTGGTATCAATTGTTGAAACTTTTGTTGGTTCTTTTTGTTGGTTCTTCCCTTATTTTCTCACACATTTCTGAGTTATCTCATTGGTTGTTATTTCTTTACAAACAGAGGAAAAACAAGAATCAGCAAACAGAATCAAAGAGGCATAAGATAATCACTAATTTGAGTATAACTTAGTAGGGGAAAACAGTGGAAGAAGGTTAATTTTGATTACCTGTTATTTTTCTGGATTAAAAAGAGTGCCCCAAACTGTTACACTAACAACTTCACTTCCAGCTTTTTTGGGGGGCACCCGTACTATGAGAACCATTCCTATTTCTGGGCTTAAGACCCCACATTGAGAGCAGTCCCAGACTTCAGATGTCTCTTCTGGAGATTAACGTTTTTCTGTGGCTGAACTTCCTCTGGGTTTATGACCCTACTCATAAATATTATGACCTTACTTGGAGTTGTACAGTTTTGTATCTGAAGGATTAAGGAGTGGCAGAGGACACTAGATACCAGAGTGGAAGATGTTTTGGCTACCCAGATGAAGTGAATGCAAAATGAGGTTATTGAATCGGAAATAAAGTTCTAGATGCTGTCAAGGAGAAAAACATAACTGCATTTCAATCCTTGGTATTTGTTGTCCTCAACAATGAAAAATGCTGAAACGAAACTGTATTAATTTCAGAATTCAGGGTTTCTGTTGCTGGGTTGTGGAGACCAAGGATTCTATTATTTTTTCTTGCTTAATGCAGAATTTGGCTTGTGGACTTTTGTGTTTTGCACTCTTCTTCAAAACATTAGATACTGAACACAATTAGCCCTACAGGTGATCTAGTGCTGCTTTTACATTCTTTCAGATGGCTGGGGTATGTGTCCTAGTTAGAGTTAAAACAATAATCAGATTTGTAGTCAGGGGATATCAGATTGCTGAAAATCAGACTGGAAAGTTCACTGAGAGATGCTGTCATTTCCCCAGCAACACAGGGAGAATATAGAGGCAAAGTCTGTGCAGGCAGGAGCTCACTTGCACTCATATTCAGTTACAGGTGACATTTAAATGTGATTATCCAAGATATAAGCTATCAATATCTAAAGGCCAAGGGAAAAATCCCTGTGAAGTTCTGAGACAGGAGGAAAAAAGTCTATTTAAATAGATGTCAGACATGAAAGTAGAGAGATAAAAAGAAGAGTACACAATTTCTCAAAGCTGTGTACTTTATTCTCAAGAATAAAAGATCAAGAAGAAAAGGGTAATCAAGATAATAAAAGAACCAACCAAAGAAACAAACAGTAGAAAGGTCAAGAAAGAGAATGGAATACAGAGTCTGGCAGCAGGCAGACAAGAATGCTTTAGGGATTGCACAAAAAAATATTTTGGCAAATAAAGAGGGATGACACCAGCTTGGAAGCAATCCAAGATGGAGTTAGAAGAGAAAGTGTATCTGCTGTGGAATGGACACTCAGTGAGTTTAGAGATAAAGAGTTTAGAGATAAAGGGGAGGAGAGTTATGGGACAAACAGATGGGGATTACTTCTCCAACCCACTGACATAAGCTCTGTGGCCAGTGTGGCTCTTCTGAGAGCATTGTTTTTTTCCACCTATCTGTAGAACCATTCATAGATACAAAGAGACAGATACGTCTCTCTCAGATATGCCTATGTAAAGAAAAAATTGTCAGTTAAATATGTCAGTTAAATAGTGACATAAAAAGAAATTTTTACCTGATCCTTTGGTGATTTTTCATTTCCCCTCCAGAGGGCAATGGTTTCAAAGAAAATATTTTGTTCTATGTTAGGCTGATTCCCCAGCTTGAGTCAGAATTTCTTTTTTTTTCTATTGATTGCAATTAGCCAGATTTAGGTTGATCAACAGTTATATCTGCACCCTGCTGGCAAACAGTGACCCTAATTCATGTTAAATTCAATTCAAAAAAGATGAACATTTTCTTTGTTAAAAAATATTTGTCTGTGGAATGAATGCACCAATCTTAAGAAGGCTCTTCTAAAATAAATGAAGTTACCTAAATACATTGGCTCTGCAGCTGCAAGCATGCTTTAATGTTTCCATAATCCCAGATAGTAAAATAATAGAAAAATGTTGTCTAAAATCAAAATGTTCAAAGACCCAAGCTTATAAAACGTGTAACTTGGGTATTTCTTTCCAGTTCCTTTCTGCTTAAAAATAATAAGTAATTTTGAACAAGAGATGGAATAGAAAGCTTTGTAGCACTTCGGTAAGTAATTTTCTCATTTCCTTTAAAAGCTGTCTTTGTAGATCCTCATATGAAAGATTAATCAGCTAAGACAAAACAAAGGAAGATTAAAAGCTTTGATCTTCCCAATCATCTTTCCATTGTCATTCTTCATCCTCCCATTCACCTTCTTTCTCTCTATCTTTTCTTTTTAGTTTGAAGATTTTGTTGAACTCAAGCTAAAATGTTTATTTTCTCACAGTAATATTTGTGTTCTCAGCATATCACCAAGCAGCACCCACAAGGCAAAATGAACCATCAGAATTGTCTGTTTAAGTGATCCAAAACAGAAAGGTTATCTGGGTCTTTATAAATAATGCTGCTGATCCTGTGCTCTATTGTGAATCTTTTTCAGGTATGACAACTTCCTGGCCTGAGAGAGTATTTTAATGTGTTGGAGAGAATTAGCCAAGCACACCTCATTCAAGTACCATTTGAATGGATTTGCCAGCTGGGCGAGGGCTAATATTAGGGTTTGTGAAAGCCAGAGGGAGGAGATTGGTTACCAAAGAAACAAACAGATCTTTAAGCAGATAGATTGAAGAGATATCCCAAGGTCAGTCTTAACCTGGTCTGGTAACCCTTTCTGGCAAAGAAATAAAACTTCAGCTACAGATACAAGACAGTAAATGAGGGGAATGGAAATTCTAGAACTGATGAGAATCTTCTTTCATTCTATGACAAATTACACACCATATTGAAGAAAATTCCCTTATCCTGATTTGAAATCTGGCTACTGGGCAACATACAAATTGGAGGCAATGAGATTTTCTGTGAAAAGGAAGTACAAATGCTATCAGCTGAAGGAAAATAAGCAGAATTTGTGAGGTTTTTTGTCTGATCATCCCAACCTTGGATGTAGAAAAGAGTTAAACAACAGTGAGCAGCCAATTGATGAACCTACCTACTTTTTGCAGTCATATCTTCTAGGCAAGCATCAGGTTTTGAAAATCTCCTTTGGTTCTTAGGTCCTTTGTCAAAGTGCTTTGTAAAAAAAGGGTTCATGAAGTCCAGTGAACCATGGTCATATGAAGGTGAGAAGAATCACTCTTGGTACTGCTCAGACACAAATTACCAGTGTCATTGTTTCCCTCCCTTTTTTATTTCTCAAGTAAATAATTCTGCACTCCACTAACATCTGTATTTCCTGCAGTGTTCCAGTTGTGTTCACTTGATACAAAGCCCATTGTTACTGGTCAGAACAGCAATAGATGTTAAATGTCGTTACAAGGCATTGCTGCCCTGGGACGTTTGAGCCATAATTTGAAAAGGCAAAAGTCTTTCAGATTTTCCTCTGCAAGTAGCTGGGCAGGACACACCTAAATGTCTTAAGCCTTTTCACCCAATAAAAAAAATTGAGATCTTATTTTGGGACTTATAAAATTGGTCATTGTGTCTCAGTGTTTAGAACAGCTGCAAAAGAAAACATGGTATAGGGTACCATTATAGAAAGTGTGGATTTCAATGTGTAGAATGATCAGTTGAATGACAAATTTATATATGGTTAAAGTGAAGCAAGGAGAGATGGACTAAAGCAGCTATCTCTTTAGGACTTCTCAGTCATCTAAGAAAGCCTTTTTTTACTGGTCTGGTTACATGGAACATTTCTTGTAATGCCTTGAGCAATGATCTAGGCAAGCTAGCCTGAAAAACCAGGAAAGTGAGTGCAGTTTGCAGCTCTAAGTCAAGCTTAACTATAGCACGTTGAAAATACATTTCCCTTTTCCTGAACAACACAGTCATGGATACAAACAACCTGGTAAAACCACTTGTAACCTCCTGTTCATTCTTCCAGACACTGCTACGGGCGCCTTCCGTGTCTCAGCCTCCCAGAGGCAGACTGGACTCTCAAATGAGATTAAATATTTTTTTTCCCACACAGGCTCCAGCCTGGCTGGGTCATTCAAGCCTGGGCTGAGGGTGCGGCAGCAGAAGGCGGCGAACGGGGGGATGCCAAGGAGGGTGGAAGAGAAAGGGGCTGCAGTGGCCTGGTGCGCCCAGGGCACAGCAGAGCTGCAGCGGGCGGGGGGCGGCAGCTGGAGGTGGGCGAGGAAGGAACGGCCGTGGCCAGGTCTGCCCGGGGTATAGGCTCCTGTGGTGATCCCTCTCGGGGGTGCAGAGAAAGCCGTGGTAGAGAAATGGGAGATGAGGCGGGAATGGACCCGACTGCAGTGGGCTACCGAGGAAGGTGGTGGAGTCGCCATGCCTGGAGGTGTTTAAGGAAAGACAGGCCGTGGCACTCAGTGCCATGGTCTGGTTGACAGGGTGGTGCTCGGTCACAGGTTGGACTCGATGATCTCAGAGGTCTTTTGCAACCTTACTGATTCCGTGATTCTGTGAGGAAGGAGACATAGAAGCACTGCCACGTCCTCGCGTCCGCCCCAACTGAGGGCAGCCCCATCCCAGCACCCCCGACCGCCGCTGCGGCCTCCGGGGGCATCGCCACGCTCCCCTACCCGGCTGAGGCGGCCGTGAGGCGGCCCCGCGCCTGCGCGGCGGGGCGGGGCGGTGGCGCCGGGGAGGGCGCGGGGCCGGGTCGGGCCGGGTCGGGACGGGCTGGGCGGCGGCTGCGCAGCGCGCGGGGGCTGTGGCCGGGCGGCTCCGCGGACTCGGCGCGGAGACGCTGCGGGACGCGGGAGACCCCGACTTTCAGCCGGCGGCCGGGCCTGGAGCGTGTCAGCAGCGGCGAGGGACGGACGGTGAGCGCAGTGCTCGTGCCCGGCGTGCGAGCAACAGGTCCCGTCGCGGAGCCGCGAGTCTCGGCTGGCCGGAGCCTCCCCAGCGGCCACGGCGCCCGCGCAGGCCCGGGGGTCTGGCCGGGCCGAGGCCGGGCAGGACGGCGGGGCATAGCCGGGCTCGGCGGCTCTCGGGGCTCGGTGCCGGTCCCCGCACCCCGCTGGCGGCGGCCCGGGCTGTGCTCCGGCCGCGGGTCCTGGCCGGGCGGGGCGGCCCGGTCGCGGCGGCTACAGGTGCCAGCGGCGCTGCCGGGAGCGCGGGGGGCCTCCCGAGAGCGGCTCCTGCGGCTGCCCTCCCGCCCTCTCTTGGGGTACCTCCCGGGAGCTTAGGCCCAGGAGTTGTAAGAAAAGCTCCCGCACTTGGCTGTGTGCTCTCTTTGCGTACTTGTAGGGGGTTGTGTACGTGTTTAAATAAGGGAGGTGGAAAACTTTGGGCCCCCCTCCCGTGTGCCTTCTGATGGTCTCGCAGCTCTGTGTTTGGAAATGATGCCTCTGTGAAGTGGTCGCTTCGTATTGGTTTATGAAGCTTTGCGGGGCTAAGTTAAAGCAGGTTGAACGTGAGCGACTGGCAGTGTATTTTACGGTCAGCCGTAGTTAGCGCTCATCCCGGCTTGGAGCGGCTCCGTTTTCCCAAAGCCTGTAGTGGTAATGCTCTTGCGGTGCTGGTGCTTTCCTAGGGGAGGGATCGAGGCTGTGTGGTAGGAGAGAGAGACACTGCAGCCAGGCAACAAAGAACGCGGTGACTGTGAGCTTGGTGAGACAGACCGCATGAGAAAATAAAATTAACTTGTATTTGACCTTACTGAAGAATATTTATATATAAAAAAGGCTGTCTAAAATGATGATGTTCTTAGGTGTCTCACATGGGACAGATCCACGAAAAATAACTTCATAAGGAATATTAAAAGGGGTAGATATCAACTAGTGCTGTTAGGGGTTTTTCTTTTAAAAATAAAGCCTCTAATGGAATTATTTAGGCATAGACTATATCCACAGCTCACTTAATAGAGCGGAATACTTTCATTCTAGAGACGTGATGATATATTGATGACTGCTGTCAGACTTCTGACAGGTGACTGATGGTGATCTTCTATGTGTTTGCTGCTTCTGTGTACTGTTTACTGTGCCTTAAAGGGACCTCTCTCCTTTTTGAGGATTGAGGTGTTTATCATGAATTTGCAAAAAATAAGGTATCTTTGTCTTTAGACATCTGAATCTGCAAACTTTTGGTTTTACTCTATTGTCAGAATTTTCACAGTATGTATTTTTTCCTTATGATCATATTAGAGCTGTTATTACAAATCTGAATGCCAAACACTTTAGAGTCTGGCTGGTGTATACACATGTAAACTCTTTTCTAACATACTGTGCTTTTAAAAATCCAGTATTTTGCATATTAAAAGCTTAACTAATGATTAATATTGTAGATATTTTTAACAAGGCATCAAAAATATTACAGCATTTTGAAGCGGTGTTGTAGAATGTTACGTTTAATTAGCATTACTGTTAATAAAGTAATAGAAAATTAAATGTTAGTCCATGATCACTCAACTTTTTTCTAAGTAGTTTTTTCAGATTTTGCATCCTTTCAGTGTGTGGTCATGTTGCCTTGCAGTGTGTGAAATAACAGTGGATGGTGATTTTCTTTTTCTGTATAGAATTTGCGGATGGTAAAGACTGTAATTTTGTTTCATTTTTATTAAATTTCTTCTCAAAATTCTGAACTCAGAAATGTACATCAAAATATTTCTTCAATAGACTGGTTTATCTGGCTTAGGAATCTGCAGGAATTACTTATGACCATTGAGGGGTGACAGGCATCTTTTAGTACAACAGCAGTATGTGACATAGAACCAGTGAAAATGCAGTGCAGAGGTTGCCATTCATATCAAGAGTTATGGACACAGAAAACTTCATGTAGTCTGAAGTTCACGTGCATCCGTTTATTTTCTTGTGTAATTACATTTTCCTGACACTTCAGTTGCTGCTTTTTAATTAAAATCTCCTGCTATACTTAAAAGTTGCAGGCTTTAAAAAAACCTGCAGCATTTTTAGATGCAAATTCTGTTATGATGTCTCTTCAAAGATTGGATCTTAACATCAAGTGCTAACAGTTGTAGTTATCTATTTCAGCTACCGGGTTTTTTCTCAATTTGTACTTTTAACTGCATTCCTTTTACAGTGTTAGACTTTTAGAATTCTGAAGGCTAAAATTTCAAACAGTGTGGTACTTCCTAGATAGCAGGATTTGTATTTGTATTCATGTGCTGTGTTAAAAATTTTTAAATGTTCTAGCAACTGATATTTTTAAAGTATTTTCTCAGGAACTGTTGGGGAAATGCTTGACATTACGGTGTTTGGAAGACTAATTCCTGCCTTGGTCATGCATTTAAAAACCTCGAGACTTTTTGTAAATATTAATTAAATACTGCTCTATTGTTTTCCTTTTAGTAATGGGCAGAGAGGCATTTGTGTATATGAAAAGGTTTGCAATATGTCTGTAATAGAAAACTCAGTGAAAACAATTTAAGTGGTGGTTTAAAATTAGGTCTGCTGGCAGAATTGCTTTTCTAGTGTAGTTATCTACCTTGAAGCTTTCTTCAATACAACCGTTCTGGCAGCAGGGGCACTTTATGTACACATTCTCTTTCCTGCATTCCCGATACATCTAGACAAGCTAGACAAAAATGTCTTCAGTGTGGTTCATGCTAAAGTATTAAGTAGGAGAAAGAAGAAGTTATAACTAATTGAGTTTATTTCACACGGTATTTTAAAGTAAGCTTTTGGGGTTCTTTTTTTTTTAATCGGAGGTTGTGTATGTCTGTTGGTAAAGACCTGTTTTATACTGCTGAGGTGTCTAATTGCACACTAACACATAGCTGTGTGGGAAGAAGAAAATGCTGTAACTCTCAAAGCTTGCATCAGTTAAATTAGAAAGGAAACATCAGTAATGCACACTTCTAAAAGGAATGCTCCAGTTCTGTGAAGAAAGGCCTAATCTTGCACAGTTCTCTTTTGGCAGAAAAAGGATGTGATGTTCCATTTCTTTAAAGATGTGTAAATGGTTTGAGTACCTATTCAGCGTGTTGAGATTTGGGTTCAAATCCTTCAACTCTTGGGGGAGCTGGCAGTTCCCAAAAGGAATGCCTTAACTGCCAGACCACTGGGTGTTTCAGCATGAAGTGCTTCTACACACCAGCCACTTTGATTCTTGAGGAGTAATAGTCACTTAGGAAGGGAGTGAATGTGTAACCCAGGGACTGGCTTGATCAAGTACAAAATAATGATATGGATTCAGGTCTTCCTACAGGCAGTGTTGAAAGAGTAAAGGAAAGGGATTTTCTTGGGGGTGGGGTTTTTTTCCCTAGCATGGTGTGAAATTCTGAAGACTTAAATCTGATATTTGTGTTTATTCTTATTTGATTAGGCCAGTTCCTACTCAAGTTGAATAATGGATATTTGAACAGCACCTAATATGTCCTTTTCGTTTTAGAGCAGGTCTTGGTTGTTTATCTGTGGGTTGTGGAGTCTAGTAGGTGCATGGCATTTAGCTTCCCTTGTGGATCTAATTCTGCTTTCTTCTTAGACGCCAAATAATTAGATATAAAATGTGATTATTTCAACATACCTGTGATTATTATCTGTTATAATAGGTCAGGTTAGTGCCTTGTGTTTCCTTAAATGATTTGCCAGTTGCATCGTGTATCTATTCTGGTTGGCCATAATTGTTTTCTAAAGAAAAAAACAATGAATACGAGATAACTAATGTGGTTTTATGTTAACATTTTTAATACTTGATTTTGTCTCTAGTGTTGCATTTTTAAAATTTCAACCCTGTGGTTAGAGAAAAGGCTTGACAGTTAATACATGTGACAATGCAGCTCATGGTGTTTAGAGTCTGAATTTGCTATAATTTATCAGCATGGACAGTAAACTCTTCATGTCCTGCAGAGGTCTAACAAAAGAATAGATGTTAGATAGAAATTCTGGGAAAAGATAGTTCTTAAGAAAAATAAGATAGAAACCAAATCGTAAGTTTCATTCTTGTGTCAGTACACTTCTTCTGGGGAAACTGTTTTAGATTTTGCTTGGTTATTTGTCTGTAACAGATAATTCAGAAGACTCTCAGATGGGAAAGTTTTTTGGGGGAAAAGCAATTTAAAACCAGGACTTATTTCTGGCAAGGCTATATTAAAAGTGATAGGACAGTTAAGTGGTTCTTTACGAAAGGTATTAGGAGCCCTCAAGTGTGGTCATAGTCAGTATGTTAGCATCTAAATCATCAGCCTGTGCGCATGCATCAACTGAATAGTCAGTGTGAATTGTCTTATTTGTGTAGTGTGAAATTGTTCAGTGGTTTCTTCAAGCTCTCTAGAAAGCTGAATTCAGTAAAACCATAAACCTTGATAACTGGGAAGTGCCAGTGCAACCTCAGCATCTGCTCTTTGACCTGGTGATGGTGCTGGGAGGTGGCTGGTATGCATTCCAGGTCTGTTTCCAAGAATAAGTATATATTTTTCTAGTCAGGAAGGAAAGGCTGGAAGAGTATTCATTTAGGTATCAGTAGTGTTGAGTGGAGTTCTGAGTACAAATGTGTGAGCTCAAAGGTGGACAAAGTATGCTAGTGCCTAAAAGAGTCACTTCTTATTTTAAGAGTATATTGTGAGGAATATGTGAGCTGTTCTTAGCAGTGTGATGTCATGAGGTGACGTGTTTATTGAAGTGTGTATTAAAGAAGAATGAAACTTTACAAAGTTTATCTGAAGGTGGGTAAAATATAACTGGCATAGTGTCTTAGTAAAAACACTATTGAGAGAAATTACTTAGCTTTTGAGGTTTTTCTGGAGCCAAATTTTGATCTTGATTTGGGTGGCAGAGAGATCAGCAGGGTCAGCTCTCATCTGAATATTCAAATGTAAACCTAAGCATTCTCTTAACTGGGGTGATCTTCACAATTAAAGTCAGTGCAGGTGGTATGCTTTAGTAATGTCTTCGCTGTTAATCACTTTTTTAAAAACTGGTCTTTAGTGTGGCAGAGAAGAAAACTGGGGAGGGAAGCAAGTTTGTCTGCATGGTGTTTGTGGTACTGAGTTAAATTCTTTAGTATGGCAGATACCATGGCAACTATTTCTTTAGAATGTGATGCCTTTGTGTATAAAGCTGAGGCCTCACCTTAATATCAGATCATTCAGTGTTCCTGCAATGTTGTGGTTGAGAGCTTGTGATTGCTCTTGTTTGTCTTGTTTTATCAAATTACCGTTTACTTGTCAGCTACTGTTAATGAAACTTAAGATAGATTAGTTATAGGTTAATTCTGTGTACCTTGGCTAAGATAATTAAAGTCGCTTTTGTAGAAAAACTGTGCTAGAGATAACTGCATTGTGCATTGTAGAAACTAACTGCAAGTCTTATATTGGCTAAGAGAGCATGTTGCTAATTCCTCTGGTATGTCTTATATTCTAAATGTTCTCTCATCTCTGAAGGCAAAGCTCAAGCATTTGGGTTAAGCATCAAGATTTAAAACAGGTGGGAGTTTGGATTGCGTCATTTGTATCATATCGATTGTACTTCTTATGTATGTATATCCTTGTTTTCAGAGAACAGATCTCTTCTTCCCAATGTCTGAGAGTCCATGTGATGTCAGCAGACAAACTTAGTCCTCTTTTACTGGGGCAGTGTAGCATTAGTGAACATCACGTGCTTTCTGCAGAATCAGTCCCTGTAGGATAAAGTGGGTGGTGGAATTGCTTAGTGCCACTGGGCAGTGACATTTACTTTTTGTTTGTATGGTATTAAAAGTCCTCAAATGCGGGAGAGAAGGAAATGGTTTGAAATGGAACTGGATATATGTATATAAAGGTGGTGATTGTTGTTGTACAAGAGTTAAAACCAACACAAAACAAGCTCTTACCATTTAATTTTGTTTCAGTAATCAAGATATGTTCTAAATTAGTAACCTAATTACTTACAGGTAGGAATTAGCACAGTGTCTTAGTGTAAAGTGAGGTAAAAGCTGATCAGCTCAACATTGTCTTCTTGGGCTGACCGACTGGGATGACTTATGAGCCCCACAGTATCGGTTTTGGTTTTAACAAGTGGAGTAGTCTGTTTCACAGAGTACTTATTTCTAAGAGTATTAACAGCACTAAAAATCCATTTGAGCCTAAGTTCTTGCTAGATTTGTAGACTTTTTTCTACTGAATTTTCAATTTAATTCTTTCCTGTTCAGAGAATATTAACGTAGTGTGTGTTGAGATCTTCTCTCAAGACTAAGTATTGTCATCAGCCACTTCCTGGTGAAGTGTGTTGGTTCAAGCTGATATAATGAGGGCTGGCAAGAGCTCTGAAGAGGCAAGTTACTTGGCTTCAGTGGAAAGAGGAGAGTGGCTCTTTGAGGATTATACAGTCAGGCACGTTTCTGCTTTTCAGCCTACTTAGATTTCTTCTTTCTTCATTAGCTCATCAAGCAAGATGTAAATAGTAAGGACTGAAAGTGTATCCCAACAAAAGCTGGGAATTGAAAAAGTAAATGTCACTTGTCTTTCCTCCCAAAAGAAAAAATCCTGAGGATGATTTTAAGAAAACACAACAGGCAAAAAGCTATTCAGCTGAAGTCTGGTTATTTTTGCATATTTTGTAGGTCATTCATTTCTTTAGGCTTTTGCTAATTTTGAAGTAAGGAGAAGTCAAAATGAAGTGCAATGGAGAGCTATTTTTTCTTGACTCAAGAAAAGAACCTGGCATCTAATAATATATTTTGAAGCAGCAGTTAAAAGTTGGTTTTGGCTTCTAGCTTATGAAGTAATTTTTAGGTTAAATGTTATTTTCTTATGTCTGTTTTCTTTAGACTAGTAAACTTATTGCTATTAGGGGTTAGTCATAGGATAAATTTTGAAGAGTCATGATACATTGTTTTTCCATAGATCTTTCCTAATTTAATGTGGACTTATATTTCTGACCTTGCTTTTTTGGCTCCTTTTCTGTTGCTCATTTTCCCGCATTCTTTCCTCCTGCTGACCTTCAAACATGAGCCTTTCTCAGTCTGTTCTCTCTGAATAGGGAAGTTCGGGAATATTAGGAGGGAAGCGAAGGTTCTGTGTGTTGGATCACACCATTTCTCTACTCTTTCTTTTGGGAGGAAGGAGAAGTGACATTTGCATTTTCAATTCCTACCTTTCCTTGGGATGCACTTACTGAGATCTGTGCTATAAAAATGTGGTAGGTTTTCTCAACCAGATGCTATGCTGCTCTGAGCTACAAGATTGTAAAGAGCAGCTTTTTTTGAAGGTTGGTTTGGTTTCAAAAAAGGGGGGGGACTGAAGAGCTGGAAAAACTCAACTAGATATTAACAAAACAATCCTGCAACAATATAATAATATAGTAACAGTGGAGTCATTTCTACTAAATCGTCAGTTACGATTCTGTGTTGATGGCTCAGTTTTGATCAGTGGAGGGCCCTCTGCTATAACATCATCTGTGTGATGCTGAACTTGGAATCTGTATGATGTACTTGTTTGAAAAAGCAGTCTTACACATTGAATACCTCAGTTAAAGCTGAGATGGGATGATCTGCAGAAATTTAGGCCTGCTTATTATGTACCAACCTCTTTTTCAAGCCCTCTGTAGTAGGGCACATATTTAATGTAGTAGTAGTATTAAATGTAGTAGTAGCAAATATTAAATATTTGCATATATTATTTTTTGAAATTTAAGAACTTGAGTTGCATACTTGAATTTATATATACTTCATGCCCGAGCCAGTTTCTGATCTCTGTTGGTGAGAACTTCATACACTTTCTCCTTATGTCAATATTTTTTAATGCCTTTTCTATACAAATATTTAATGAATGCAACTGCATACCTAAATGGTTGGGTAGTAAATGTAGGCTGGTTTGTGTTCCCTCTTAAGAGCATACTCTTGTCAAGTCTTAGAAAGATATTTATGCTGTTCATTTGCTACTGTGTGTGTTAATGCTCCCTAAAACTTACATAGTTGGGACTTCCTGTGGTGATTAAAATTCCATACAAATCTTTAGTTCTTCGTTTCTTAAAGCTAATTTGAAATTGAATATTCAGCTCTAAAGTACTTAACATGATTAACCAGCGCCTGTTAAACTTAATTGCTAATTGTTGAACAGTTCACATTGTGCTTCTGACACTTTTTGGTGAGATTGTGGTTTTTATTCTTGGATGGATTTGTGACAATTGGCACAGCTGATTCTCCTTACTATAGAAGAAATTTAGATTTCAACTACAGTTCTGGGAAATATTAGTTTTTATGATGTCAGTTTTTTACCTTTTCCTGCTCAACTCCTCTGCTCTAGCTCATTTTTTGAATTAACAGAAGTGCTTGTTCCTCGGTCATTACAGTTCATGGTGTGCTGTCTGAACCAAACTATGATGCCAGTCTTAGCAATAAAGTGGCTGAGGTGTCAGCACATGTTCCCTTCTGACAGTTCTACTTTTGGGATCAGTGACTTCTGATGGGAGCAGTCTACAGCTGAGGATAGTAACTTAATCTTCTACAATAAGATTTGCTAGAGCTTGTCTATCAGCATCTTTAATTTAAGCTTGCTGTTCTTTTAGTTTGGCCTCTTATGAAGCTTTATTTTTTTCTTTATTTGAAAAAAAAAATCCCACAAGGAGGAATAATAATTGACCTTATTTTATGATTTCTTCACAACAAATTCTGTGTTAAACTTCTGACTTGTACTTTGAGAAACCCGTAAGTAATCAAGCATATTATTGCTGACCAATATACCATCTCATGTATCACAAATTCATGTGTCGTTATTGTAGTATATTCCTGAAAACTTTTGTTTAGCAGGTAAACCACATAGTGGGAAATGCACTACATCAGTTTAATACACAGAACCATAGGGTACAGAAGCCAGACAGAGACATTGGTAAAAAGGGTAAGACCTGTTACAAGACTGAAACGTGCATGGGAGCTGTGTGAATAGGTGCTCTAAAGTTTAGAGGAATAAGAAAGCGTTAAAAGTGTGTTTATGGGTTTAACTTTTTAAAACTTAAAGTTCTCTAATAAATACCCCCTTGTTTGTATTCGGAATTCCAGAGCTGGTCTTGAAAGAGTATAGGTGCATACTTAGAATGGTTTGAGTTAGTGGAGCATGAAGGTATTCATAAATCTCACTGACCTCAAATAATAGATTCTGATTTCAGTACTTAATTTGTAACATGATTTTTTTCTATAACTCAGCATATTTTTAATCTGTGAATGATAGCTAAATATATGGAAATAACATTATTTCTTTCCACAAATTTAGAATTCATCAAAAACAAAAAGGTTATGAATGCTGATTCTCTTGGAAGTTCTCTAGATAAATCTGACTGAAAAGTTTTCTAATATAAAATTTGAGCTGGCTTCAGGTAGAAAATACATCTCAGACAAGTTTCTTCCAACAAATTGGTCAATTGGAAAAAGGCATGTGAAGCTTTTGGTTCAAGTTTCAAAACTCCTGGAAGTGATGGGCCACCTGTGAGATATCTAAAACTTACCTAACCATGGGATACCTTTCTATTTTTGCTCTGTGATTTCTGCTTTGCAAAAATAAATTTTGTTATGGCAGACATTGTAGCCTTGGTAGTGCTGGAACAAAATTCTCTGCTTGCATTGCTGAGATGATTTGCAGTCTCTGGGGACCAAAGAACTACAACAATCCTCAAATGCTTTAAGTCAAGTGGGATATTATTAACAGATTATCTCTGCTAAACAGATACTTCATAAAGATAAAATGGCTGTTTTGATTTCAAAAGTTGTAAGTTTCTGCAGCTTTGAAGCAAAAATCACAGACTCCACTTGAAAAAAATTGAATTCATTATTGTAAATGTTTGGTTTCCTGGCTAATTAGACTGTTGTTTCCACTGATAATCATCAATGGCTGCTGCATTGATTGTTTTCAGTATTTCAAATGGATTTATAGCCCAACCTAAATTTCATTGTAGTAAGTCTGAAGTGACAAAACAGAATTAATGAATAACAGATAATGTACATTCCAATATTTTTTTCTATTTCCTTAGTAGCTGATGCTAAAAAGTAACAATAAAGTTTAGATATTTCATCAGGATTCACTGAAAATCAAGTATACCTGCTCTGATTTGCCTCACTAACACAGTTGGTTGATTTAGCACTAAAAATTAAACCCAGTGACCAGAATTGCCATTTGATTGTTCCGAGTATAGAATCATTGAACATGCTGATTTGGAAGGGGCCCTCAAGGATCAGGGAGTCCTGCTCCTGGCCCTGCACAGGACTCCCCAAGAGTCACACCATGTGCCTGAGAGCATTGACTAAATGCTTCTTGAACTCTCTCAGGCTGGTGCTGTGACCACTCCCATGGGGAGCCTGTTCCAGTGCCCAACCACGTTTGGGATGAAGACCCTGAAGAACCTTTTTCCTAATATTCAACCTAAACCTCCCCTGACACAGCTTCATACCATTCTCTTGGGTTCTTCACTGGTGACTAGAGAGGAGATCGGTACCTGCCCTTCGGAGTAGTTGTCATGTGAACAGTGTTGCAGCTCTTGTTCAGGAGGTCAGTATTTTTCTGATGTTATTTGAAAAAGTAGCTATTGCTTTATATGATCCGGTTCCAGATGGAATGGTAGTGTCATCATAATGTTCCTGGCTTGTTCAGAAAAAGTATCTGGTTTGTTGGGGTTCTTTTGTCTGTTGGGTTCTTCCATCTTCGAAAACTTCTCAGGATTAAATGCTTTCTTGGGCAAGAACCTATGTTCTCACTCTGCAAAATTAAAAAGCCTAATCTTGCAATCTTGCTTTTGTTTCATAGTATCACACAGAGTCGATGTAACAAGTGCTCAGAAGGGGTGCTGAAAAAGAAAGTAATGTGCAGAGCTGTTAGTGAAAAACCTCTGTCTGTGACACATTAGGAGTCACCAGAGGAGCTGCTTTCAAGTAAGGTACCAGTGCTGCTCACAGTGTACCTGCTGGGTTAGAGGTTGGGGTAACCTGTTGGGCTTTTTAGAAAACTAATACTGCTTCACATTTCTGCTGACTTCTCACAAGGAACTCTAAGCCACAAAGATTTGCTTTTGTATTTCTGACAAATGGAAAATATAAAACTGTAGCATCTGCTGTTACTTCTGCCACTTTCTTCCTGTGACAAAGTATTTCCCAAACTGATTTTACTGGCCTTGTATGTGGCATTTCAAACCTCAGATAAAATTCTTTGTTAATGGTATTTGTAGTCTACCAAACTTTGCCTGAAAGACCATGTTCAGTGGCTTCATAATTAGACTGTTTGGTGTCTCTAGAAACAACAGTTGCACATTCTAGTGAGTAAAAGAATTCAAGGTTGGTGCCCAGACAAAACCTGTCACCTGGCCAGGACCCTGCAGAGCCATACTGCCCGATACGCTGGCATGCCAGGGAGGGAGCAATCTGTTTTCTGAGAACCCTGTTCTCTTTACTTGTGATTAAAATGCAGGTGCTTGAGCTAATAAGTTGTCAAGAACTTGGAGTGCCAAGTTAGCATAGCAGAGATAGAAATTAAATCTAACATGGTTTATTAATTTTAGGCCACTGCCATTTGTGCTGGACCCAAGAACTGCACAGTGTCACTTGATTTTAGTCCTCTAAATTTGTATCTGCAGGCTTTCCTGTTATGTAAAGTTTCCCAGTCTCTTACTGCTTAATGGGAATATTGATTAAAATATTTTTATTGAAAATTTAAAATATATTTTGTTTCAGCCATTATACTAAGTGGTGCTTTGAAAATTGTGCTAGAAAACTGTTTTTAATTGACCCGTGGTTATGTCAGTCCTCCTCATTATACGCTCAGTTCTGTGGTGAAAAAAATTTACTGGTTGGAAAAAAAAAAAATTGTTGAGACAATCTGAGGTCCTGACATCCCTCCCCTTGACATGGGGGATAAAGGGAGCCAGCAACATTGCCCTCATAATACTATTTAGTTGCTATAGCTATGTGATGGCTTGACTAAAATCATATTCTTGTATTTGCATGTCTTTTTCAGTTCATGCAGCTATTTGGTTCATTTAATGCACTGCCCTTAATAAAATCTTAATTACTTTTGTAAGCAAACCACTTTTGTGCTCTTAACTTTTGTCAAATAGCCTTTTAATTAAAAATGCATGATTTAACTTCTGTAGGCTGTTCCTTATCTGTACATCTGTTTGCATATTTCTTTTGTTTCGTGTGTAAAGCATGTTGTGTCTCTTGAGACCCTTCTGGTTCTTTTAAGAAGATGAGCAAAACCTATTCTGGGTGACAGAAACACATTGTTTCCTTACATAAGAGAAATCTGATGCTCCATGTATTCTATAAATTATGTCAACTGATTTATCTTAATAGAGACTAGTCTAGTTTCTCTTTTAAAAGAAAGCATCAAGTCTTTCTAATGTGACCTAATACATTTACGAAAATGCCACTGACAGTAAGTAGTTAAAAACAGTCTTCAACAATTCAGGTAGACATCAAGAAAACACGGCTTAAGTAGTAGTCTTATTTGTGTTGCGTGACATTATTGGATTACATTCTGATAGACTCTGTAGTTTTTATTTTTGCTGGAGCCCAGAAAATCCTGTCTATATGTGGGACTCAAAAATCCTAATCCTAAATCCATATTTGTAAAGTTCTTCTAAGATGGAGAAAGCAGATAGCATTCAATGCCATCTTGATTTTTGTCTGATGTGCAGGGTAAGCATGTCTTAATTTCTGTCTGCTACCATGAGTTGTTCTTCTGTTCCTGAATCATTTGTTGCTGATTACACAGCACAGTTTTTGAATGGTTTTGGTTTTTATTTGTTCTATCATTTAAATACTTGAGCACAGATTTTTTTGTGTCTGTGTGCAGATTTTGTGTGATTTTTTGGGGGTAGAAACAGTCCATTCTATAAAAGTTTGAAACAATTTAGCTTTTAAAAATCAGTAACTCATGAAAAATTGCAGTCATTTTGGTGATGAAGAGAGACACTGTTTTATATGCAGATGATCTCTCATGATGTCAGAGCTTTTTGCTGCTGAGAATGGTAGCTGTCTTTCTCTTGGTTTTCTTTTCTCGCACTTTATTCCAATACAGTGGCTTGTGGGGAGCTCTAGTCACACCAAAGCCAATGTGGAAATAAGTGGTGAAGTGCATTGTGTTATCAGGTGGAGGATATCTCCATCTTGCAGAATCATATCTTAGTTTCAAATAGGAAAACTGGTAGGAGGAAACAGGATGTAGCTTGATTGCTCTGAATCGTGCATATACATACTTGTTGAGGCATAGGTGGTGTGTATTGCTGCACCTTGAAGTTTTTCAGCTGTGCTGCTCTAGTGCATTGTGAGAATTTACTGCTGTGAAATCTTGGAAAAAAGTATGCTTAGCAAATGGTAACCTTCTGTTTTAGCTGATCAAGGCTCTTCAAATTGCTAGGCAAGAGAAGGACCAAATATTTTCGAACTTTACAGTGACAAATACCCAGACAGGTAGTAAATAAAGCACTTGCAGATACCATGGTTAGTGTCAGGATAACCCTGTGTCTCTTAGGATGACTGCAGTGAAGGCCTAAGAGTGTTCTGTTGCTATGACTGATGGTTCACCGTGATATTTGGAGTTTTGTCTTCGAATCTTGCTGCTTTTTCCTATTGCTTACAAGGTAGATGCACCAGACTGAGTGGTCATAATTTCTACATACATAACCTTTTCAGTTTACTTTTCATCACATTTCATATACCTGCATAAGAGAAAATATGCTTGCTTGCTTTCTACTTCCCTATCAGAGAGAAAACAGAGTTTATCTCTTCCAGTGAACCATAACTTTCACACTTGTTACCATTTGGCTGACCTCTTTGATCTGAAAAACGTTGTGTAAAGACAGTGGCAGCTTCCCAAGCAGTATACAGAAATGCTGATATTGGCCCTGAGCCCCATATCCAGTTAGTGTTCTTGCTGTCATCTTAGCCTTGCCCTTTGACACTGGATTCTGCTTTTTATACCAGCAGGGAATTTAGAGTACTTCAACGTTGCTATTGTTTTGATTATTGCTAGAAGGGATAATTACTATGGTTTCTCAAATAATGGTTTCTCAAATAAAAAATTACTATGGTTTCTCTTCTCCCTATAGAATTTAGTTCTAGACTCTCGCCTTTTTTCTCCCAGTTTTCGTCCTCTGTGTTTTCATTCCTTTCTCTGATTTTTCTCAGGAAGAAGCAAGATGGATCCTCTTTAGCATTCATATTGTATGTAGCTTCTGCTAGTAGTCTGGAGCAGCAATTGAAGCCTTGACACCTGGTTTTGTAATAGGGCAAGGCTGCCAGTTTTGGGTCAAAAGTTATTGATGTTGAATGTTATTGATGGTGAATGCCAGTATTTGTGGCACATTTTAGTAATCAGTTTTTTTCAGGCTGACTTCATAATTGTAACATTATTGTTCAGAATGTTTCAGTATCATCGTGCTAAGTGCAGTCTTGTACATGTGACCGGTGTTAGGTTGCTGGTTTGTTTCCACCTCTAGAGGAAGACACCTGTCTGTGGTCTCAGCATGAGGACGGCATCCAGGACTGTCATTTTTCTGAAGGGTTTACAAAGTAACACTTTCACTCAAAAGTTGATATTTTTACAATTACATAAATGTGAGTTTAAGAAAAAAGCACCTTATGCCCACAATCTGACGCTTCTTTTTACTCAAAGGATTATTATAGTAAAACTTTGAAAGACTAATTTACTGAGGGCTTTATTCTTTAACCCAAAGTAGACCTGCCAAATATGTTGTTAACCTTCTTAGATAAGCTTGGTTAGGGAAATTTGGCTCTAGAGTTTTGGATTTAATAATAGCTTGTGTTCAGTTGGATGGCACCAGTGTGTTCTTATGAAGCTTTTCTAATAAGCGTGTTCCAAAGGAGTCTGTACTCTAGTGGTTCTGGAATGGTTGATGAAGACGCTGTTACTTAAAGTGGCTGTAAATGGGAGAGTTTACAGTTCATGTCTTTGGGATTATTTTGGGACACCATGTTCTTACTTTCTGATTCAGAAGTACCTGATGGCCAAGTTATAAATATTGGGGTAATATAGTGTTGTGATGTTTTCTTTAGAGAGATTTATCAGCTGTGTAATGCATATAAATGTGTTTGCATCACTGGTATGAATAACTTGTACAAACTTAATCTTTAGGTATTTGTTTATGGGGCTGGGTGTGTGGTGGATTCTTCCAGGTATTGCTCAATAACTTTTTTGAATGTATTCTTAATATTTAGTGCTCTTTTATATAATACCTATAATTTACTGAGTGGTGAAATGCTAAGATATCCTGCATTCATCAATTGAAAGTGTTCTTACCTCTCTTTGCATTTTCCTATTATAAAATATCTCAACTACTGAGATCTGACATTATCACCAGGAAGAAATCTTCATTGTAGAGAAGTTTTCGTATCTTGCATCCATTTTTTATTTTGATTTAACTTAATTTTTATTAACACTCATTTCAGTTAAAAGTGATGTCCTAATAACTCATATCTCTCCTATGTTTCTGTTGAGAAACTTGTTTTCAGGTATGACAAAGTAAAAATGCATGAAAGATAAAGCAAGGACAAATCAGTGAATTTTGAGGTTGCACATAAAACTAGGAAGACTGATTGGCTGTTGTTGGTTTGTGATTTCCATTTTCTCTTGCTGTCAACATTTTATTACAGTGGGTAGTAGTAGGTAATACGATTTTATGGAACTAGTTTTAATTGTCAGACACTTTTGAAAGTTCTAACAATGCAGCAAAATGTATGTTTAGTTTGGGTTATTGAGGGATTGGTTTGTTTTTGTTTTTTTTAAATAAGTAATTGTGTACATGTTAATATAAGCAAGTGTAAAGTACCAGTTAATGTACATTTCACTGTTTATCTATTTCACTGGCAGAGAATATTAAAGATGGCTGAGAATTTTTTTGTGTGTGTGAAAAACAAAATTCATTATTCAGCTTTCAACTCACAAGTTGGGTGTGGAAAAAAGGCTTTAAAGATGCTACCAAAGAAGGAAAATGTTTTAAACAAAGTTTATAACACCACTGTTTGAAGAGTCAGCTTCAGTTTGATTAGTGTAAGAATTGAGAAGAAATACTTCCTTAGTTCAAATGATGTGTTGGAAGCTCATTACGCTAAAAGATTCACTCCATGATCTTAGGGAAAGAAAGATTTCTGCTAAATTCCACTTTCCTAAGTGTTGAATCTTTGTTCTTTAACATGACTTGAGAGTTCTGAGAAGGGACTTAAGTCACTTAGCTTACCAATGTTTTTCCCTGACTTCCATAGTCATGTTTAGTATCTTAGTTCATCAGCTCAAGTGATAATATGTTTTTCTGGACAGGTTTATTGCAACACTACATACTAAAAATGTTTGCCTGCATTCACATAGAACGGAGTCTTACATTCCCATGAATTTATCCTTAATTTCTAATATATTCTTAATAAAAACAACATGTGCTTTAACAAGGTTTCAGAAGTTGAATGGTCTTGCTTTGGTTTAATAAAACTGTTGAACTGTGAAAAAGCTCTGCAGCCACAGTTAGGTTCTTGAACTCATTTTACAGAAGTGAGTTTGTTCCTGTCAGGATTTTATTTTGATTTATGTAACAGATTGCTAACATTAGGCCCAAGATTCCACTTAGATTTAATAGGAAAGAAAGAGACTGTTTTTATAAGGTACGGAAGGTCTCTAATATTATGCCTTTATAGCCTTGTGAAGTTTTCTCATGCATTTTTATTATGAAGTTTAGTAATGTAGGTTATTTACAGAGCTTTTGATTTTCACATCCTATAGTGAAATTGTGGCAATATTTAACATAAAATATTCTTCTGTGAGTTTTCCATGTGACCTGTGTTTTAAGTTACTGTATGGTATCGGTTTGTTCAGTAGGTTTGTCTTCTAGTGTGACCCAGGAATCAGCATGAGTTCTTTGGTCATGCTTGGCATTGTTCCTGCAAGCATAATAGATCATTGTGGTAAATACTGGGCGAGGTGATTTGTAATTTT
Source organism: Acanthiza pusilla (assembly GCA_036630365.1). Taxonomy (NCBI): domain Eukaryota; kingdom Metazoa; phylum Chordata; class Aves; order Passeriformes; family Acanthizidae; genus Acanthiza; species Acanthiza pusilla. The sequence goes on along the minus strand of JAXCHO010000396.1, from coordinate 157,898 downwards.
TCTCCATTCCAAAGTGGTTATCCATATATGAGTTCTCTTGTATGCCTGACATGGTATTTTCGTTTGTATTAGTGTTCGGCCAGTAGGTATACTGTTTAATCACTAGGTGATCTGTTTAATGCCTTCTGCTGCAGAAAATTAAGATCTATCTCTGTTATTGCTGTCTTTTATAAAAAGAAGAAAAAAAGCTCTTGCGTCTGAGTTGTGGATTATACTATTTCCACAAAGATAATAGAGAATACTAGTTGAGTATCTTCAAGTAATGAATATGCAGAGATGTTCAGATATTGAACTCACCATGTTAAGCACTTGAGTGATTAATTTACCATTTTTATTTGAGAGGAAATACGCTCAAAGATAAATGCAAATTTTGTGGTGCTTTACACCCACAGTATTTCAGAGTATGCTTTTTAAGACAAACCAATACTTCCCTTTTAACTGCCCCGCTTACATCATCAGGAAGGTATGCAAATGGTTGTAGCTGTGTGGTTGCTTTTCTGTGGTGGCTCTTTTTGTGGATTTTGTTTGGGTTGTGTAGGATGAAAAGCATCAGTAGGTGTTTCTGAGATTCTTTTGGAGGGAGTGAGCGGAAGTGGATGAACTCACAGAATATGGTTCCATGAGATGCAGTCCCATTTGGATTGGTCTCCCTGCTACTGGAGCTAGGAGTTTGTACTTGTCTTTACCTCCCTGGTCTCAAAGATTTTTTCCTGACCCTTATGCCAATCTTGTCACCCCTCTAGCATACCGATTTGACCAAAACCAATCAAACAAAAGCATTTTGTGACATTCTGCAACCTTGCTGAATTCGAATGACTTGGTGACAGTTTTGACAAGCTTCAAAACTGTCAGAGGAGGTAATGGTTGTACAACCCAAAAGTGGAGAGCATAAGGGAGCAGTCAAGAGCAAGAGTAATGAGACTGGAAGTCTTTGGCTGCAGCAAACTAGCACAGCTTAACTGTCCAAGGAATCACGCTGACAGTCTCTTTTTTGGTTCTTGTCATAAATTCATGAACTACAAATTCTGTTCGGAAGGATGCAGAGGTAGGGCACACTTGAAAGCCTAGTCAGCTTTGTTCTGTTCTAGCAGTTGGCAGAGCTAGTTATGCACAAACTATTATGTGAGTTCCCTGAAAAAATAACTGAAATGTTTGCAAATATTAAGTAATGTGACTGACACAGAGTAAAGAAACTACAGCACTGCAAATTCTGAACAGTTTTTTCAGCCTGTAAGATTTTGAATTCTGACTTTGCTATTTGTCTTCTCAGGAGTGAGAAGCATCCCAGCAGATTTCATGGACACAAATTTGGTTAAGCATAATCCTCTGCAAAGGTCAACTGTTACCCATTGGTTCTTTGGGGGATGTATTTGCCATAGTTATTCATTGCACTTGTCCTGGCTGAGGATATTTTCTTTCTTCTGTAGTAGCAAGGGCTTCTGTCATCTTTGTCTAACAGGACATCTCATCATAGTAGTAATATTGAAATGGCTAAAAAAATTTATGCACGCTGCCATGGATGGCATGTCTTGCTTACAGTTCCCTCCACAAAAATCAACTGCAGATTATGTTAATTAGAAAAAGAATACCTTAGGGAATTATGCCCCTGAAGAGAAAATATTTTTAAAGGAATATTTTAAAATGTATGCAGCAGTTTTTTAGGGATTTGCTCAGTGAAACAGTCACCATCATCTTAGATGAGTTTAGGAATTAAAATCTTGTGACATCAGAGACCTGAGTAGCTAAAATAGTTTTTGCATTGGTTTTTTTTTTCCTAAAAATAACTAGAGAAGAGCTCAAATGAAATGTGTTTGTTCTGAGTTTGTGGTGAGTTCTGTGAAGTGCAGAGATCATCAATTGTATAGTTTTGTGATTGGTGTCCTGTTTTTCAGAATGTCAGTTTTTAGAAGTCTCAACCTATTTTTGGGGTTATAAAAAAAAGTCAGAAGATCCTTATCCCCTTCGCCCCCACATACCTATGAATAATATAGTGACAGGGCTAATCAGGTTATATCATTGGGGATAATTTAAAAACAGCTTTTAAAATCATCCCTGACACGCATTCAGTTAATCTGGCAAAATACAGTTGAAGAGAGCCTGAGGAGATAGCCACATGAAAGAAGCTAGCACATGTAACTTTGTTACGTAATGTAAGATTTTGCTTTTTTTTGAACTTTGCAAAGCTCAATCATATAAAATTAGAAGACAGTCTTGGTCCCAGTATAATCTCTGAAGACTGTTGAATTAGGTAGCTAACATTTTGGTTGTTTTGGATGAACGCCTTTGATGAATAGCTGTATTCCCATTTTCTTTAGGTGATGTTTCTAAGTAAGTTTATTGAATTTAACAGGTATTGGAACATGAAAATAAGGATGAAATTTGTCGCTAAAGTATTGTAAATATAGCAATTATAGCAAGAATATAGCAAGAATAACTTGCTGTGGAGGACTAACTAATGCCATTTTGTATGAATTTAAATGTCAGATGAGATGTAAATTATGAAACAGTAACTTCAGTTTAATTTGGGATTAGTTAAATTAGTTTTGGTTCAGTCACCTCTTTGAAGTGACAATGTCGTATACATACTAGTACCCGTGAATGTTTGCAGTTAATAGTATGTTTTACATAGTGAAGCAGTGGTAGGCACTGACATTAAAAATAACATGTTAATAAAAAATATGTGGGTTAAAATGAGACCAGAGTGCAAGAGCTTGAAGGGTTGAGCAAACAAGGACACAATTCAAAGGAGGTTGGGGGAATCTTATTAGAGAAATAAAATAGCAGCAGTATTTTTAATTTCACAGGGAGTATAACCACTGTTTAAAGTGAGAACAGGCATATTTACTTTTAAGACAATGAAAGCTGAAGTCTTAACTGTGAACAGGTGATAAGAAATTACTGTCTTGTTATCGTGCTTCTGGCTGTCCTGTGAGATCTTTTAACAATCCCTGGAATTCTAGGAATTTCTTTACTCTTCATTTGTTATGCTTTAAGGTTTCTAAACATTAAAAAAACTGCTAAATTAACTGCTAAAAAAACTGCTAAATTAAAAACTCCTTTTTTCCTCATACTGTTACATCATCTTTTCATTGCAGCCTGTAGGTATTCATGTTATCCACTCATATCTATGTATAAAATGAACACTTTTGTCGCAGGGATTATTGGTGCTAAAGAGTTGATTAGAACTGAGTATTCAAATGTATGCATAGTTGTAGGCTATTAATCTAAGCCATGGTGGGATGCTAGGGTGGTATATCTGTGTGCTGTTTTGAGGTGATGTGAGTGTCAGACCATTTAATGAGCTGTAGTGTTGGATGTTTCTGTGAGCTTCCTTTTGAAACAGCTTTGTTCTTTTTTTTTTTTTTTTTTTCCCCCACGTTTTCACTAACTGCTGCAGAGACTGCCCTCTGCTGTGCTTCTCACTGCCGTTTAGGGATTGTCTGCATATAAGCATTCAGCTATGTTGGGGCTTTATTGAGATTACAAAATATGAACAGAATCTAGAACCTAAATACTATATTACTGAATTGTAAAATATGCTTAACTGACCTTAAACTCTTTTTAAGTTTTTCTGCCTAGCTGTGACATTTAGCAATAATCTTCTTGAAGCCAGCTCAAGTTTGATTCTGTTGTCATTCCCTCTCACCCCAGCTGGAACTTTATTCCCCTCCCTATTTTTCATTGGCCTAAAAAGCAGAAATTAATGATGATGTGTAAGTGGTAGTGTACATTTAAAACAAAGGGAATTGGGGTGTATAAGATGTTTATTCTTAGTATTTTCAACAATTGTTTTAAATCTGTCAACTTAGGGTGTATTTTAATTGTTTGTGTAACTGAAAAGAAAAAAGTATTGACAAATGCAGTAGAAAGTCAGATTTGTTACGTCTAGAGCAAGCTTAATGTGAAGCGGTTCGGTTTGTCCTGTGCTATCCATTAAAGGAGCTCACTGTAACTATACTAACCAAGGGAGGTTGCTGCTGATAGAACATGCAGCAAGTGTCCCTCACAGTGAGATGAGCAGGAATTTAAATAAGCTTGAATTGTTCCTCCCTTTTCATACAACTGCTGCAAAGGTATCTTGCATATATTTTACTGCAAAGGTGCAGTTGCTGAAATGATGAAGGTCTGGGTGAGGTGACTGCTGATTGACATGGTGTATGTCTCTTATTGATGCCTGTTTTTCATGGAAAACACTTTGTTCCTATCTGTTTTGTAGGGAGTCGCCTTGTGTCTTTTGAAGTTGATAGTGTAGGCCAGTTCTTGAGCTGTGACTTTTTTGATTGGTGACACTACCGTAACAGGTAAACAAGCCTAATAAAATTCAATGTCTTAAATAGACCGCCATTCTTAGATGTGATACCAAAATGTGATTATAATGTCCCAGGTTTGCAGGTTGAGCAACTTGTTTATGCTATTTATAAAACTGGAGTCTAACCTTAGCATCTGAATTTTCAGTTTCATCCATTTCTCCATGCTTTAATGCTGCAAGTTGACATCGCTATTCTTGTACAAATGTAACTTTGAAACTGCTAACAATGAAAATTATGATCATATTGAGCGTTTAGCTGTTGATCCTTTTCGCTGTTGATCCACATATCTTGCACATTTAAGTGAGCATGGAATGTTAAAATCTCCTGGCATGTCTGAGAGCCCTTTGAAATTCACATGTTGTAGTGAGTTACTGTGCTTGACAGGTATTACAATGAGCTCTGTTTTGTAATTACTAAAACTAAGAGTCAGCTGGATATTAAATGAAGAGTTTGCTTCCAATACTAGAGTCTATGCTAGAACATCTAGTTAGAGGAAAAAATAATTTAAAAAATAATATTGACTGAAAAAACAACCAAACCATACTAGAAGTCATTCTCTTGGATGTGTTGCAAAGCTAGTGTAAAGATAATTCCTTTTCCACTACTTTTTTAATTAATGAAAAAAAAGTATCAAGTTGTCATAAATTTTGTACCTTTTACCTAATTTTGAAAAACATCAGTCTGCTCTAGGCTATACCAGTTATTGCAGGTACTGTTAAGCTTCATAGGAAATATCTGTGAAGTATTTTCTATTATAAACTCTAACTCTCATCAAGTAGCGGTGGTTAATTTTATGCTGTGCGACATGGTTTGTGTTGTGTTTTCCTTTATGTAATTGACTTCCATGTCTCAATCTTGCAGATGCACGGAAATACCATTAAAGATAAAATGGTGCATAGGAGATGATGCATGGAAGGGTGGAAATTCTTTTTAATTTTCCTACACTGAGCTTCCATTTGTAGAATTATTGAAGTGTTTTACTTCGTTACTTTGTGAGTTTTATGACTTAGGTTTTGCTTGCCTAGAATCTGAAGTACTGAGTAAAAATACCAGAAGACACACTATTGAGCCAGTAATGAGCCAGTTATGTGAGCCAGTAATAATACACAGCAGAGATCTGTACCATAATTTTATGCTCATATTTTATTAGTAGTTTAGGTACTGGGAAACATCTTGTATGTGATTTTAATCTGACTTCTAATCCACTTCAGCAACCTAGAATTCATCTTCCAGTTATTCTTAATTAATGTTTTAATGTACCGTGTCTGTTGTAGTATATGGCTTTAAGCTGATGATAAATCCTTTGCACTGTGCTAATGTTAAATATATATTTCTTGTGTTTATATTAAAATTACAAATGTAGGTTGGGATTTTATACTCTGATCTGTGCCAAAACCAGTGAAATTTCACAGGAGGTAAGCACTGAACTTCCTTGCAGTCATTCAGAATTTGCAGCTTTAATGACTTTTAAAAAGGGAACTATCAGGTCTAATCATACTTCTAGCCCTGAAAGAATTTTAAACACCACTGAAATGTAACACAAAACCTTAGCCTCCAGAAAATGTCATTTTTGCTCTTTGGAAGTTGCTGAAGCAAAACAAATTTAATTTTACTGTACAGAATTTAGTTGCTAAAGCAATTAGGATTGCTATGCACACCAACCACAGAACCCAGGAAGCAAGTGAAAACTTAAACCACTTTACAGCACTTCTGTTTCAGTTTCTGTCAGTATCTATATTTTACCCTAGCATCTGCCTTACACACTAAGATAATTGCATTTATGTATGTCTGTTCTTTTACAGAGCTTTTGGGGTCTGTGCTTTGTTTAGTGTATTCAGGGTGGTTGAAAAAATGATAGGAGCCTGACATTGTTAGCAGTCACTATGAAGAATGGTGGCTTGTAAAATCCAGTATTTTTGAGAATAGTACTTACTTGTGGTTTTTTCTTCAATTTTGCTGTTACGAACTTGCGCCAGAAACATGGTTTGTTTGCAGTTCATAATTACTTCCCAGTCAGAATTTTGTATGATGCCCAGTGGTGACTGGAGTGACTGAAGTTCTCTTTCTCAATAGCTGTACTAACATTATCAGTTCTTAGAAACCTTCCTCTGTAGGCCAAAAATTAAAGTAAATCTTTAATTTTTAAAGTAATCTTTAATTAAAGAAGAGACTTTCACATACACGCTCCAGGACTGTGTTGGTAAGACTTGTGATACGAAGTTGAACAGAAAGAGTCATAAATCTGCTTTATTTGGAAAGCTCTACATGTCATGTGGAAACACTAAGATTCCCTAGTTAGATATCGGCAGTTCAAAGGAAGATGGTCAAAGCCGTGATTTAACCCTGTTAAACTTTGGGCAATTAAACTTTGTGTAACAGACACATGTGCATATCTAGAAAGTATAGAAACTGTTACTACCAAGTTCTGAAGTGGAAAGGAATTCTCTATAATACAAGTGGTTTTATATAGAGTGTGTATATTAAGTAGTAGAAATTAGTATTATTGAGTAAGTCTGTACATTTTCTTCTGTAGTACTAAATATTTATTAAGCAAGATAAGCTTCTCTTGGGCTGAAAAGCTGTTTTATTAGATAATCCACAATTTGCAGAGAACAGACTTTGTATAACAACCTTCCCTTATTATAAGTTGCTATTATGGATTTTTTAAAATTGCAAAAGAAACCTTCAGAAAGAAAAGCCAAGAGAAGTTTCTGAAATTATTAGTCTTAAGACTTTTGATGCCATGTGTATTGGTTAAAATAAAACTTTCTGTTCCTGGTACCTGCCTTAAGCTGAATCTTATTTTTAATCTCAGCTATACCACACCTTAATTTGGGAACCAAATTAAAGATTTTATCAGTGTAATATTTTACATTTTGCATCCTTACAACCATTGTGGAGAGGGACTTGAGAGCTGATCTGACTTTTTTTTTCCTTATGTGTTTATTTCATTCATTGAAGTTGGGCAACAGCATTTTTCCAAAACGGTTGGAGATGAGGATTTGTGATGTTTGATGCAGACTTGAGACAACAGGAAGGAGAGGGCCTTAGGTTTGGAAGGGCTCACCCCTTATCAGAAGTTCTTTGATTAAAGGAAGTTGTTGAGCATTCCAGACTTGCAGCATGCCTGTGCTTTTATGGATTACCAGCTAGTTACATCTTGGGGGTCAGGTTTTTGTGTAGTTGGTTTGATGTTTCCGTAACATCGAATTTTAGGCTGCCTGATAACATAATACTTTGTATCATCTTTTGTACTGTCTGAGTGTGAGATTCTTTTGCTGTACCGCTTATTGCTTATTTCAGAAGTATCTAGCTTTCTGGGACACCAAAAGTACTTCTTACTTAAAATTCCAAAACTCTTAAATTTTCATTGTGGTTTTCTGACTGTTGCTGTTAAAGTGACTGCAGGAGAGCTCTGTTGCTTTTGTTTCTTTTTTACTTGATTGGCTCAAATTTTGAATACTGAAAGTAGGCAGCTGTTATTGCAGGTGACTTAAATGTCTTGGTACCCCGTTCAAAGAATTTATATGACCTTTGTGTCTCACACACAGTTTATACTGAAAATGTGAAGTGTTACTAGGGTTACTTGTTAATATTTACTCCAGACTATATTTTTATTTCTCTTGTCTTTGGTTCATATTACTGAACTAATGAGATTTAAAATTTTCTCACTCTATATACAAATCTATGAGTTTTTGGTGTGCCATTTTTGCAGCTACTACTTTTAAATTTGATGGATGATATGTAGCTAATCACACTATAAATATTCTTGACCAGTTTTTAAGTATTGGCCATCAACTCCACCTTCTGATGTTTTTTTCTGATCAAGATTCTTTAGAGAGTGTGGCATCATTTAGCTTACACATGATTGAATGTAAAGTTGTTGAGCATATCAGTGGAGTACAATTAAGTGTCTTTTTAGGGCAAAAAAAGAATTTTTACTACCATAGAAATGCTTTAATTTAATTTTCTTCTTGGAAGATTTTAATAGTAACTATTTTAGTAGCAGGGGCTAGACAGGAAACAAGTAAAGGAAATGTTGTATGCTGTGTGCTACTCCTCATGAAAATGAAAAGCTGTTCGTATTTAGAATTGCAAGCTGGCAGAAACTTGTGTAGGAGTTTCTATTGCAGCTCCTCTAAAACAGAACTATAGATATTTAATTTTCAACTTAATTACAACATAAATATCCTTCCCTTCCTCCTCCAAACACAAGTATTTGGTATAAAAAAGTTGGTGATTTTGGAGTTTTCTTCTGTCTTCGTCTTTCCAGTCTATAATAAAACTTAGAGATATTTCCTAGTATTTCCTTTCAGTAAATTTAAAAAAATTATAAAAAGTAACTTGAAAAATTAAGTATATTGGTAATATGGTACGCAACTATTTGTTAATTTTATGGCCTTTTAATTGCACAGGTTGAGGATAATGTATCACTTATGGAAAGGCAATGTGGTGTAAAACACATATGTATTATATTTAAGAGATGAGTTGTTATATATATCACGACTCCTAAGCTCTTTAGCCTGAATCATCAGGAATAGGAAACCAGATTAAGGTGTGTGTGATATAGTGGAATGTCACTACTTGACTGTGGAAATTAATTATTATGCTCTGTCAAATCTGTATGTCTGTACACCCACACAAGGATTTTTACTCTTATATTTAATCCTTCCTCCTTTAATGCATACCTATAGGAAGTATTAAGAGTAGCTGCTAACCAGAATTGTCCAACCCTTATCCTAGGACTTTATCTCTACTTGGAATTGTGTAAGTGCAGCTCCTGTCTGCTTTAGATACTATCTTTGGAGGAACTCTATGCTAGACCTGTCTGCTCTGAACCCAGGAAGTAATGTTTACGTAAAATGCCTCAATTTATAAGCAATAAATGCAAATATCATTACTTGCATTTAACATACTAAACTTCCTATGAGCATGTTTATAACAAGCTTTTCATATTTAGTGTTTGTAGGATTGTAAGCATGGTTTGTGTTGGAATTTTTAAGAATGAAAGGACAAATTAAAACTTGAGTGAGAACTCCCACAAAATTGCTTATTTGCAATTGTGTTAAGTGCAGGATCACCATGGTTTTGACTGGGAAATACAAGAAACTTCAACATTAGTTTGAACAGTGCTCCTTTTCTGACATTGGCATCTGAAGTTTACCAAAATATGTGAAACAGATTTGTAAGGATTCTGTAGTTCCTAGTAGGGGAAGAAGCACTATGTAAGTTTGGATGAAAAGTTCCATTGTTCTAATGCGTGGGAACCTTAGGCGTTTTCTTATTTGTCCAATTACTCACTAACTTCTTTTCTTTTGAATATCTGTCATTAGATTTTCCTCCTGGATGTCTCTTCAAGTGTCTTGTGATGGAAGGGAAATATTTTTGAATTTATAATGGATTTTACACAATATTTTAACAAAAACTGGCCTAACAGCAGCATTTTGGTTTGAAGAGCGCAAGCTTAATTACAAATAATCATGACAACTTCTCATATGAATGGACATATCACAGAAGATTCTGACAATGAAGCAAGAAATGTGGATCTTGTATCTCCTGAGGAACCTCAGAAGCACAGAGAAATGGCTGTTGATTGCCCTGGGGATTTGGGCTCCAGGATGATGCCCATGCGGCGGAGTGCTCAGCTGGAGCGAATCCGTCAGCAACAGGAGGACATAAGGCGCAGACGAGAAGAAGAGGGAAGGAAACAAGAACTGGACCTTACTGCTTCCATGAGGCTAAAGAAACTAGCACAAATTCCTCCTAAAACGGGAATAGATAATCCAATATTTGACACAGAAGAAGGAATTGTTTTGGAAAGTCCTCATTACACTGTGAAAACACTAGGTAGGTAAAATGCCATGAGTGAACTGCCAGAGTAAAGATCTGTTTGATATTAATGCTCTTTTAGGCCACTGAAAACCTGATTTAGCTAATTTTTATTAGCAGATTCAAAGTCTTCTGGTCCTTTAGATCTGTGGTGAATTGGAGTTTTTTTATTTAGTCGAACACCAGGCTGTGTGCCTCAGCAAATGGCTTTTCAAAATTGATCCATTCAGGGAACAGTTAAATACCTTGTTGATAATAATTAATTCAGTCAATGTCTCTGTTTTCTCTAGGCTAGGGAAAACCATGTAAGTAATGCCCAATTTTATGTTGTTTGATGAACTGTAGACCAGAATAAGGAATGAATAAACACAGATTGTCATTTCAAATAAAAGTGCAAGAGTTGTTAATACTTTAAAGAGAAACACACTAGTGGTTTTTTTCTTGTTCTGTCTTGCATTATCAATTGCCACCTAATATAAGTGTCATGCCAATACATCTCTTAAAGTATTGGTGTTGATAATGAAAATCTGCTTAGATGTTGATGAAAATGTAATGTTAATAATTTTTGAAGAAACAGATGCTGAAATTTTTCATTTCATAGTTGTCATTGTTTGAACTATGCCTGTTTAGAAAAAGTTTCTAACCTTTCTTCCTCAAACATAAATATTTTAAATAAAACATAGTGTGTCACTGGAGTGAAAAAGAGGTACTAGGAATTTGTAGGAGTCCAGTACAAGTTTCCTAATCCATACCTGTTCAGAGATCCAGATTGCTTTAAAAAGGCAGCCTTGTTTTCTGGGCTGCACTAAAGTTTCTTGCTGTTTTTTTCCTATTGGCTGGTAGTTGAAAATACAGAGTGAAAATAGCTATGAAATTGCTAATTTCTTCTTTTTTTACTTAATCTCTAGTATTTGTGTGCCTGAGCATCAATTCTGCTAAAGACATGTCTCTGCTCCATAACCTCTGGTAATCCTTATTGTACAAATCCCTCTTTAGGCAAATTTAGATTGAAAGGGTCATCAGGAAGTCATCCTGTTCAGCCTCCTGTGGAGAGCAGGGTCAGTTACAAATGAGGCGGGTGTACCTTGTTTTAGTGCATGGCTTGTCAGCTGAGAGATCTCTTTGTAAGAAGCAGATTCTGTAATTAACTTTATGAAGTGTTAGGTATTTGATTGTAAAATTGTCTCCTTAGAGGGAGCACCAAGCAGAAGATACAAAAATGGAAGTCAAACAATAGAAGTGACTTCACTTCGGGCTTGCTTAGCCACAGTGGCCAAAAGCTCTGAAGACTGACTACTGGAGGAATTGGAAATTGAAACTAGAGAAGGGAGGAAAGAGTGACGTGGAATTAGAAAGGTTTTGCTGGTTTTGCTAGGTTTTGTGCTGGAGGTGCTGAGAATTTGGAGGGAGGATTGGTGCAAACCAATGGGCAGAGCAGCTACCCATGGAAGCTGGTAGGGATGGGAAGTGAGTAACATACATTGGTCTGACATACCTGAGAACTAGTGAGGAGCTGGAGTGGACTGAAGCTGTTTGTGCAGGAGAAATAACAGTGAAGAAATTATTGTGATGACAAAAGGGTTTTAAAATCTCTCAATGGAGAGTTCAGAAGGGACAGGCTGTGGGAGAAGCTGAGGGATTGTCAAAGACAGTATTTGTGAAAAGCTGGAAGGAGGAAGTTTTGGCTGAGTTTTGGCTCAGCAAGAATAGAAGAGGGGAAACTGGTATTGAATGGAGCCTAGCATTCTTTGAAATACTACGTGTAAGAAGAAAAATGCCAAACACTGGGGCCAAGAAGATTATGGAGAGGTGCTTGTGGAAAGAGGTAAATTAGGAAATAATAGGACATGGTATAAGATGCATCTTGAGGAAAAATGAGTAGGTGACTTTGTCCACTTTTGTAATTGAAGTTTGGATCTTGTCATTTGGATCAGGTAAACTTAAGATTTGAGAAGACAAGATTTATAGTTTAGGATTCTATGAGCCAGCAGTGTGCCCTTGCAGCCAAGAAGGACAGTGGGATCCTGAGCTGCATTAGGAAGAGCGTGGCCAGCAGGTCAAGGGAGGTGATCCTGCTCCTCTGCTCAGCCCTGGTGAGGCCTGACCTGGAGTGCTGTGTCCCGTTCTGGGCTCCTCAGAACAAGAGAGACATGGAGCTCCTAGAGCGGGTCCAGTGAAGGGCAGCAAGAGAGCATTTCTGCTATGAGGAAAGGCTGAGGGAGCTGAGCCTGTTCAGCCTCAAGAAGAGGCGACTGAGAGGGGACCTCATCACTGTCTATCAGTGTCTGAAGGGAGGGTGTCAGAGGATGGATCTAGGCTCTTCTTGGTGGTGCCAAGCAATGGGACAAGAAACAATGGGCAGAAACTGATGCACAGGAAGTTCCACCTGAATATGGAAAAACTCCTTTACTGTGCAGGTGACTGAGCACTGGAACAGATTGTCCAGAGAGGCTGTGGAGCCCCCCTCACTGGAGACACTCAAGAACTGTTTGGATACAATCCTGAGCAATGTGCTTTAGCATGACCCTGCTGGAGCAGGGAGGTTGGATTAGACGACCCCCTGTGGTCCCTTCCAACCTGACCCAGTCTGTGATTCTGTGATTAAGAGTAGTGCTTTTGATTGTACTCAGCTGTGATGTTGAATTGTTGCAAACATAGGAAAAAATAGTTCTAAATAAAATAGTGTGGTTTTCAAGCCTATATAGTCCCTAAAGAATCTGTGTTCAGTCATTAATGTTGTCAAAAAACAAGTTAAATTTAGTGCTTCTGCAGTAGCTCGAACTCTTACAAAATTTTCTTCTTAAGCATGTCCTTTTTACAGTTTCTGGGTTAATCTTTCTAACGTTTCTAACACTGAATCTGGCTCTTTCCATCTTCCCACTTATACTGTCCAGCTTAGAGTGCTTAGTCACAGTCACAAATCTCTGAGATCAGTTAGGAAGGCCTCACATAAACCTGGACCAGTGCTAGTCAATTACAGAGGTGTTCAACTACCCTTCTTGAGTATTTTTTTAAATAGTGATTTTAATTTTGCTTGTGTGTGTATGTGTGTTTGTTAATTCATAGAGCTTCTCCTGAAGATATATATCTTTGAAGTAAGAATATTGACCTATATGTCTGTATTTTTAGTTTGAAAAATGTTTTGTAAGTGCCAATGTCTAATTTGGCAGATCCTTGCCAAGTCTTCAATGTTTTTATCATCATAAAAGAAAACAGACTAGATTAAAGAAATTGGAATTAATTTATAAAAATAGGACACTTAACAAAAAAAAAAAACTAAAAGAGCATGTTTGTTATCAAAACAGTATGTGATTTAGACAGCTGTTTAAATGGAAATAATACTCTCTGCACCTGGCACATGTGCATATAAGTATTTACTGGCTTTTTCACAGCAATGTGCTTCCATAAAATGCAGACTTTTTCTGTTTGCTACAGTTCATTCAGTTAATTTAGTTAAATTAGTAAGTGACATTTCATGGAAGTAAGCCTTTTCTGACTTCAGTGGTTTGAGGTTTTTTGTTGTTTTTTGTTTGTTTGTTTGGGGTTTTTTTGTTTTTAGGGGGAAAGCTACCTGTTTTTTGCTTTTATACCTAAAACTTATTTATAAATGCATTATAGATAAACTTTCTGAAATGTTGTTTAATCCAAAAGTACTTTTCTTAGCCATGTGATCCAAGTTATATTTGAAGCATTAAAGTGCTAGTATCAGCACGTAGATTACCCCACAGAAAAGTTTGGAATGAAGACATTGGTGCTGTCATATAATAAAGCCTATCTTCTTAAGTTTGCTCTTAACTTTTTGTTCAAGGTGATAAAAAAAATCTGTTTTCTTCATTTTCTAATCTAACATGTTAAGCTGTGACTGCAGGCCCTCCCCTGCAGTTGCATACTTTTGCCCAGGCAGTCTTTTGATTAATGTGTATATCTCACAGTGCTCAGTCACATTCCAGCCATTTCATAGTCTAATGGAAAAAGGCTACAACCCTTGTTGTAAAAGGCGACTTGACAAAAACCAGTATTTGATTGCTAATTGATCTGCAATTAAAAAATGGACTTGTTCTGCTAAAGAACCCTGACTTCTCTGTGAGTAAATGCAGATGTTGGTTTTACTGAACTTTTTTCTTCAAGACACCCCTTTTAATAGGAAATATCTAGAGATAGTCTTTTATTACCTGTGCTTTTTTCAATTATTATTATTACTTAAAAATACCAAAACCAACAAAAGAAGAAAACCAAACCCTGCACCGAAATCTAGTCTGTGGTTTAGACCTTAGAAGCAGCAGCCTAGAGAGAATTAGGCACGCATAAAGCCAGATTTGTATGTGGTTTAATATGTATGGTTTTTTATTAAACAAGTGACTAGGAAATGGAGTGCTATCTTCTGAGGAATATTTCATTACACTCCATTCAAGCATTGTTTCTGTTTTATGATTGTGATGAGGTGGGTATTTGTTTCCTGTTCGATGGTGGAGGGAAGATCACTTTGTATAAAGCTTTGACATCCAGCAGATAAAGCTTCAGTGTAGAAAGGAATTATACAGGGAAGAGGGTACTGTGATAGTTTGTAAAGAAAGGGCAACACAGAAGAAACTAGCAAAAGGCTGAAAAGAGAGTATGTAAAGATGTCTAGGAACAGGATGTCTTTATTATAGATACAGAGTAAGATGTCTGTCTTTTTGTATGAATTTATATCTTACATGCAACATGTATTAGAATTGTGCGTGTGTGTATATATATGTATGTGTTTGAATTTTCAGATATGTAAGAGAGAGTTCAGAAATAATGGAGTAAAATAATTAATGCATAGGAAGAATTAGAAGAAGCAAGGTTCTTCTCTAACACCTTACTGTTTTTTTAATCCAGTAACAGTAACAAGTAGCAGAACTTCAAGTTGGTATGTTTTTTAACTGAGCAGATGTTAGTAGGAGCTATACAATAACAATTTTTTACACACCTCTTTTTTTCTTTATGCTTGAAAATGGTGCACTTCCTCAAACTTGGGAGAATGAGTTGAAGAGATATTTTAGTTCTCCACATGCTCCACTATATGAGAATTTTGCCAGCTGGCAAAATCCTATTTAGCAAATATTCTCACTTGTAGAATGTTCTTTAGCCTTCTCTCCAAATGGCATTTCTCCCTGTGTGATAAGCAGTATGTTGTGTATACAGTTTCCTAGTGAGGCATTGGCTACCTTAATTAATGTGAGCTGCACTGCATTTCACCAGTGGAATATCCTGCACAGCCAGTATCCAAGCTTTCTGTGCAGCTTTTGTCCTACTGCCCTGTGTTTCCTTGGTGGTTACAGGAAGAAGCCCTTGATCTTTGGTGGATAGGATGTATTTAGTGTGTGGGAAATGGTTTTGGAGAGTTTTTTATTGGTTTTTTTATTGTCCTTGCAAGTACAAGAGTTGTTTGTTTGTTTCCTTTTATAATACTGAAGACTAACTTGCAAGCTCAGAATTGACAGCTTATATGTATGTATGGTTTGTCCGAAATTAACACAATTAAACTTGTTAGAATGCGTATTTTATTAGGCTTTATGGTTTTCATGTGCCCGTTTATCAACCATTTTTTATGTTGTACTGAAAAGTTTTGAGTCTAGGCCTATGTTCAGTGTACTGATGAATTTATGGTTAAAAATATGTAAGGGAAGCTTCTTGGCAGAAGTATCCATGTTAGTGATCAGTATCTACTGAAATGTTTAATGTAAAAAGTTCAACTTATCTGGTGTCCTGATAGTGTTCCTAATAAGCTCATAATGAATAAATGAAAGTTGCTAAAACTTAAAAATTATTCTCAAAGCTGATATTTTGGTATCAGTAAAGAAGATTGACCTTAGTATCAGCTGACAGTTTTAAAACTTGGAATTTTCTTTGTTGTTAATTTTTTTTTAATACCAGGATTCAGAATTTGTAGCTAACTTGAATTTATTAAAATATAAGATAACTGACCAGCTTCTGCTGTGGCTGAACAGATTTTTTCAGGTAATATGTGAAAACATGTATGTTATTTCAGGCTCAAAACATCTATTGGTTTTCTGTCTTCTTCAGAATTTCTTACCTGGGTTTGATTCATATTCCTCATTTTAGATGGTTTTTCAAGTACTTAATTTTAAGAAGTGATGTATTTAGCAGAAATTTTGTTTGGTTTAAAATAAGGTAAAAGTCTTTGAAAAGCACTTGTAAAGCATCAGATCAGTTCTTGAAACTTAAGAATGTAGTACAAGTACAGTGTTCTGCAAACTTACAAAAACTGTTTATTAAAGTATGTTAAAATAGTTTACTCCCCATGCAGCATTTATATTTGTGTAGGTAAAAGATGTGAACTTTCTTTTGCTGTAGATAACTTTAAAAAGTCATAGATGTTCATGCATGACATTTTTTCATCCTTTTTATTTTAATGTGCTAAGACTGAGCGTAATTTTATGTTTATAAATTGAGTGTAGTTTACTTGTCAAACATTTATAAGTAAGCAATATATATTGAGATACAAAGATACCTGCCGTATATTATATATACACACAGAAAGGTGGACCAAAGTATCAGTGAATATTCTGTGCATCAAGCTGAGCTTAGCAGTAAACTCTTACTGCTCTTACTGACTTGAGGTTTTCCTTTTTCCTTTTTCCTTTTTCCTTTTTCCTTTTTCCTTTTTCCTTTTTCCTTTTTCCTTTTTCCTTTTTCCTTTTTCCTTTTTCCTTTTTCCTTTTTCCTTTTTCCTTTTTCCTTTTTCCTTTTTCCTTTTTCCTTTTTCCTTTTTCCTTTTTCCTTTTTCCTTTTTCCTTTTTCCTTTTTCCTTTTTCCTTTTTCCTTTTTCCTTTTTCCTTTTTCCTTTTTCCTTCAGTTACATTCTGCTACAAAAAGGTTGGAATAATGGATAACTAATAAACTTTTATATATCAATGCTGGGTCAAAAACAGAACAGCAAAAAAACTTGGTATAACTCTTAATATAAATATTACTTAATTATCATTCTTGTTAACTCATATCTTATTTGTATTTTGTTATTTCTTACCTAGAAGTGGAAGAACTGTTAACTTCTCTGAAGTATATCCAGCACG
Source organism: Acanthiza pusilla (assembly GCA_036630365.1). NCBI lineage: Eukaryota > Metazoa > Chordata > Aves > Passeriformes > Acanthizidae > Acanthiza > Acanthiza pusilla. Next base: position 140,698 of record JAXCHO010000396.1, on the reverse strand, counting down.
TTTTGGTAGACCCTCAGAGTCAAGAGGATATCTCGCTCATTTTACAGCTTGTTCAAAATAGCGATTTTCAGAATGCATTTAAGATCCACAATGCTGTTACAGTGCACATGAACAAAGCCAGCCCTCCATATCCCCTCATCTCCAATGCACAAGAACTAGCACAAGAGGTATGTACTGTATGCATCCCTGGGATATACATGAAACCTATAATCATAGCTACTGTTGAAATACACATTTGTCAAGCTTGTCTGAGTTACTGAATGTTGAATATGAAAGGGATTATAATAGTCACTGATTGGAAATCTGGAAAAACCAGATACAGCAAACAATAACCAGAAAAATATTCTGAGGGTAGGAACTCTGTCTTTAGCATGGATGATAGATATGTAACAGAAAAGGTTCTATGTTTAAACAAAGGAAAAGGGAGTTGTTGTGACAATCTAACTCCCTTTCCGTTGGCATTTTTTATTTCAAGCGTTCAGGAATTGAGTTACAGTTCTCTCTTACTGTGACTTTCCTCTGGTTTGACCTATGGTTCTTAGACTGAGAGGCATCTCTGAAAATACAAGCCTACTGGAAACAAGCATTCTGCTTTAAAGTGAGCAACAGATCCCTTAACACGTAATTTCAATATTTTAATTACTGCTGTGATTAAACTTTTTTTTTGTCTGACAGGGCTCTTTTGTAAGATCTGAAACATTTTTAAGAAATTGTTAAAATATTCTGAGGGGTCAGTCAGTAACTTTTGTCACAATTTTCCATGGCCCACAATTTTCCAAGTATAAATTGTAGCAAAGTGTGGCTACATCTTAGACCAATGTATGTTTGTTAACTTTGACCTGGGTAGCTTGAATACCAATATCAGTGCAAGCCTAGCACTGTAGTGTTCAGCAAAGCCAGATCCAGGGGCTGGGTAAAGGCTCCAGCATTTAGCACCCAGCACCCGGCAAACCAGACTGGCTCAGGTACGTTGGTTGGAGTATTTCAGTATGGCAGCAGGTTGTGCGTGTTGGTGGAGTTTTTGGGTTCGTTGGTTAGTATCTGGTTTTCTTTCTCCTGAAGTGTTTTTTTTAACAGCTTTTTCCACTCTCCCTCCTTTGACTAGACTTTAACCTTGTAAGCCAACAGCATTGTAGCAAGCTTGAAGTTCATTTGCCATAGAAATAACTGAGTCTTGCAGAAGAAGTTACTGAGGAACATCTTTTAAATGTGATCTGAAGGTGCAGGTGGTGATTAAACTTCAGCTTAGGATTTTCCTGTTTAGGTTTGTCAGTAAGACTGCACCAAAAGCAGATGGAAGTGCTTTAGAATATTCTGTGAACCTGTGAAGACTTTTAATCAACCCACTGTAACCATATGTTTGCAGTGCATTTGAGCTTCCCTCTGGCTTATTCATCAGCCTGAAGCCTGCTTCAAAATCCTCACTAGGCTTCTTCCATGGGTGTGAGTCTGAAGGAACCTTTTCAGTTAACTTCTGTTTATAAACTACTCCCCCAAATATCCACTTTACATAGCCTAGTTTAGGATTTCATTCAGATACAAGCCAGAATTTTTGAACCTCCTTTTATAATACAGGGTGTTACAGATGTAACCCTTAAGAAAGCTGGTTCTTTCCTTTCATGAATATTATGTCCTTTTATTTGCTACTTTAAAGGAATTTCCAAGAAGAAAATATGGCTAGGAAAACTCTAGGTCTGTTTTCAAACTTTGTCGTTTCTCCCCATTTTTCACTGCCCCTTAACTTTCCAGCGTTTTCTTCTCCTTTCCAGCATTTTATTCTCCTTTTTTAGGTGATTTGGTAAATCCTAAAATCAGAGGGTGGTGCAAAGCCAGTTTTGTGTCTCATACCAGTCCATGAAGAAAGTTAAGCAAAAAGAAAATATTTCATTAATCCAAAATTTTTAAACCAATGCAACTTGATCATTATCCACAAGACAATTACATAAGAGACAAACATATCACTGCACTCACTTTGACTCTTCATCTCCTTCCCTGTCTTGTCCAGCCTTGAAATTCCTGAAAAGTCAACATACTGCATATGTCTATTCCCATTTTCAGATGTACTCTAGTTTCTCAGTGATTCAACTTCTTGTGGACTTAAGTGACTTGTATTTTGCAATATGTTTAATAACATCCTGAAATGATAGAGCCAGAAATTCAGGACAAATATTTCTGTGTCTGACAGAAGCATCTCAAGAGGATACCTTGAGGCCTCCATTCACATCACTCTGTACTTCTTTGTCTTCCCTGAATAGGAGATCTTATGCTTGGTTTTCAGATCTTTTATTCATTTTGGAAAGGTTTCTGTATTTATTATGGTAGCAGTATGAGAGGAAATTATTTCTACTTCAGGAAAAGTTGGTGATGTTTTTCTTTTAGTTTTTTGGGTTGGTGGTGTGCGATATTTTTTAATCCAGTGTCTCTATCTTGCATACCCAAGTTTTTTCTTGTACTCTCATTTTTTTGTTATCTTTTGCTTTTTCTATCTCTAAGCGCAGACATGGGAAACTCTCCCAGAAAGCAGCTCATTTATTTACTTCAGGGTGTTTTTGAAAAGATGCTTGCAAAAGCCTGGATTTAAGATACTGATAACATCTTGATGATAAAAGCCAGAAGACATTACAAGAAAGAAAAATAGAAGATACGTTCATGACATTAATTTTTAATAGCAGGTAGTGCTAGTGTGCATATTTTAGTGCACAGGTCATAAGCAGCAGTGTATAACTGAAAGTGTTTGGAGTGTGTGCCCCAGTTTAAAGCTTCAGACATGCTTTGTTTGAGGCTTCATACTGTGGAAGAAAGCATCTCTAACAGGAAAAGGCAGTTTGCAGCACAATTTCACAATGCAACATGAAACATCCTCCCTTTAAAAAAAGGTAATAATTAATATTAAGTAGTTTTTAAAAAATTTTTAGTCCTCTTTAGAAAATCTTTAAAATTAGTAGTATACATGTACAGTTAACTTTTCCCACCAATTCTGAGAAGCAGACATGAACAACTCAAGATTTTTCTTTCTAAGAAACTTCAGTTGAATTAAAAAGGTGGAATGAAGCACTTGAGCTTAAGGAATTTATTTGAGAAAGCTTATCTTCATGTAATGGGGTGTATTCCAAGTCTCAAATAAAAATAGCCAGTAAACGTCAAGTGTAATTAAATTGACTTTAGATCTGTTTAAACTTGACCAAGATGGGGGCAAGGATTATGGGAACATGGTCTGAATTTTGACCGTGTAGGAATATTTGATACAGCACTCAAGACAGTTTATAACTTTTGGCCTTTAACAGCACATACTAAATGCCTTAAAAAAATTCTTGCTATTAAATATACTTAATAGGCTCAATTTATATAGACTATGTTCCTAAATGCTTTGGTCTTGCTACTGTTTGCTTCTGCAAATTCAGACAAATAAACCAAATCAGGACTGTTCAGGGGATGCACTGGAAGCTCATAACTCCTGGTGTAAGGCGCACTACAACATGTGTGCATGTTCCATCTGACAGTCCTGCTCGCCTGCCATTAAACAACAACAGAATTTTGCAGGTGCAGTTAATTTCTGAATATTTAATATCACTCCAGCACATATCTGCAAATTGTGGGGTGTGTAATGAAACCAAATGGATAGCTTCTGGGGGGTTCTTGAATTAAATTAACATGATTAACAATAAAAACTAGTCTGAAGAGTTAAGAAAATACAGTTACTGCCACGTACTCAGTGTGGATTGCCTATGCTATATGTAGTGTGTCACTTCTGGAATGACAGGCTTCTTCAGATTTCGTAGTCTGATAAAGCTGTGGGATTCATTGCCATGAGTTACAAAGGACTCTGACATGGAGCACTACTGCTGCAATAAATGGTGTATAGGGCAGCCTGAAGCTTTCCTAGAGCCTCATTAAATAAACAAATGACATGTATCTTTTTCTTAAAAGAGGGGGGGATATTAAAATTTTGAATAATCAAATTATTCAAAGCAGAAATTCAACTTGAATAAAGGATGCTTACTGCACACAGAGTATGCAGTAAACTGGTTGGACCAGATTGCTTTCTTTTCCACTGTCAAATCCCCAAGCTCTGCCCTTGCATTCAGAAGATAGTGTTTCTTGCAGGACTTCCAAGTTGCTTTCTGAGTAGGTTTTCCTGTAAAAAGATCAAAATATTTGATAAATAAGGTTTTAAGGATTCTTGTGGCTTCTTCAAGAAAGGAATTCGAAGTCCTTTGAAAGTTAGAGACCTTAAATAAACCTCTATGAGAAAGTCTTTTGTATAGAGGAATTTTTTCCTTCAAAACAGAGGAAACTTGTCAGTGAAATGTGTTTTGCAGTGTTGTTTGCTGTGTGACGTCCTAGAATTAAGTTTAAGCCAGGTGTAGTAGCTTCCTGGCTAATTCAGAGATGTGACTGAAGTCAGGACTTTGTGAAGCTGAACTCCTCCTGTTCTCTCTGGTTTTGAAGAAACCAGTTAAATTATTTAAATCCGTCTTTTTTTACCTTTTTAAGCTATACTACATTTGCTCACCGTGTAGCATGTTCTAGGGATGTCAGAAGGAAGGCTTTTGGAGGTTGGGCTGGGTTTATTGCGAAGCACAGGAACATGTTCAGTGTGACACTTAGCTTGGCAATGTGAGGATCTTGCTCCATGGGAACAGCTCATTTAGTGGCTTCTTCTAGAATTTAAAATTATCTTGACTTGGAAGTTTTCAGTGCTGTCATCTGGTAGCATCCAAGATAGTTGTTAGCGTTTCTATAGATAATTGCTCCTAGGATCAAGGCTTTTCAGACCTTTAGATACTGTTAGGTCATACAAAAAGCTGAATTATTTTCTCATTGAAAGTTTTGGTTTCTTGATTCTCTGATGTCACATTACCTCATTTGTAGGAGTAAAAAGCTCTTGAAAAAATGTTTTCTGTTTCTCTGAAAGCTGCTGCTCTGATTTGTATAAACGACTCTTGATGTCTTTGGATTGATTTGTGCTGTTAGACCAGTGTGCCTTTGGTCAGATTAGGCCAGAGGATAATGACTTTGGAAAGTATCTTCAGCCTCACCTTTACGTAAGGGGACTTCCCTGCTCTTGGCTTTCTCTATGAGATGATGGTTAGGGCTTGTTTGGTAACTGTATAAGAAGGAAACATCTATTTTGGCAATTGAAGCTGCTTGAGCTTGTGTTAGTGTGGATTATTTTGGAACCAGCCAAAGAAACCAGTTTTTCAGGGAGGGACCTCTTGAAGTTTTGATTTGTACACTTCCTGGGCAAGAGCTCCAGGATACATTGCAAAACCTGTCTCAGAATCTTTGGCCTTGCTGTTGGTGGAAATAGTTTGCATAATAAGGATATGATTGTCTGCTTTTAAGGAAGATGAGCATTAGTCACGTTAGTAAGAAATTACTCCAGTTTAAAAGCTCAGCATATTCACATACTACTCGTCATTGTGACTGATTTCACTGACATGAAATCACTAACTTTCACTAACATTCTAGAGTTTAATTTTTCTTTGTGTTCATCTTCGTGATACCTGAGCTCATTGCCAATCTCTGGTATTACAAATCTGTGTGAGGTGCTGGATATCAACTTAGATTTAGTCGATTATTACTGAGGCAAGATGTGCTGGGTTACTCCTGTGGTCTCATTGCATGTTTTCCTAATGTGGACCAGATTAATCAATCAGCTGTAGTGTAACAACTACATGGATATACTTTACTTTCAGTAAAATGAATAATTGCAAGTAGGTGGTTGTGCTTCAGTAGGAGAGGGAGGACTGATAAATCGCTGTCTAGATTAAGAGTTTTACTACTTGATTTCTTTCTAGGTACAGAGTGTTTTGAAACCCAGCCACCATAAGGATGGACAGGAGCTTAATGCTTTGCTGAATGCCCCTCACATGCAGGTAAAACAAAATGAAACTTCTAATCAAGTGGATCTATTTCTTGATGCTGTTTTCAGCGTAACTTATTTCTTGCCTTGGGCTGACTGGGCAAGGTTGAATTTTATTCCTCAACCCTCATTTTTATAGGATAAGGAATTTGCAATTTCCAGAAACTAATGGAACTCTTTTATGAAGTGTAGTCCATGATTGTATTCAGCCCTTGCTATAGTCTGTGTATTACAGGGTAGTTTGCACAAAAATAATGTTGCAGTAGGTCAGTGCGAACAGGGCAACACATGAGCTGCTTTGCTTATCTGTGTTTTTACCTTTGGCAGTTGTTTCATAATTAGCATAGGGTGCATAAAAGAAATTTTGTCCTGGGGTGGTGATGTTAAAGCAGTTTTCACTACAAAACTTACGTCTTAGTCAGCAGTCACATATATAGTAAACCAGTTTCAGGTTTTTTTAGTATGGATAAGATAGAAGTACAATCACAGTTGTGTTCAAAATTGCTTTTTTATTATTTTGCAGTCTGAAAGTTTTGAAAAAGAGTAGGTGCTACATAGCTGTGATAAATGGTTTTTTTTGTTGCTTGAGTCATTATGCAGTGTTCCATAACCTGCAGAGACTATTGAAATTGCAGAATTTCATGTGCTATTTTGTATGCATGTATGTGTGTGATATTTTCTGTAACTAAGCTCATTTTGTTTAACACTAGGCACTTTTACTGGCTCATGATAAAGTTGCAGAACAAGAAATGAAACCAGAGCCTATGACAGATGAAAAAATTTATGAGAATGTTGGCGTGTACGGAGGGGAGACAGTTAAAATAGTTCGCATTGAGAAAGCTCGGGATATTCCACTGGTAAGTACTGGTGCTTACTTAGTTATATGTAACGGAAGTAGCCTTTTTGGCCTTTCCAGATGGCTATGAAATGATTGGAATTCGAATGCGAAGGTAATGTTTAACTTGTAAACACTCTCCCTCCCTCCAAAATGAGAAACAGTCATAGAAAGTAAACTTATGTTTAACTTGAATTTGGCAGTAGCCATGCTATAATGAAAATCCGTACAACTTCCTTCATTTTGGGTTTTGACAGATCTCCTTGGCAAGAGTCACTATCCAAGCTTGCTGCAAGGGAGCTTAAAGCCTTGTGCCAATCAGGTGTAGGTTTTTTTGGTTGGCTAGTTTCTGGTTTTGGGGTTTTTTTAGCAGTTGTCATCTGGGTATTTGCACCTTTCAAATAAAAGTTTCCTTAGGACTACGTTTCTAAAAAAATAATGAATCTTACGGTGTGGAGCAATTAAATTCTTCAGTCTTTAGGGTAGGTTGAAGGAGTTAAGCAGTGGGTTTTTTGAACTGGATCATTGTGCATATTCATCCAAGCTGTTGCTTGCATTTTCTTTCAGCCTAGTTTCTCCCCTGGCTTGGAATATATACAATAGATGGCTTTGAGTTTCATATATGTTATAAATTCAGAATGTGTTCCTACTACACAGGGTGCTACTGTTCGTAATGAAATGGATTCTGTTATCATTAGTCGAATCGTCAAAGGAGGTGCTGCAGAGAAGAGTGGACTGTTACATGAAGGGGATGAAGTTCTGGAGATCAATGGCATTGAGATCCGTGGAAAAGATGTTAATGAAGTTTTTGACTTGCTGGTGAGTTGGAACACTTCTTGTTTTCTCTGCAATAAATACTCATTTTGTAAGTCTGAAGCCTATTAACTCTGCTTGTCATTTTACTAATATTTAGCCTCAAAAGTATTTTCATTCTGGTAGCTGGTCTTCACCTGTGGAGGGCCATTTCAAGTTTTCTTTCTGATGCATAGGAGGATGTTAACAAGCTTATTGGCAGTTATCTGCAAAAATGAAGCCTACAAATGTGGAAGAGTCAAGCTGTTATCTTTAGACTTACTTCTAATGAACTTCTAATGATTTGTAAGGAAAACTTTGTTTAGCTCTGAAAAGCTGTAATTTGCATCTTTGTCTCTGGTTGAGCCCACAATGAATAAATGTGTGGCTGGTTTGGAGGTAATTTTCTTCATAGTTTATATGATGGTCTTTTAAGCTGGGTTTAGACTGAAACAGTGTTGATAATGCACCAGTGTTGTAGTTGTTACTGAACAGCACTTTCACAGTGTCTCTGTTTCTCACTCTGTCCCTTGCCTGCAAGTAGGCTGGGGTGAGCAAGAGATTGAGAGGGGACACAGCTGGGACAGCTGACCCAAATTGACCGCAGTGATGTGTCTTGCCATGTAACGTCAGGCTGAGCAGTAAAAACTGGGTGGTGACTGATTGCTTTTGCATCAGTTGTTGAGTGGGGGTTTTTCCCCTTCAGTTATTAGATTGCCTTTACCTCGATCCAGGAGATTTTTTTCTTGAATTTGGGCTTCCAATTCTCTCCCCCATCCTGCTGGGAGAGAGAAGTGGGTTAGGAGCTGGTCGGTGCTTAAGTTGCTGGCCAGACTTAAGCCACCACAAATTGTATCCCTCAGGACCTTTATGTGACTAGATTTGTTACTCTTTCCCTCCTGATAAAAGCCCTTTTGTCTAGCAGTTTACTTGCATAGATGCTTTCTTGTTTATTACACCATTCATGGCAAAACTATACTTTCATTTAAAAACAGCTAGGCAAGAAATCCATCAGGAATTAGTAAGTGCAGAGGTACTCACTTTCCAAACGGCCCTGTGAGACAGAATGTGAAAAGCTAGCAATTACCACCAGTATTTTCTGTTGCCCAATTGCTTTTCTTCCATGCTTTTCCCTGGTACCTGCTTTGGATCAGTGTCCAAGACACCTGGAACCTGACTCTGAATCTTTGGTCCAATTGCAGTAGGCAAGACCATTCTGTCAAAGTGAAAACAGATGAAAATGACAATTTTTTTAAGAGATTAATTTATTACTTTGACCCAAAACGTTGGAAATACCAACTAGGCCTTACTTAATAAGGGTTTTGGGGGAAAAAAAGAGGAGAAGCATATTTACTAATCTTCAAATTACTTAGATTTATGCTCTAGAGACAAATCAAAATCAGGACAAAGATTTAGTTTCTGCTGTAGGTTGTTTCTTGTAGGAAGAATAGGCAGCAGTATCGATAGATGAAGTTGCCCTGTGGTACAGTAAGACGCTGGTTTTTAATGGAAAATTTCCATCTTCAGTTGGACTTCTTTCTGAAATTTGCTGATAAAATTTGTTTTATCTATTTCATACAGTGAGATCCAGTGGAAGGAAGTAGAGGCAGAAATGTGTGAGATTTGGGGGTTTTTGTTTTACTGTTTTTAAACTGATTAGAAAGATTCTTACAATTCTCTGAAAAGCCTTTGATGTCCATGTTTTTTTTGGATGAGAACTGTCTGAGATTTGTCATGTTTTGTAACTGTCACCATTGTATTTTTTTAAAGCCATATTTAGCTAAGTCCTATGCTTCTGAAAAGAGTGTTTTGTAGGTGATTAACAGGCAGTGCAAGTTTGACAATTTAGTTCACTGAAGAGAGCTTATTCTGCTTCTGAGCAGTTGCTGCAACCTAGGGTTAAAAAACCAAAAGATCTAAAGCCACAATACATTAGCATAAGAGAGTATTACTTGCTGAAAATTAAAAACAAAATAAACACAACCTTGTGGATTTTTAAAATATATTTTAATGTAATTAATTTAAAATAATACTTTTAATTTTTATATGTTCTCATTTGTATTTTGTAATGTGGAAATGAAGTTCTAAAATGCTTCAGACCCACCAAAACACTTTGAACAATCACAGGAGAAGGAAATTACTTTCCTCCTTAGTTTTGCCTTACTACTCGCTACTCAAGTGATAATAAACTGCACGTGACTTTTAGCTTTGACTGTTGACATGATCACTGTGAGATTATATACATTCCTCATGGAGCTATGCATACTGACTGAAGATCATGGATTTTCCTTTCTTGCAGCCTCATCATGTTATGTTCAAGTTACATTTACTTTATTTAAGCCTTGGTTCTGAATTTTTCGAGATACATGCATTCTCAACTGTTTTCTACAGGATAAATTGTGTTATGCTTCATAGAATGATGTATAGGAAGTGAAACACCTGTAAACCTTGTCATAGGTTGTCACTTGCACTTTGTTGAGACTTTTCATGTGTGCAAACACATTCTGCATATGAAAAGATGTAAACATAGAAGAATTCTTTAAAGACAGGGCATTTATTATGTTCTACATTCCTAGCAAGGCTGACTAGAGTGTTGGTATTGAAGACTTTACATATGCAGGATTTGAGTATATTAAATTTTTAAACAGTGTTTTGTATTCTTTAATAATGTTAATAGCATGAAATCATAATAGAAATGTTTAGATTTGAAAACACTGTTCCATTTAAGCAATTCTAGAAAAATAATTTTTTAATACATTTTTTCTTCCCAGTGTAGACTCACATGTTGGTATTTTTGAATAGAACAAGAGAATATTATTATCCGTTTCTCCTAAGTCTCTGCTTGACAGAATGGCACCTGCTCCATTTCAAATAGAAATAGTTCCTATTAAAGAATGCTAGGCTTTCAAAGTCCAAATATCAACATTGATCTTTCTAGTGTGACTGAATCACTGTGTCTGTGTCTGTACTATATATTTTAAATCTGTTAAGGGGCAGATGATGCACTGTTAGGAACAAATTTTAATGGGAATTTTTAAAGCATTTTCTAAAAGATATTACTTGTTAAAACTCTTACCTTAAGTCATATTTTGATACTGTATTTGAAGAGTCTATTTTCCCTCTCAGGCTGACATGCATGGTACTCTGACCTTTGTATTGATTCCCAGTCAGCAGAGCAAGCCGCCTCCTGCGAAGGAGACAGTTGTAAGTAATTCTGCAAGTGTTCTTGTGCTTGGTGATACATACTTTGTTTTACCAGTAGTGTACAAAAAGTTCTTCTGCCAGTTCTTTACATTGTGGAATGAACCCCAAATGTAGCCATTTTAATTGTTACCAGACTAATACCTGAATTAACTGTTGAAAATTATTAATGATCTTAAACTGAAACTCTTAGTATGATTTTAACTCCATTTCTGAAATAGTAAGGAATTGTAAAGGTAGAACTTCCTGTGGTTCTGAGCTTCTTGTTTTGAATTTCTGTATTTTGTGTGTGTATATATATACATGTGTGTGTATGTATTAAAAAAAAATTGGATTGTTGGCACATGCCAATATGCTTTGTGAGGAAAGACAGTTTTAAGAGTTTGAAGAAAGAATTCCCAACCATTAATATGTGTGACAAAATACTTTACAAGTGAAACTTCACTTAAAGCCCAGCAAATGGGTTTCAGTCTGCCTGTTTATGAAGTACTTCAGCCAATCAGAATACCTCTGATACTTTTTAAAATCAGAGAACTTAAATCAGTAGCTGGTGGGGGGGGGGTGTCTTCTGTAATGGTAAGGAAATTGTATGTTAAATTCAAGCCTTTATGTCCAACCTAACATACCTGTGTCTTTTCTATTGCTAACCTAATGATTCCATTGCAGTACTCCTGTATGTCCCAGCTAAAGTTTCCATTTTATAGGATCTTGGATTTTTTTGTATATCGTAGCTCCAATGCAATCACAGGAAGACAAGGTTTAATTCTTCCTAAGTCACTGGGATGTTTTTCTTCTGTTCTTACATTTGATCTCCTACAGATTCATGTGAAAGCGCATTTTGACTACGATCCCTCTGATGACCCTTATGTCCCCTGCCGAGAGTTAGGCCTGTCTTTTCAAAAAGGGGACATTCTCCATGTGATCAGTCAAGAAGATCCAAACTGGTGGCAGGCTTACAGAGATGGAGATGAAGATAATCAGCCATTGGCAGGCCTTATCCCTGGTAAATAAAGCTCTAGAAAAAACTTGGCAGTCAGTAGTTATAGCCACAGGAGCAATACTCAGGTTTTCAAAGACTTGTATACTCTTATATTATATATATATCTGTTACTTTTACCCATTTGCAACAGAGCCTACTGTTGGTTATGTAATTCACTTAAAAGCTGACCTTTTAGAGGCATCACTGTGTATAGAGATAACTGCAGAGTAAAGCTACTGCTTTCCCTGCACCTTTCAGAAGCCACTCTGCTCTTCCTTTATTCCTCCACCATGGGCACTCTGTGGATGCAGGGTTCCCTCTGCCGGCTGCATCTGAGATGTGGCACTGCAGCCTACTTGTTCTCTGGAGATGCACACAACTGAGGTTTCTCACCGTTTTCAAGTAAACTGCTTGATACAGTACCTTTTTTGTGGTGACTTTTCAGCATGTTTTCACTTAACAAAGGGTTTCAGTTACTTGTGACAGACTTCCTTTCTCATTGTTGGGGGTCTTTGGGTAACAGGGTTTTCAGACACTGAAGTCTGATCATAATTTTTGCATTGCAACATGTATTGCAGCCTAGTTCATTGTGAACAAAAGACTTTTCAAATTCCATAGAATATCACACTGTAACTTTATGATGCTTGAATAAATGAAAAGAAACACTGATTTAAATATAGGCTAATCTTTTTTAAACTGAGGTTCAAAATATTTTATATAAATAGAACACATTTGACATACAAAAATAGTTAGAAAACCACATCATCATAGTGGGGAAATGTAGTCTTTTCAGTGGTTTCACTTTTCCAGGAAAAACTGTCTAGTATAGTACAAATGCTCTTCAAGTCTCTCTTGATGAATATATTTTTTTAAGTCATAAACCAGTTTTGCAGCAATTTTGCTTTCTCTTTCAAAATTTTAATTTCTCTTTTAAAATTTCTTTTGTATGTTACATTCTACTAGAACGTTCAGAGATCTGAATCTCTGGATCAAAATCTTAGGAAAGAGTCGAATAAATCATTACAAAAAAAGCATGGAAATGGTTTCTAAATGTTGATGACTCTTGTACTTTTTTTAATGCATCAAGGAAAAAATTTTCAGCAACAAAGAGAAGCAATGAAGCAAACCATAGAAGAAGACAAGGAGCCTGAAAAATCAGGTGGGATATACGCTTTCCAAGTAAAAAAAATCCTTTATAGAGGTGTTAATTAGTGTTATATGGAACCTTGTCATTGTGGAGTTGTAGAAAGTTCTCCTGTTGTGTTGGGTTTTTTTTTTTTAATAATACAAGTGGGATAATTCTTTGAAATTCTTCATATAAATACAAGTCTGTTGTATAAATCACATGGGCTTTTCAATAGCTGTGTGATGTAATTAGGATGACGTAGAGAATTTAGAAAGCCCCTCTTTTTGTAAAGAACTTTATCTGCCATGACTCGGTTGAAGTCCCTGATATTTGCTTAATAATTGTAATCAACATTGTAATCAACAAAAGGATATTATGCCTTTTCAAAACTGCAGAACAAAGTCTCCACTTAAAAGATCCAAAAAGTGGGTGGAATAAGAAGATATTTGCTGTGTGGGTGTTTGATTGTCGTAATTTTTGTTTTGATTAGGAAAACTCTGGTGCGCAAAGAAAAACAAAAAGAAACGGAAAAAGGTTTTATACAATGCAAATAAAAATGATGGTAAGGAGCAACTTTTGCACAATGTGTGTAATTATAAACTGCTATAAAGGATTCTGCAAATAGCCTTGTGAAAAGAATGCTGAAATTCAGGATATGGTGTTAGAAATACTAGCAGTACGTTCTGTGTGACAGCAATACTGTGTTGTAGCATGTAGTGAAAGATGCAAAACAGGTGACAGGATTTGTAGGGTCATTCGGTGTCTTTAATAAAGCCCAGATGACAGAGATAAAAAAGAGATAGCTTTTTAGGCATAGAAGCACTCATAATTTTACAGTGGTGAACCAATTATGGCTTTGTAATGTCATCTCACTCTGCATAATTAAATTTCATTACTGGAAACTTTCTTCACAGATTTTATAGACTATTTATACTATGTTCTTACAAAAGTACTTTGGGATTGGGATGATGGTTGCTGCTGTAGAGTATTACTCTTGTACTAGAAACTTGTTCTTTGGCAAAAAAGTTGTTTCTTGTGTTTATGCTACTAGTTGTATGAGGAGTAATAAGTGGAAACTTTTTTTTTTTTGCCAAGAAAGGGAAAAAAATTCTCATCTTACTGGGCATGTGATGATCTTTGAGCTTCTGTTGCTTTGGTGACTCAGAGTTAGATGCTGGGCAGAGAGTCAGGAACTGCCTGAAACCTGATACTGCATGGCAGGCAGTAGATGGAACTGGCAGGTAAAGTATGTTGTGACTGTTTTATTGTTGTCTCTCAAGATTATGACAATGAGGAAATTTTGACCTACGAGGAGATGTCACTGTACCATCAGCCAGCCAATAGGAAACGCCCCATTGTCCTGATTGGCGCCCAGAACTGCGGCCAGAATGAGCTGCGGCAGAGACTTATGAATAACGAAGTGGATCGCTTTGCCTCTGCAGTGCCCCGTAAGTGTGACGGGCAGATAGGATTCCTTATTCTAAACCTTGTCTGCAGACAAATCCTATTGTGTTGGAAATAGTAATTAGGAGCTTGGGGGTTTGGGGTAGGATATATTTGGCAGGAGCTCTTCAAAAAAGGACAGATAAAATTATCTCGTGTGGCAAAAAATAGCTTTGGGAAGTGAATGCAAATCCAGTGTTACAAGCACAATGTTATAGAGGCATTATAAGACATGCATTTATATCAGTTCGAATAAAATTTGAGTGAGTTACAGAAGTTCAAAAAAGAAAACAGTATACTGGGAAAAAAATCCTTAACCAAATGTCCTGTGTAAATTTTAATTTGGGTGTCTTTAGTGCTGTCCCAAACCACTTATATTTCAATGAATATTATATTTTTAATGTCTGATATATCCTAGATTATGTTTACAAACAACTTAGCAATATGTATTTGTTGAAAAACAACTAATAGCTGTTTCCACATTCAGAACACAACTGCATGGTTAAAACTATTCCTTTTGTGGTTTACTATCTTTTTCCTCTACTTACTGTAAAAGAGATCTGTAAATTAAGTTTGACAACTTAATCTTACCATGAACCATGACCATTTTAGAAAATAAAACAAACTGACTTCTTGGATATTTCCTGTGTTGGGTTGTTGGGAGGGGGTGGGGTGGTGGTTTGCGTGGTTAGCAATGTGTCTGCTAAGAGAAATACTCTTTCTTCAGTTCTATGTGTGTATCACTGTCTCAATTTCTATTTTGTCTCTTATTTATAGATACTACTCGGAGTAGGCGAGAGACTGAAACAGCTGGCAGGGATTACCATTTCATCTCCCGACAGGCATTTGAGAGTGACATAGCTGCAGGGAAGTTCATTGAATACGGAGAGTTTGAGAAGAACCTTTACGGTACAAGCATAGACTCTGTGCGGCAAGTCATCAACTCGGGCAAGATATGCCTTTTAAATCTTCATACCCAGGTATGGCAAAGCTCTTGCCTGTCATGTTTTAATTATAGAAGGTACTGTGAGTATCTGTAGAGCTTTGTCTGGTTTATAAAATGAGTGTGTTTTCAATATCCATACTCATGTTTATGCCAAGTTTTCCTTCAGTGATTCTCAGCTGACTCTATTCAGTTCCTTGTTTGCAAATATACGCATATTTATCTGTGCTGCAGGTGATAGAGGCCTTAGTTTTTACCAGCTTAAAGTATCTGGAAACTATCTGAATTAAAGTAATCCATCTTCCAATTACTCTGTGATTTCTGAGGTTTTTGAAGATGGAGAGGAAATGGTTTGTGATTATACTTGAAAAGTGTGTTTCAGGAATGTTTATGTAGTTTCCAAATCCAGTTCAGGATTAAAATACATCACATCAACAGTATTGACAAGAAGTTTAGCTCTGACCTTTTGGTCACGAAGAGAGAGACTGTGCTTGCATACCTCAGTTTGGAAATTCAGTCAAATGTGAAAAGAGGCAGAGTCCTGGAGTGCAGCCCGTTTTCTGATACACATTATATGTATGAGGTCTGCTGCTGTTGTAGATGCTGCAAAAGAAGTGCTTAAACAGACATATCAATAAAGTCTGGTAATATTGAAGCTATAATTAATCATCAATTAGTCATCACCAGCTGGGACCTTGTGATACTTTACTAGCATAGCTCGTGGGTATTGCAAAGCATGTCATGAGATGAAAATTCATAACTCTTAAAAAAGTTATTTAATTCTGTGGCTATAAAAATTTATGTCAGAGACAAGTTGTTTGCCCCAAGACAGAGAGAGGGAGCCTTTTGGAAAAATCAACAGTTTGGTTCTCTTCATTTCCGGCCTCTTAATATTATGTAACCTGACAAAGCAAAATGCTACACGTACAGTAATAGTGCATCTGATACCTCGTATTTTAATCTTCAAAACAGAAAAGGCTAACCTGTAGTTTTTCAAGTAAACTCTAATATTTAAAGACTTTTCTCTCTGCTCACAGCTGATACCTTTCCTTGGCATTGTAAGACCTGTTCCTTCAGCTTAGTTATGAAAAATTTTCTTGAACAAAAGTAAATATTTCAGTTTCATGAAGATGAAAAATGTTGTAATAAAAATTTCATAGGAAATGGTGTCTGAACTCTGAATACTGTTACAGTTAATTATATTGCTGTTAGTATATTGTACAGTTGTTGTGTTTGAAGAGTGTATTATCAGTTATAGCTTGTGAATAATGCATCACTAAATGTCCTTTTCTTGGGTGGAAGTGTTAAATATTTAATAAATCCTATTTTTGCAGTCATTGAAAACACTACGTAACTCTGACCTGAAGCCATATATTATATTTGTTGCACCACCGTCACAAGAGAGGCTACGTGCTTTATTGGCCAAAGAAGGGAAAAACCCAAAGGTAAGGTGTCTTACACTTCTTCTGAAACCATGCTGGGTTTGGTAAACAAATGCATGTACTCTTTCTTCAGAATTGGGACACAGTAATGGTACTGGCAATCACTGCAATGAACCAGTGTAGTTGTGCTCCAGGCTTGTAGACAGACCATGCCAAGGATGCTTTTGCCTAATGGGATGTGAGAGGTATTAGACAAGGGAATGCACTGCTAGTTCAGTAATCCCGGGGCACAATGTCTTTTCATCGGGGACCCTGCATTTGGGTACAAAAACATGACCTTTTCTTTTAAAACTGTGGAAAACCCAGTTTTGTCCTCAAGTCAACCTGGGAGTAATTCTTTGGAGGAAAGGATAACTGGTTTTCGTTTAAGAGCTTACCTTCCCTTGGAAAAGCATTTACTTGAAAATCCAAAACTCTTCAGATAAAATTATTTTAATGCTTGATCCTGTGGGATCACTTTTCATTTTTAACCAGAGTCATGTCCAAGATCTCAGCTTATCCAGTTCAGATAGTTTAGTTACTCAGAAGTTAGTTCTGCAGAATGGACTTGAAAGCCATAGATTAAACCAGGGCATCTGAAAGCTCAGAAAAGTTCCTTATCAGGCTATGAGATACCAAGTGCTTATTGCTCAGGCAGTGGAATAGGTTCATCATCAGCTTTTAAACTGAAATCTACTCTGCAGTGATTGGTGGGAGCCCTTTCCCACCACAGTATCTTCAAAGTGCTAATTGAGCATAGTGCAGTTCATACTGAGGAAAAACAATCTTCCCAACATAACTTCAAGTTATTCCTGACATGGCTGTTGGTCAGGAGTCATAACTAGCTGTGTTCTATGGCTGTGTTGTTTTGCTCTCCTTGTTTGATGCAAAGGTGATTTATTACTTGTGTGCAAGATCTAAAAGTCCATTGAAGTCTAAGTGTTAGAACAGAAGAATTTTTCTTTTTTTCCTTTCCTCCCCCTGCCCCCAAGTCAAATATAATCATAGTCTTTAAATGGGTATGTTTCCTCCTTCATGTTTATGCAGTGAAGGAAACGTTATTTTATATAAATACTGCATCTTATGTATGTTCTGGATTTTTATTGCAGTAGTCAAGGAATCCATTTCAATAAAAAGGAATGCATTTCTTGGTGTTAAACTGTGCCTGTTTTCTTTCTGGTTAATTGTATTGGAGCTGTATTTATTTCAGTTGGGTACATGCTGCTGACTCAAACCCTTTCCCTGATAAAGAAAAGGGTATTTCTTGCATATATGCCCTTACATTGCACTGATTTTATCAAGAGTGTATAATGACTAAGACAAAAATCCTGAAGGCCTGAAGTCCCTTTTGAAATATTCTCTTTAGAAAATTAA
The DNA here is from genome assembly GCA_036630365.1 of Acanthiza pusilla. NCBI lineage: Eukaryota > Metazoa > Chordata > Aves > Passeriformes > Acanthizidae > Acanthiza > Acanthiza pusilla. The sequence goes on along the minus strand of JAXCHO010000396.1, from coordinate 122,718 downwards.
CTCAAAATTATACCTGAATATTTCTTTATAAAATACAAAAATAAGTTGCAGAAGAGAAAAATAAGCACACTTTTAGAATCGAAGTGTAAGAAAAATTCTGAAATCAAAACATTTCTACTTCTGCCTTTGTATCATTTATCTACACTGCAATATTCTTGCTATTGACATACTCCCTTCCAGCTCCCAGATGGTGTTTTCCATTTTTCTCCTATATTGTTCACCTGATGTTATGGTGATTTGGTCAACTTATATGTGTAACTCTCACTGTGGCTCTCACTGCTGTGTACTGAACAATTGCCAACAATGACATCTGTCTCCTTTTGCTGTTTGGTGTTTGTAGTGCAAGCAGAGTGTTGTTTTGTCCTGCACCATTCAGGCCATCTCCAGTCTCCTTCAGTGAGATCAGTGTTATGCAATGAGTAGTGCTTGGTCTTCCTCATGATCTTCAGCCTGGGGCCGTTATTTACTCTTTGCCACTCACAGCCAATCAGTCACGATTGCCTTGAATGCCCTTAGCTTTCATCTATGGATCACGGTTGAGTGTTCCTGTAAACTTTTCAACAGACGATCAGAACAGCATAAGAATTGGTGTAAAAATTGGAGTTGTTCTCTTTCCCTACTGTTACTGTGGGGGGAGAGGCTTTACGTGCCTACACTAACTCTCTGTTTCTGTTTGCAGCCAGAAGAGCTGAGAGAAATAATAGAGAAGACAAGGGAGATGGAGCAGAACAATGGCCACTACTTTGATACAGCAATTGTGTATTCTGATCTCGATAAGGCGTATCAAGAGTTACTTCGGTTAATAAATAAGCTCGACACAGAGCCCCAGTGGGTGCCCTCCACCTGGCTACGATGAGAGCAATTCCAAGGGACAAATGGACTTCAATCTAGTTACCTTTCCTAGCAGATCATGTGTAGGTCTGCCCAGTTCTAGTATAAATGCATGTAAGCTCTAGACCTCCGTGGCTGCAGCCTTTGCCAGTGAAATTGCGTATTACTGAAAAATATGCTGATCAGCTTGTGAGCCAATTTAACTGATCTAAAGATTGTCCAAGCTTTTTTTCTCTGTGGTCTAGAAATCAAGACTATGTCAGTACTAAATTCTAAAGCTTTATATAGATTTTTTTTTAGCAACTACTTTTATACATAAATTCACCTTTTTTAACTTCGAATCACCCTTATGAAAAAGATTTTAAGTGTGTTTGTGTGTGTGTGTATATATAGTCCATGTTGTCACATAGTTATAAATATGAATGTTATTTAACACTTAACTTAATGACTTTGTGGGACATGATGCTAGTTCAGGAGCATAATTCTACAGATCACTGGGCAGTCTACACATGAAAAATGTCAACGAGAAACCTCTCCTGTTCAAAAAATATATAGAATGAAGATGCTTCTCTGGTCTGGAGGTGCCCTCTGAGGCTCAAGTTAATATCTTAATTCTCAAACATTCCACTTTCTAATAGCACTGTAATTGGAAAATGTGTATAATGTAAATATTTCAATCCTTGAGTCTTTTTAGTCAGACTTTTAAAATTAGATTTGACTGCACAGTAATTTTAGGTCCAAAGATAACTATTATATTGAACTTTTAGATGTGATATTTTTATGGTATTTTCTTTAAAACATACTAATTGGAGCCACTGTTTTTCACAGATTGGTAGAAAGGCAGAGGTTATATTTTTGTGAAAATATATAGTTATAAGACATGCTGCTTGAAAGTCAACTAAAATTCTCATGTTTTTTAATAGAATACTTACTAATATAGACTGATGTGCTGAACATTGGAAGACAGTGGGGTTTTTCAATCTCTGCAAATGGTTCATGTTGTGGCTGTTGGACTAATGGACAACTAACTGGAATTAAAATAGCTGAATGTAGCTACTGTGTTACGAGTATTGTAATTCACTAGACAATGTATTGTCCTGCATTTGCTCAGTACTGCAGTGAAAATATGTGTAAAACACTGGTAACTGACTGAGAAGTCGCAAGGAAGGGGAATATTTTTAATGGTTAAAACAAAAAACTTGAAACAAGGGAACAAAAGGCAAGGTCTGTATCCTAATGCATTCTGCAAAGCAGTTGGGAACATCTCTGCATCCTCAAATGATTCTGGCTGTGAAGGTTTAACTACTATGGCTGTGCGTCTGCAGAAGGGCTGTTGTTGCTGACACTAAAAGAACAGTAGTATCTTGGCTGGTTTGGGTAGCACAAAGAACCTTAACTATGAGTATCTCTTTTAGCCATAGTGTTTCTTTGTTCCTACAGGTAAAACACTGTTATGTCAATGTGTAGTTCACTCCTGTCTAATGTTGAAGGATGAAAAAGTAGTTAGTGTTTTCCATTCTGTCTTGCATATATTCTTTCTTAAAACATTAATGGAACAAATTCACACCCATAGTTAGAGAACTCAAAGTATAGAGCAGATATAAAGAAATTGTTAATTGTGCAACTACTGAACTAATATTCAGTATATTTTTATATTGAAAAATTGAGTGCATTCAGGTCTCGTTATAAAGCAAAATTATTTGCTGGTTTAATTAATATTGAGGGCTGAAAAGTAATTAAGCAATTAGTGGGGATAAGTAATGACCCCTCAGAAGGAAAATGGGGTGGAAACTTGATTATCTTTAGTTCAAGTCAGTGTTAGAAATAATACTGTGCTACTGTTGGCCTAAGGGCTGGATATTCAAAATAATGGCTTTTTGCCTCACATTGCAGGCATGTTCTCAGCTTCATCCATAGTTTATGACAACTACAGTGTTCAGGTATATTGCAAAAACTGTGTTGATTCTACCCTTTTTAAAGAAAGATGATTGCAGATGTATTAGGCTTTTGGGTATTGAATGTTTCTGGACAAGAAGGTGGAGAGCAGTAAAATATGTTGAGTAAAGTCAACATAGCTCAGCTATGTAAGTGCTGTCCAAATTCTGCCAGTCACAATCAGGTCAAGGTGATTGCTGAACCCCCTTAGGTATTCATTGTTCATAGGCAACATCAGTCTCAGTAAATCATGCCATTAATGTTACTTCACTCATGTTTGTCTCTCCAGTTTTTCTGAAATGGTGTACAGAATCTGTTTTTATACAAATGAGCTTTTGAATGTAGACTTAGAGCATGTTGCTTGAAGTTCAGCTCTACTCCCTTAATTCCCAAGGTGCACAGAACTAACTCACTGACATCCATAGAGAGGTGCTATGAGAGCTTTTAACCAGTGTTAGCTTTGTCTCCTGCTGAAAGGAATGGCTTGAGCAGCACTGAAATATGTACCTGGCTGTCCATCTGCTGCCAGCTTGGACCTGGAACTACCTTGTGTAAGAAATTATTCTGTCTTAATGAAGAATGTGTGCTAGTTCCCTCAAGAATAAAAGAAAATACATAGACTTCACTGGTGAAAATCTTCAACCTTTTCACAAGCTTTTTAGTGAGCTGTATCAGACTGCAATGAGGGTATCTGCATTTTTACCAGTCCAGATTTACTTAAAAATAAATGTTAGATGAATTGCATAAAAGAATTTTTGAATGTAATTAAATGTGACTTTTAAAAATATTAGATGGGGGGGTTCCATGCCTTAAATAATTAAGGTAACTTTACTGAGACCTGTGGTTAACCTCACATTGTACTTTTATACATGTATCTGCACTCTGTATTTTGAGACATCATGAACTGCACACTAATGTAAAAATGTAAAATATTTCTAGATTTAAAATAAACCACTGTACAATTTTACTTCTTGTAGTGGATCTTGGGAGTCTTCTTTCTGACACTTTGCTGAATGTGAAACATGCTGTGACCCATCAGTGCCCTACAGGATGTTCTGTACACCTGACACCAGCCATCTTGTGGGAGAGGCAGTAACAGGTCTGCAAAGCTAAATGATTCTGTGCTTGTCTTTAGGAAAATAGTCCTTCAAACTGAGCAGAGTTTAGTGACAGCCTGCTGATCAGCCACTCTCCTGAACTCCACTCATCAGCCTTGGACATGAGAATCACAGGAAGGATAAACTGCTGTACATTCAACCCTGCTTTGCTTGCCAGCCTACTGAAGCAATGAACATCTGCAGCAACATGGAGCCGGATAGTTGTTTCTATGTGTTTTTGGCAGGAGGGAGCAACTTCTCCATGGTTACTTACTTAAAGCAGTAAAGATTAAGTAAAAGTGAGTACAGGCTGTAAGAGATGTGCTCAGTGTGGTTTCCAAGCCAGGGGTAGGAGGTGAAGCAGAGGTTTTATTTTGAAATCAACACAATAAGCTTTTAAGACTGCCATCTTCTAGCAATTTGAGCCAGACATCAGGTATTTTAACAGTTAAAATTTACACTTGTTTCTAGCACAGACAGTACACAAGTTGGCAGAACCTCTAATTAAAACCGTAGATATTTTAGGCCAATGGTAACAATCGTGCAATGAAAATATATCACAGAAGACTGTGGATTTCATGAACAGATTAGAAAACTAGAGTGTCCTTTACAGGCATTTGACTTCAGCGGTGCCAATACTGGCTTTAAGCAACTTGAACATTAATACTTCAACAGTAAAGAACATTACATGCTTCCTCCCCAAGTAACATTTGTCTCTGCTTCTACTATGAAAGGGGAGCAATTAGACCAATCTGATTAGGCAAATCCAGAGCCATCCTTCAAAACAATATATAGCTATCAACAGTCATTCCTACTAAGTGAAGCAACAGGCTGAACATGGAATAGAAGGCTTTCCTGATAGTAAAGCATCTGACCATTTCTGCTTTTCCTCCTATGCTGCAGTCAAGTTCTCAGATTTCTAATCTCCCAGGAGAAATCCACAATCCAACTCAAGACTTGGACACCAAATGAGAAGCCACGTAAATATCTTGGAGGCAACAGTTCTTGAATTACATTGCAATGGAACAATCTGTATTTTGGGTCCCCTGCTCTATATACAACAACTGTGCAAGTTTACTCAAAGAGAAGGTCTTCGTCCTTCTCTTCTGCTAAGAGATTGGCTGGCTCAGTCTCCCCACCAGCAGTCCTCCGCAGCTCCCGTTCTTGATCCGATTTCTCTTTCAATACTTTTTTCTTTTCCTGGATCTTTTTTAGCCTGTGAAGAGAAATGTAGCTTTATCTGTGGAGCAAATATGAAAGGAGGCTAGCAGCTAAGATGCCATAAAACTTGGATTTGATAAAGATGCCTGGAAAAGTTTCCCAGGAAACAAAAATTCTGTAACAAACATCAAATTTGGCAAAATGGCAAAAATAAAAGGCTTTTATTGCTAGCTGCTGCAATTGAAAAACTTATCCAAACTATATATTCTTGACCCTAACTGCATTATACTACTCTGCGTGTCTTTAATCAAGTTCATTCCTCTTTCATTCATTTCAGGCTTGACATTTTTGTTTCAGGTAGCCCAGAACATTGACTTTATTGGCAGAGGTTTCCTTGAAGCAGAACACCTCAGTGTACTGTATCACATCATTCCTTCTGGAAGAACAATGACAGCTATGTACAGCTTCAAGGAAGGAATTAATTTATAACTTTGAGAAGTAATTGCTGAGCTCTGACTGCCCAGCTCTGGAAACGCCATGTTTAGTAAGAATGAGATCACGTTTAACAATGTTTGCTACCAATTTGGTGAATAGTTCTAATTCCCTTCTGAGGAATGGTCTATTTTAGGACAAGACCAGTCTAGGCTTTTGATATTTACCTGTAGAATTCCTCTCGTTCTCGTTCATCCAGTTCTGTGATGATATAAGAAAGAGTACGCTCAATCCTGGGAATAATTACTAAAAAAAATAAAAATAAGGAAGTGTTTGGGACTGCTCTTATATTAGCCAGGAAGTTATCTAATGCAGTGCACAGACATTGTTTGAAGTTGATCTAGTAATTCTTTTGGCTAAGGGAAATTCATGTCCTTCATGGAAGATTGTACTGTTTCCTGATGGACAAGTACACAAAATTTTTTAAAAATCATGAGAAGTGGGCAAAATTTGAATTAAAACTATGTTCTTCCATCACATTGTTTCAGAAACTTCAGTACAGCCCCTTCACTCAGAATTATCTCTGTTTAAAAAGGCCATAATGAAAACAAACATTCAAATACAACAGTAACACAAGGGAAAAGATAAGACACAAAGCACAGCTTTAACACCAAACTGGGCAAGCTCTGTGTCAGAATAATTCGTTGAAAGAAGAAACTTGTTTTCAGCACTACCGAAATTATTTGGAAGGCTGCAGAGGAAACCTTTTCTAAGTCAAATTCTCAGTGATAAGCTGCAGTTAAGGCCTGCATGTTCAATGAAACCAGTCTATGAAAAATTACTGAAAAGGATGGCTTAGAAACATGGACTGGCATATGTTATTATGTACATGCAAACATAATTAAATCCAGGACATCAAAACTCAGAAAGCAACTTGAAACAATCAAAATACGCTGGACACTGCAGCAAAAGGAATCACAGCCAATATTGTGATTGTAGTAGTACTTAAATGGCAAGAAACAAACTTACAAACAAGAACATGAAGGATAAAGAATTCAGATCAAAGAAAAATACCAGGGTATTGACATAAGGACTGTTCCATCCAAAACCAAGATACCACCAGCCTTTCCACTGGGCACCACTATTACAGTTTTAAAGTTTATTAGAGTGAATTAAATACATTTTAAAGTTATTTGAAGTTTATGATGCTAGCTATTGGAACATCCTAACATACAGAAACATCGTATCTTTTGCTTCTAGTCAACAGGCTTGACCAGTTAAGTCAAAGTCACTAGCAGGGACTACAGAATGTGAAACTTTTGTCCTGTAGGTTCTCACTATAATTTCCTGATTACTTTCTCATGTTTGCCTATTCATTTATCTCTGTGTCCTCCAATCCGTTCCACTGGGCTTTTAATTTTTTTCTTTCCTACAATATTCTTAATTGTAATGCTTTCTAGAAAGCATTCTTGAACTGGTGAGGAATTCTAACAAGAGAGAGAGTGGTTTCCTTGGCCCTGCTCCCCACCTTGCACAGAGACATAAAAATGTTATGCATCCCAAATGGAAAAATACTCACCATGTTCAATTGCATTCACACGCCTGTTTGTTATTTTAATCGCTTCATCCAAAGTAATAAAGGATGTCTGATGGAATGGGATTAAATAATTAATACATAACAAGACAAATTCAACATTTCCATCAATTCTGTACATAAAACCAAACAGCACTTGAAAGCCAAGTCTATAATGTAGCTTTACAAATTATGTCCTTGATAAGAAGCAGAATAGAAGTAGAATAGAAGTAGAATTTCTACTGATCTCACTAGCATGCTGAATACTGCACATTAGGGGTTACAAATACCAGCTCTCAAAAAAAGGTTCTTCTTAGTATTAAGGAATAAGGATTTATCTGAAGCAGTAATATGGCTGAGAAGGGTTTGCAACTTTGTGCAGCACTGGGACTAGACTAAGCTACAAGTACTGACAGATGGTACTTCCAGAAAAGTGAGAAACAGATGATCCCGTTCTTTTTTAACTCCCACCAACCTGTAATGAAGCCAGTTCCACAAGCAGCTCCACAGCTTTGGCATAGTTCCTCTTCAGCTTAGCCAGCTGTTCTCCACCTCTGGCCAAGCCAGTCAGCTCATAGCCTGAAAGAAAAAAAAAGTTACTATTGCTACTATAGTGTTTCCTTACTAGATAAAGATTAATACTTTACACATGACAGCTCATCAAGTGAGAAGCTAAAGCCTTTGCCTATAAACAAATTGTCTTTATAGCAGTTTATGTTGTGCATGTCACCATTAAGACTCAGCAGTCTCAAAATCTCGTAATACGAGACAAGTCTTCTCCTCACCTGAAAAACTCACTGATTTAGAAAAGTAGAATCTATTATAGCCCCTAATAATCCTTCCATGTCACAGGACCAGGGCAAAGCATCAAAGGAAGTAAGTACCCCATGCCTAGGATGTAAACTCTCTTACCATCAAGACATGACAAGTATTTCTGTATGAGCATGGATTAGCCATAAGTACATAAAGACAGGAAACACTTGGGCTGTACTTACTGTCCCCTCCTTCCTGGTAGTGCTCAAAAACTGGCAAGGTTACACCTGGCAAGAGTGAACAAAAATGCTTGTAAGAGACATAAAGGATTATAGGCTTATTAAGTACAGCTCACTTTTACCTCATTTGTTTCTAATTATGTAGTGTTTACAAAATATTCCTATACAGCTTGGAACAATTAAGTCATGCTGGTCCTGACATATAATAAGGAACTTAAGAACTGAGTTGAGCTCGCGGAGATCAAGACCCATGGAGAATTCAGGGAAGTATTCTGGTTTATTCAGCTTTGTTATGTTTCTGTTTAGTAATGTGTTCCCTTTGCTAAAGGAATATTTTAATAATTCAATCCTGATTTATCTTTCTTGTTTTCTTCATAGACAATTGTGGATAGACAATTGCCTGAAATATATTTAATTTTGGGACTTTATTTTCTGATCTATTTTCCAGTAAAGCTCTATGGAAGTTATGCTCTGTCCAAAGATACAGAAATTGTACTGCAGTTTACACACATTCATTTTATTTTATGAGAGGTGAATAACCAAATACAAAAATCATAAGATGTATGTGGGAAAAAACCCAACAAATTACAAGTGTTCCTACTGTTAGATAAGTAAGACAAAAAGGAGAGTGTTTGGATACATTCCTGCCTATTTCCAAGTCTCCTCCCACAATTCTCTTATGAGTTGAAATACTCATGGCCTGGAAAAGAGTCACCTGCTACATTGTCCTTTTTAGCTCTGATCTTGACTTGTGCTTTATTCACATTTTGGATCACAGTGGTACTGTAAGGAAGAAAACATACATCTTAATCAGGAAAGCTGAAGTGGTTCATTAATTCATCTTTATATACAAGATGAAGAAGCAGTTATCAAATAGCAGCAAGGACCTGGAAAGTGTTGTCAGCTCAGTTCTCTATGCAATTCATTCACAGCCTTCAAAGCTAACAGAAGCTTTGAAAGAAATGGGTTTCCAGCAAAGTTTGGGAAAGACACAGAGTCTATGAAATGTAACTTTAAAAATGTCTTAGACCAAGTTTACAAAGCATAGCTGAAAAACTAGTCAGTTATCTGGCAAACTATTTTAATAACATTAAGTCTTATCAACCTGTGAGATTTCTTTCATAATAAAGGTGAAGGAATTTCAAGGCTTTAAATGCAAACCAGGGCCACAACATTTTGTTCATTTTAGTTTCTATGTATTTGCTCTTTCAGATCATTAATGAGTTTGTTTACCCACTAACTATCATATTAACAAACATGAACTTGTACAACAATTCATCTTGAAGCATTCTAAAGTAATTTACGTCTTCCAAGAACAGGTCACTATAGCTAGCTCCACTGCTGAAGTCCAGTTTACTTACAGGGTGGAATCTGACTTGTTTATAGCTAAACACTGGGACTAGTTAGGACAGGAAACCACACTATATACAGATGAAAGGGCAAAAAGATTTTTCTCCAGCAGCACACAGATTACCACTGTGTCTGATTACTTGGCTCTTCCCCATTAGTTGGTAGTACCATCAGCTGAATCTTTAACACTTCCCCAACTCTGTTCTACAAGGTCTATGCTCACTTGAATGAATTACACAAACACCCTAGACAGAACTATAATTTATTAAAATACAATTAAAGTATCTTGCTGAAGGAAAAAGATTTTTTTCCCCTCTTGCATACAGCTCTCACTACTCCTAGTGAGACAAAGGTCAGTGAGGTAGGAGATTAGAACAACTGGTAAAATCACTGTGTGACTTACTGGCAGAAAAGAGCACACATCACATCTGTCCCTCAAATTCACAAGAAAGACCAAATTAACAAATTGTCTAATACTCTGATATAAATTCTCACTTCCCTATGTTTTTGATTCCAAGCTGCAAAAAGCAACACGCTCTCAAAGCAAGGACTGGGATAAAAAGAAAATTCTGGTAACCTTTCAACTTTGTTTAACTTCCAATAGAGTATATGTTTTCATCATGCAAATTTTCTCTCTCCTGCAGTGATGTCTCCCACCTTTACATAATAGAATCCAGTTCATCCTGTCCACTGTCATTTTTTTTTTAAAGTGTCTTTGAGAATTTTACTTTTGTTTCCAAAAGAGAAAATAATAATTTGCTCATACAAGCCCAGCAATCCTCACCTGAAATCTCCTGCTGTGAACTTCGCCTCAGCAAGTGAAAACGCAGCTTCTCTCATCACCTCACCCATCAGCATCTTAGTCTGTTTAAAAAATAATAAAAAGGCAGTAAATACAAGGCACATTGTTACTCCTTTTCCAAGATAGATAACTAGCAGCATAAAGAGAAGAATGAGAAATTGAAGACAGTGAGAAAGCCATACATGCATAGCTTACTCTCAAACTGCAAATTGTAATTCCCGGGTGACTGGCAAAAAAAAGTATTTCAGCTGTTTCACAATGTAGAACTCATAGAAACAGCAAAAGACTTGTTTGTCTTAATAATCATAAAATTCTATCACATCGGGGTTAAATCACAACAATAAAGTGGCTCAGTAGGAAGACATTCTTTCGCATTGTATGGAACACCACGTAACTGCTAAAGTTGTTCTTGAACATACAAATGTACACAGCTTTGTGAAGCTGCACTCTCCTCCCACTCAGTTTTTTCCCAATTTTTACAGATTTGAAGCCCCTGTAGCTAAAAAGCATCCTATTGAGAAACACCAGCCTTTTTGTGTTAGACAATCTATAGGAAACAATGTCACAGAGTGTCCAGAGGTTGTCTACAGAGCAGCAACAAAGCATCACTGCTAACCATGGACACTGCAGCAGTTGCAGCTAAAACACTACAACTAAACCCATCTGGTATGGCAGAATAGAACAACACATATTAGGCTCTACTGCCTATCTCAGATTTTTCATCCATGTTGTACAGGAGGAAGCAGGACTCTGTGTTTCTTCATAAAGGAACAAGTTCCATCTGGACAAAACTTCTGCTTGCTAGTGTACCTAGTCACGCAGGACACGTCATAGATCTGAAGTATCCCCTCAAGCCAGATAAAGCAACAAAAATGGGGTTACAGAACATGTTCATACCATTCCTAAAGTATTTGGCAGCATCAGAGCAAATTCCCCGTAATATAGAAGACATGATAGGGAACTTGGAACACAAAAGAAAGCAGAGCCTAAGACTGTCTGGAAAGAGGTGAAGAATATTTACTCTTCCAAGTTTCTGTATCATAACAGCCAAAAAAACATAATTCTGCTCATGTGTCCTCAATAGTCTCACAAAAAATAGGTTATCCACAAAGTTATCTTATATTCCAGCCCACCTAACGAAGTTAGCAGAACAGGAATGCACAACTGACCGAACAGACAGATTTCAAGTAAAGTGAGCCAAAGAAAAATTCTATTTTACCCACCTCAATAATTTTCTTAAGGATCTGCCTGAATCGCAGCGTCAAAGCATCAGATTTTTTTTTCAAGAGATTACGACCTGTTTGGGCTCCTTTCAAACGAGCCTTCATGATGGTCTGAGCCCTGGTAAGCAGAGGAATAAATAAAAAATGTCCTGCATCTTCTGAAGGGATTAGGAAAAAAACTTATGCAAAGTTTTCTGACATGGATATGACTGAAATTATGAAACAACCAAGAAACACCATTGCAGTACAACAAGATGGCCACTTCAGGATAGAATTTTAGATTCCCATTTAAAATCAAGAGAATTTATATTTATCTCCATCATCAATGAGGACTAAAAGGTTATTATCTGTGAAGTCAAAGCTCAAGGAAGATTGACAAGACACTTTTCAGCGCTTCCATAATAGGAAATAAGAGTTTTCATTTTCCTTCATGACTAACAAGTACCAGAAATCAAACTACCCCAAATACACACCATCACTGTGACACTGGTATCACTTTTAAGCTCTGAAACTGCTATGCCATCTTCTCAAAGTCAGACAACACAGCAAATTCTTCATGTGATCCTAACCGTTGATGCTGTGTTCTGATTTTACAGAGCAAGAAGATACAGCGGTTGTACATTCTGGTTTGAAGAAAGTCAAAATGTACAATGATTCCATATCTTCATATGCTGCATAGGAGATTTACAAGCTATTAAAGACAATCAAAAGCAGCAACAATTTAAAAGGGATATCATTGTGTTAGCTGTAGCTTTATATACGCTTTACTTCCAGTAGCACACAGGTTTCTTGCACGAAATTAGGAACTGAAGAAAGATCCAAACCCTGCTTCCCTCTCTGCTCTAAAGTATATTTTAATTGGAAGAATCTTTTTGGTTTAAGTTAACTAGAATAGGAGCTACGCTGCAAAAAGGACAAGCTGTGCTAACGTAAACTACCACTTTGTACATGCAGCCACTGTGCACAAAGGACAACACTCAAGTCAAGTCCTTACACACTTCCTCTCTGACCTTGGAAAAAGTAAGTACACATTGGAATCCATTACTGGCCACATCTACTGGCACATGATGAGAATAACTCCCTTAACATCTACCAAATATATATAACTGAAAACCATGAATACTTTATGAATGTTTACAATTTTTTTAAAAATTAGAGAGTAAAAAGGCAATTTTACTTTCCCATCAAGCAGTTGTCTGTCATCACCTTGAACTTACTTGTTCGCTCTGCTCACCACCTGCCTGAGACTGGCTGGCGGTCTAGTTCAAGCAAGATCTCACTCACTCTGAGAGTGCACTAAACAAAGCCTTGTTTACTCTCAAGGAGACTGAGCAGCTTCTGGAATTGAAGATATCCAGCACAGAAGAGGCTCATACAAGCAAGCCACTTTATAACAATAAAAAAACCCCAAAACAATACAAAAACAATACAAATACAAACCTTGTGAAATCCTCTTTTGTCAGTTAACAAAATTAATTGTTGGAGACACAGGTCATCTTTATTTTGCCATTCGAACTTATATTCCTTTGAGAACACCACCCACATTATTGTCTAGCACCTCATTTGAAACATGGCTTGTAAATATTAAGCCTTTGTACATGACCACCCTCATGCCAGGGTGACACATCACCACACAAAACCAGATACCTTTCAAAAAGTGATTGAAGTGTCCCTCCTTGGATACCTAAACTGAATGAAAAGAGCACTGCCAAAGAGCAGAAGTGAGACCAGATGACCTAGTGTATGCAATAATTCATTTCTGTGTATGCAATAGTTTATTTCTAAACTATATTTCAAAACAGAACCTTTACCATGTAATGTATTAATCTTTCCATATAAACTGTTATTTTATATGTCCTGAGCTCATACGGAGTGAATCATTATTATTTTATGTTTGAGGTTTTCTGTCCTGCAAGGCAATCTTTTTATTACTAAGACTATGTGCAGGCATCAACCCATTTTTATGTAAGATTTGAAACAGCCTTAAAGCAAAGTCTGTCTGTCCTGGAGGGTTCTGAAGAGAAACTGAATAGCTTTATTAAAACAGCAATTTTATTCAATTGTTTGTGTTTGTTCCAATGTTGGCAGCTTTCTAAGCCTTCGCAGGAGACATCTGATTTAATGACAAATAGTGTGCTGTCTGGATCTGGAAAATTACCTGACTGTCCACTATACTGGAAGCACTTTACTTCCTTCTTTTTTTATATTTAATGGCCAACCTCTTCTACAGCAGTATTGCTGCAAAGTTAAGGGAAGCTGTGGTTCCATTTGTCCACTTTTCCTACACATACATTCTACAAATGGTTCTTTTTTAAGTAAGGTTTGCGTAATCAGATGATTTTAAATACCACATGCGGCATCTCGGTGCCGGGCCCTGCTCTGGCCCTCTGAGGGTTGACAGAGCTGATCTGGAGCCTGGAACTAGAAACTGAAGTTAAGGACTAGCGGCCCTCAGCTGCTCAGTCACAGAACCGGGGCTCCGTTCGGTGCGGAACGACTCCCGGTGCCGAGCCCCGATGAGGAGCCCTGAGCGCTCCGAGAGCCGCTGTCCGGCCGCCTCGGGCACGGCACCGAGCCCCGCGCACCCCCCTCAGCGCTATCCCGACCCGTCCCGGCGGACACTCACATCCGCGAGGGGAAGATCTCGATGCGGTCCTTGGCCGACATGGCTGCGGCGGGGCGCGCGGCGCAGGGCAGCGGGGCCGGCTCGGGCTGTCGCCGCTCTCACCGGCGGGGCCAGGCTCGCCTGTCGTCGCCGTCCCCGCCGCCGTCGCCACAGTCACATGACGCGGCCCCACCCCCGCGCGAGGCGGTGCCCGCGAGCATGGGGCCAAACCCCAATGGCCGCGCGGCGCCGGGCGCGCCTCTTGTGGTCACGTGTCCCCCGGGGCCGACAAGAGGAGACGCGATTGGCTGAGCCCGCGGCTTTGACCGCCCGCCGCCAGGGGGCGCTCGAGCGCAATGCGGCCCCTCTCGCTTCGGCGTCGCGGCGCCTGCGCAGTGGGGCGGCGGCGGCGGCGGCTGCGGCTGGGCGCACGCGGAGGCACGAGCCGGGCCAGCGCGGGACCCCCCGGTCTGCAGCCAGGTACGGCCGCGCGCCCCGGCTCGCGCCCTGGCTCCTTCCGGGGCGGTGCGTGGGGCCCGCGGCCTTGCGGACCCGGCGCCGCTCAGGGCCGGGCCCAGCGTGACGGCACCGGCACTGCGCCCGGAGCTCTGCGGCCGGTGGGGCCGCGTTTCCCGGGCCTCCCGCCGGCGCCGTGCCGGAGATGGGTATTTCCCGGCCTCCTCTCCGGTGCGGCGGCGGTCGTGGGGCAGCGCCCTTGTCGGCAGCGCTAGTCGGGACTGGTTCTGTTTCCGCCAGTTTCCGCAGAGGTTGTGCGGCCGCGAGGGCCTCGGCTGAGGCGTGTCCAGCTTCTGGAAAAGATGATTTCCAGCTGAGGCGTGACAGGCGTAGTGTTGCTCCTGACGATCTTCCACAGAAGGCCAAAATAAGGGCTTGCGACTAGATAAGACGAGTGAAGCGTTGTGTGTCCTGAGCGGTGTTTGTCCACTCGTGCTCACTTTGGCTCGGGTTTGTTGCTTTGCAGTGCAGTTTTCTCGTGTATCTCGTAAGTACCTGCAGGATTCGGCAGAGCTGCATTGAGTGGACTAGAAAGGCGAACTGTAAAATTTTCCTTTTTAACCTTTGAGTTCTTTGTTCAGCTTCAACTTACACAAAGTTATACAAAACTTTCAGAGTGTTTTTATAATGCTTTGTTAGTCTGTGATTCCCTTCTTTGAAAGTTAAGAGTGGAAAGAAGGGTGGACATGGTCTTCTGAATTGTGAGGCCATGTGTACATTTGGCATTACCTTCCTACACTGATGTTAAATTTTGCTATAGCTAGAAAGCATTGGCACTGCTGTAAAGATCATGCCGAAAATTTTTAAATGGTGACTAAAACCTTCTGAAGGAGTGATGCATTTGACTCGGTGTCTTCAGCCCTACTGCTGTAGAAAATTTTCTGTGTGAAACTTCAAGTCATAGACAAAAGGAATTGAACCAATCTAGTTAGATGTTTAAGAGCATACGGATTCATCATCAGAAAAATGAAGCAGTTTAAAGGTTCCTTCTTACCACTACTTGATTATGAAGTGTTATTTTTGCCCATATTTTTGAATGGATAATGAAGGAACTCTGGTTTTTCATGTGGTTTTGTTGGGCTTTTTCCCCTCCTGACTAGCAATCTGTTGGCAGGGAAGCTTTTTTTGCGCTTTCGGTACTTTAGGCCAGGCTAGTTCTGATTAATGTGTTTGCTTTCTTTGCTGACACAGTTGTCCTCTGGAGCAGGTCTTGCAGGGTTACTCCAAACATCTTGTGCTGAGTTTAGAAAGTCATCTTCTGGAGTCTGCTTCTCCTCAGTCCTACAGAAGCTTCCATCTGCCTCTTTTTTCTTAGCTTCACATGCTGTCTTCTTATGTGCCTACAAAATCCTTCATGAGCACTGCAGGCTTCTCTCCTATGTCCTCCTGCTCTTACAATCCAGTTCATGATTCTTGAGAGTCCCTTCCAACTCAGAATATTCTGTGAATCTGTGAAAATGTTACGCAGTCTCCTGAATTTAGATGAATGCAAGAAGTGCAGTGCCTTTCCACCACTTGAAGAAGCCTTTCAAGTGTGCTGTCTATAGATAGTATGACAGTTGAAGTGGATAATGGATAAACAGTGAAGTCTGGGTAGCAAAGCTTTTTCTACATTAATGCAAAAGAAAAGCATCTTAGGAAATGGTTGTGGTAGTAGTATTTAAAATGCAAGTTAACATATTATTTAATTTCTTTTAAAACCTAAGCACAACTGTATCCTGATTGCAACCTTTTTTGTCACCATTCCTGTCCATCCTCCACAGTCCGTGCTGATTTAGTGGCGTGTTTGTAGGAGAAGGCAGTGGTGTACTGTGAAATAAAATCTTTGATTTTTCTGCTCAAATTCCAGAATGCCAGGACTAAGCTGTAGATTTTACCAACATAAATTTCCAGAGGTGGAAGATGTAGTGATGGTCAATGTTCGGTCCATTGCTGAAATGGGAGCCTACGTCAGCCTGCTGGAGTACAACAACATTGAAGGCATGATCCTCCTCAGTGAGCTGTCCAGGAGACGGATTCGCTCCATAAACAAACTCATCCGGATCGGGAGGAATGAATGTGTTGTGGTCATAAGAGTTGACAAAGAGAAAGGTATATGGGGATATGGTGGGCTCGATCAAGACTGAATTCATAGGAAGAAATGCAGATGAACTAAGCAGTTTAGGTGTTTGTGGGTTTTGCAAGGGCTGCTTTTTTGGGGGCACTTAAGCGAAATAGACTGTCAGTGACCATACCTATGACCATTCTTCTGTTCCTCTGTGTCCTTTGGGAATTGGGTTAGTGAAAGTAAATCACATCAGTAAAGATTTGTTTAAGTGGGTCCTCATCAGATCAGTCACTGGATTATAGTGAAGTGGAATTTTCTTTTGATATCTGTGTAGATTTTCTAAGTCAACTGAAGAGAAGGATCATTTGTTGTAGACATAAAAATCTAGGTGCTAAGCATTTAGAGCTCGCCATCCATCCTCTTCATTAAGAAGTCTCGAACCTAGTCAATCAGAGGGATGACAAGTATGTAATTATTGTCAGTTCTTTAGGGTATGAGTTAAAATTGTACAGGCAATTTTTATGCCTGTCTTTTGAACGTTTGAATCTCTGAAGGATTTTAAAATGTAATTTCTATTGAGAACATTCCAGATTTTGATACTACTGTTCCATGAAATCTCAAGTCTACAGCCATAAATAATAAGAAACTCTGAGCACATCTCCTAGAAATGTTACTGTTGGTATGATGTTTCTCAAGTAATAGGCTTTTCTAGAATGCTTCTGAAACTGCAGTTAACTCTGAGAATAAATAATGAATGACGGGGAAAAGCGCAGATGAAAGAAAGACAAGAATAAACTTACTTCAAATAAATCTGAAGTGAAATAAGTTTCCCAACATCTCTAATGAAGTTCTACTTTTACAAATCAATTTTGTTCTCATATTAACAGAGAAACACACCTGGAATTCATCTAGTGGTCTTTTGTTGAACTTATTGGAGAACCTATAGTTTGTGAGAAATAGGTGGGAAGGCATTTTCATATTTAGAAGAGAGTTCAAAAGAATTTTTTTTCATGAGCATTTCTTTCAGGGTGAGCCTATTTTATTAGGAAATCGCTAAAAGCTAAGCTGATGGGGTACCAGCCTTGAGTTAAATTGTGTTGAGCATTACAAAAATATTCATTAAATTTGCTTCTTTATGTGCTGGTGTGATTTTTTTTTTCCCCCCAAACTGCGTATAGAACCATAAAAATGGATCACTAGTTGCTGAGGTATTAGGAAAATTTCTTCAAAGTTTGCAGAGAAAATATTAAGGCAGTAATTTAAAAGAATGCTATTAAAAAATTTGCTATTTTATTTACAATTGAAAAAATTTTATATCCTAATTTGGATCATAATTTGCTCAAATTCGACAAGGTTTGGTCTTGTTTCTCTCTGTAGCAATGTACAGGGATACCGTAGGCAGGGGACAAGTCCTGAGCTAGAGTGTTATTTTTCATGTGTTTCTCTTGAAGGAGTCAGACTTAGATTGAACAATGGCTAACACTTTTAAAATTGTCTTCCCCAATAGGTTATATTGATTTGTCAAAAAGAAGAGTTTCTCCAGAGGAGGCAATCAAATGTGAGGACAAATTCACAAAATCAAAGACTGTAAGTTGCCTTTCTATGTTCAGGCACTGTGTATTTCCAGCTTCTTTCTTTAGCAACCAAAATGTGCAGATATAAGACAGAAATAAAGTATTGTATTCTTGTGTTAGGCGTACTCTGATTCTCATTTACCCTTGCAAAGATTCGTAACCAGCTCACGTGTCCATGAGTAAGCTGCTTATTAATTAATAGATCAAGAAAGATGGTGGTTGATAATTTATTATCTAAAAGGGTGTATTTAAATGATCAGGAATCCAAAAATACATGCTGATTTAGCACACTGTGGGCAACTTTTTATTGAAAAGACATGCAGGTAGTTTCAGGCTCCCATCCTTACTGCTGTGTGGTCTTAACACTTCAAAGAAGAAATTTTTGTCTGCTTTCAGTATTTGGTTTGGGTTTTTGAGCACTCCTGTGTTGCAGGTTTACAGCATCCTTCGCCATGTTGCTGAAGTCTTGGAGTACACTAAGGATGAGCAGCTTGAAAGCCTGTTCCAGAGAACTGCATGGGTATTTGATGACAAGTACAAAAGACCGGGATATGGTGCTTATGATGCATTCAAGCATGCAGTCTCGTAAGGACTTCTTTTATACTTCTAGAGGCTTACTTCAAATGGCAGAGAAGTATTTCCTGAAATAGATCCATCACCAGTTCTTTTGGATTGTTTCATTGGGTTTCTTTCCCACAGTCAGTATGTACAATATGCTGATCAAGTAAATCTAGTAAATTTTGACATCAGTCTTCCAGTTGCTTATTGTAGGTTTCTCTGTCTTACTGGTTTTTTCAAGTTCCCAATGCTCTTGAGAAAGAAGGCTCAGAGGTGACTTGTTTTTACCTATTTTCGAGTCTGCCATGCCATGTATGTCAGGTTTTTAAATGAAGTAATTGAATCTGATATGGAGAAATACCAAGGAATCAGTGACTAATGTTTTACGTATAAAAGAGACATGATTACAAACACTGGAGAGATTTTTATTACCACAGATGAGCCTGTGACATCTCTAACAGAGGAAGAACCACTGGTCTTGGTTTGTCTGTCAGAATTTGCCTGGTTTTAGTCCCAGGCAGATTTTAACAGAAATATGTAGTTCTATGTCTGAAGACATTTCTACTCAGAGCTGATTGTCACTCTTCCACTGCACAGGCAGCGTTTTCCTTTTTTAAATGCAACAAGCTGCTTGTTACTTCTCTATACTTCCAAACTTAAACAACAGGAGCATAAACTTAGAAATGGAATTATGAAAAGGAAGAGGTGGAAATTGTGATACTAAGGAAGTATGCACTGAGATAGATAGCTTTTGTTTTTTTAATACAGCCTGATATTTTCATTTGCTTTCTGAATTAAAGTATTTGGCTCCCCTCTAAAGAGTCTACTGTGAAATTGTCAGTCCTAAACGAGATTTTTCAGTAAACATTTTCAGTTTTGCCCTGTTAAACGGCATAAGCGTGTGAGTGATAAACTGGAGTTGACCGCTAGATGGCAATAACAAGGCATTTAGAAATGGGGAGCAAGACTTTGGGGAGCAAGGCACTCGTTAGTCTTTTTAGTTAGCTGAAAACCAGCTCTGCATTTTGGGGGAAGAAACAGCTTGTGTACTCATTTAGACTGAATGTGTTTTGTTTCATATAATAATGATTATTTTCTGGTGATAGCAAATGCACTGGTAAAGGGCAAATCTGCACATATTGCTGTAAAAGTAATTCCAGATCACTCTTAACTGATAAATACTCAGTTTTACACCTGTATAATAGAATTTTTTTAAAAAGACCCTAGTTAGTCTGGCTGTTCTAGCTTCACTTGTATACTCATGAAAATTCCTGAGCACAGGCCTTTTGTTGCTCATTTACTATTCAGTTTGGAGCACAAACTTCTGAAGCTGCCTGTCCTCAAAATATCTTTCCATTGGTAATGCCTTAAGATTTCTGACAGCGGATTACAACTTTTATTTGTTCCTGTTGTGCTCCTACATAAATGGATAGCAATGGAACAGAAGAATGTGGATATTGCTGCTTTCCTATTCTTGCTGGAGTGCTGTTTGAGGTTTGGCATTCCCTCTAAGAATATGACGTGTTATTCCTTTCTTTGTACTGAGGATTAGTGTTTTGGAGTTTCACACAGCATGATACCTATGGTAAAAATCAGATAGTATATTTACTTTCTAATCAGCAAAAATTAAATGTTGGGGACCTATTGTTGAAAACCTACCAAATGCTTTAACAGGTAGATTTAACAGGATAGTTTGTAAGTAAAGCAGAATTTGTATGTCCCATAAGTCACTTCTGCCATACAAGTTCTTATTTTGATCTGTAAAACCTGTCATGTTTCTGGGTTCTATTTGCTTGTTTGGCCCTTCTACTCTCTGTACTTACTATCCAAAAACATAAAAGATGATGTTTTATTAGTAGCAGAGACCAGTCTCTAGTATTGCCTCTTGGTTTTGGGCCATTTTATTTCATGTTTGCCTGCTGGTAGTATTGCAGGTGATCCAACATTTTCTTCAGAAAACTCTGACTTTTGTCTCTGCAGAACAGGATCTGTTTTTGTGATTAATTTTTGGCTATGTTCTCTGTTTGAGATAGATTTGGGATAAATCTAATACCTCACTAGGAAATTGTCACTACTTCTTCAAAAAAGAGCTGCTAATTCTTATTGGTAAACGGCAGAGGAGTTTGCTTCTGTGGTCTCTGAATTTGAAACTGTTAGCTTGGGACTTAAAAAGCCTTTATCCTTTCTTTAGCCACGAATGTAGCCAGCAGATAAGTATCTGTCTGTGATCCAGATACTGTTAAAAAAGATTACAGAATAACACAGAATGAGTATGGGTTACTTTGTAGAATGACAAAAATCTTGTGTTTGAATGAAACACATAATTAAAAAATTCCAGATTCATCATGGATTCTATTTCATGTGATACAATTTTATCTTCACATTGAAGGAAACATAAATATGATGTAAATATAAAACTGGATACTTGTCTCATTCTATTTATCACATACAAATGGAGCTGGGGAGAAGTCACTCCTTTACTTAAAAAATTCTTTTTCAATCAATCAGATAATTCCTTCCAGGACCAGGTTGAGTTAACTACTTACCTGCTTTGTTTGCCAATAGAAAATACTGTGAAAATAGATGTGTTTATTTTCTTGCAGTGTTTCAATGGGTTCTTTAAAAATCTCCCTGTTTTCTTTGCCTAGTAGATATCTAGGATTATTTGTAAGAATATAGAAATAGTACCTGAAGTTTAAGTTGTGTTTTATTCCTCTTCAGTATAACTTCTGTAATGTTGCTTTGCTTGGCTCAGAGACCCTGCAATCCTGGATAGCCTGGATCTGACAGAGGAAGAGAGGCGTGTATTGATTGACAATATTAACAGACGTTTGACACCACAGGCAGTCAAAATCCGAGCTGGTGAGTTCTTCCCCCATGCTCTTTGAACGTGTCTTGACGCTTAGGTCAAGATAATGTATCTTGCTGCTAACTATAAACCCAATTAAAACTTACCGTTCATAATGCTGATACTTGAGTGGAATTGTTCAGAATTAAGACACCTTAATCAAGGATTGCTTTCAAAATGCCTATCTGGGTTCTATACCAAAGTGCAAGGTGGTTTGCCTTTTATTTTTCCTCCCGAAGTGCAGATTCCTTGGGACATGGACTGGTTGTCAGGATAGGTAATGCAGTCTGTCATGTTGCATTGGCACACAGATTAAATATTTTAGAGTTATTAATGCATCTACAATATTCTTTTTCATTATTCAGAATTTTAAATTCATTGATTCCTGACAGGATGATTGATTTCTCTCAGCACAGCTACAGCATATGCCTTAATCATTCGTCCATGAATGTGTGAAAGAAAGCATTTCCGACGGGTCGATTGCAAACCATTCAGCAGGATATATAAGCTCAAGCCTAGCACATCTCTAATGCATGAGCTAGTTTGTATCTTACTAAATTAGTGTGAGCAGAAAAAACACATGATTACATGACTTGAGAAGACATACTTCAAAACTGTAAATCTGGCTCTACAGAACAGCCTAAAGGCATGCTTGCCATTAAACAGATAGTGTAGCAGAATCACATTTTTAACTAGATTGAGGAATTGCCTCTGCTCTGCAAGTGTATATTGAGGAGCATTAACACTTGTTCATTACTGTGGAGAGAAAAGTTAAACCTTATCCTCATTACACGGAAGTCAAGAAGAGAGTACAAAAAGTAAGGTAATGTAAAATTCCTTTACCTATTGTTTTAGACTGCCAGGAGTCAACATAGGCTTCAAAAATTTGATTTGGTTGCCATGAAGAGTGAATTTGCTAACATGAATAGCACTTCAGCAGTTTTGAAAATAAAGTTACTTGATGAGCATGTTTTCTTACTTCCTTCATGCTGCCTATTTTGTGCTGATGGTCTAAGTCATTAATTTTGTCATCAGCACAAATGTAGAAACTTGGCATTGTCTTCTCATTCTGCAGCTGACTGGGATGGTCCTCTGTGAATTTGTTCCTGTTAGCTCAGAATTAGCAGGGTTTTGTGAGTCACCTGGAAGTGAGACCAACTTCTTTGTGTAGCTTAGTGTTGTGCTATTGCTATGCAGATGAAGAAATCTTTGTCTTTACACTGGTCAGGGTATTACAGATATTACCAGCATTAGTTTATGCCTTAATTTTCAAACACCTGCAAAAGGCTGTAGCTAACTATAATTCTAACCATATGTTAACCTTATAAAAATATATTGTAATGCTCCTCAAGTGATGCCACTGTGCCTCCGTTGTAATTGCTGACAGAATTCCACAACTTTGTGGATATGTTCCTTTTCAAGTTTCATTTTTCCTGATCTTTAATTTTCTCTGGTATTTCATCTCTCCATGTGAAATACATAATTATTCATGTTGTATTTATTGGATGAGAAGTGAGTGAATATGGGTGTATAGTTCTGTATCCTGGCCATTCCAAAGCACAATGTAAAACGTTGCATGTCTAAAGAATTTATAAAGACTTCTACCTCAACTTACAAGTTAAGCAAATGTAATACCTGCCTCAGATTTGGGAGCTACTGAGGCTCTCATTGTGGATAAACATTGGTTGCTAAAAAGATGTATTAAAGCTTAAATATTTTGCGGCTTTTGGTAACAGTAAAACTTTATTTTTTTGTATTTCTCTGTTCTAGATATTGAGGTGGCCTGTTATGGTTATGAAGGCATAGATGCAGTAAAAGAAGCTTTGAGAGCAGGCTTGAACTGTTCCACGGAGAACATGCCCATCAAAGTGAGTGTCAGTCTTAATAATGGAATCAAAAGCAGAGTTTTCTGATGCCCTCAGGGACCAGTAGTATGCAATTGCACTGGCCACATAAAGCCATGTGCCTGCTTTCAAAGTTCAGGAAGCTGTATTTATTCTGTTCTGTTTATTAAAGTCTAGTATTAGCACAGTACCTACCCACTGTTCCTTTATGCAGCTGTAAGTAGGGAGCAATAACTTTTATTTTCATGTATAAGATTGTGTAAGAAAAGGAAAGTTTGTTCCACTTACGTTTGAGTGTTGGTAGAATGAACGCTGTACCCAGGCCTAATTTTTCTTCCCCAACAGTTTTTGGATATTAAGTGTACTACTGAGTAAGTGTTTAAAAAAAAACCTTGCTTTTTGTTTGCTTTTTTCCTCAATCTTTACAATGTGGTAGATTAATCTGATAGCCCCTCCTCGTTATGTGATGACTACTACAACACTGGAGAGAACTGAAGGACTGTCTGTTCTGAATCAAGCCATGGCTGTAATTAAAGAAAAAATTGAGGAGAAGAGAGGAGTGTTTAATGTGCAGATGGAGGTAAGAACACGTTACATTCTAAAATACGACTTTTTTCCTTGCAATATTTCTAAAGTAGAGGAAGATCAGTAGCACTGATCTAAGAAATCTTAGCAAAAAGGTTGCAAAAAAATCTGAACCTCTCTGTTCCTGAAATAAACATGGGCAAAAAAATCTAATTTCCCTGGGTTTTATTGTGTGACTTCAGGATGTATTTTATCTCTTGCTCTTTACATAGAATCAGTCTACAAATATATGTGACCTTTCTTTATGACTGTTTGCCTTGTGTTCTGGTTTGGTTTTTTTCAGCCTAAGGTGGTTACTGACACAGATGAGACTGAGCTTGCAAGGCAGTTGGAAAGACTGGAGAGGGAAAATGCTGAAGTGGATGGGGATGACGATGCTGAGGAAATGGAAGCCAAAACAGAAGACTAAATGTTCTGGGATACTTAAAAGAGACACCATATGAAAATTAGAAACCCTACTGCAAACACTCTGGACTAAATATTTCCACTATTGAAAACTTCAAAAGCAAATATTTGAAGTGTTTTCCTGCTTCAAAAAGACCAAAATGTAAAAGGCTCTTCTAAATAAGGTTTAGTGCAACACCTTGCATAAATTGAATCCTTGAGAAGGAAGGTGCTTAGTCCAATTCAGGACACAGATCTGGCCAGAAGGAGTTTGCAGCCCCGTACTTAACACTTTTCATACATAACAATTCCTTATTGCTGATTACAGTTCAGTGCATCTGTTAATCTTCCCTGGGAGCAGCAAAAACAAGCAAGTGGAACAGTTCTATACAAAATGTATTTGAGCAAATATTCAATAAATTTCTGGGCTGTGTAACTCTGAGGTTTTGAGTTTTTTCCTCCTGTCACATGGCCTAGAGTGGTGTGAATATCAAACCTGGAACGGTATCATCAGTGGGTGACCACTCTTTAACATTGAAAGGGCTTTCTTTTGTTTGCTTTAAATCAAGCTGTGAATGAGTGGAACAAAATGTTTTATATTAACAGATGTTTTACTTGCAAGTTTGTTCATGCAGACTTTTTTTAATTAGCATTCCCTCTGTTTATCATCTGCATTTAGGGGCTGAGAACTTGAAAACTTTGAAAATAGCTTGTTTCCATTCCAGTAAACATAGCTGATAAATGAAAAGCTACATATAGTTGCACTTTGCTCTGATAGGTGAATATAGCAAGAGCTTTAATGAGCTTACATACTTCAAAACCAGCAGCACTGTATGTGAGCTCACTGCAACATGACCTTCAGTTCCGCCTACTCTACATCCCATTTACACTGGACTGAGTTACTCACTCTAGAAAAGAATCTGTTTATCTTCTCTGAAGAAGAGAAACAAGATGTGCTTTCTAAATTAGAGTTTAAAAAAGAATTTTAAAATCCTCTTTTCCTTGTCAGTGGGCAGGGTGCAGTGCCGGGGCTTCGCCACTGGAGTAAGACACTGAGCGCGTTTTTTGGCACCGGCAGCGTGCAGGTCCCGTGCTTCATCACAGGAGGGAGACACTGAGCCCATCCTGGGGTTTTGGCAGGGTGCAGTGCCGGGGCTTCGACACAGGAGCGAGACACTGAGTGTGTCTTGTGGGTCAGGCAGGGTGCCGTTCCTGTGCTTCGCCCCAGGGGGGTGATGCTGAGGGTGTCTTATGAAACCGGCACGTGGCAGTGCCTGAGTTTGGCCGCTGGAGGGAGACACTGAGCGCGTCTTGCGCAGACAGGGTGAAGTTCCCATGCATCAGCACAGGAGAGAGACACTGAGCCCATTCTGGGGCGCCGGGAGGGTGCAATGCCAGGGCTTCTCCGAAAGGAGGGAGACACTGAATGCATGTTGTGGGGTCGGCAGCGTGCAGGGCCGTGCCTTTGGCACAGGAGGGAGACACTCAGTGTGTCCTGTGGCTCTGGCAGGCTGCTGTTCCCATGGCGTTCCACAGTAGGGAGACACTGGGTGCATCTTGTGGTGCAGGCATGGTGCAGTTCCCATGCTCCACCACAGGAGAGAGACACTGAGCCCATCCTGGGGCGCCGGCAGGGTGCTATGCTGGGGCTTCTGCACAGGAGGGAGACACTCATTGTGTCCTGTGGCGCTGGCAGGCTGCAGTTCCAGTGGTGGGCCACAGGAGGGAGACACTGGGTGCATCCTGTGGTGCAGGCATGGTGCAGGTCCCGTGTATCACAACAGGAGGATGACACTAAGCCCCTCCTGTGCCATCGGCAGGATGCAGTGCCGGGGCTTCGCCACAAGAGGGAGGCTCTGGGCGCATCTTTTGATGCAGGCAGGGTGCAGGTCCCATGCTTCATCAGAGGAGGGTGACACTAAGCCCCTCCCGTGCTGTCAGCAGGGTGCAGTGCCGGGGCTTCGTCACAGGCGGGAGACACTGAGCACGTCTTGTGGTACCAGCAGGGTGAAGGTCCCGTGATTCACCACAGGAGGGAGACAGCGACCCCATTCTGTGCTGTCGGCAGGGTGCAGTGCTGGCGCTCAGACACAGGAAGGAGGCACTGAGCGCATCTTGTGGTGCAGGTAGGGTGCCGTTCCTTTGCTTTGCCCCAGGGGGGAGACGCTGAGAGTGTTTTGTGGCACTGGCACAGTGCAGTGCAGGGATTTGGCCACTGGAGGGAGACACTGAGCGCGTCTTGTGCAGACAGGGTGCAGTTCCCGTGCTTCGACCCAGGAGGGAGACACTGAGCCCATCCTGTGGTGTTGGCTGGGTGCAGTGCTGGCGTTCAGACACAGGAGAGAGACACTGAGCCCTCCTGTACTGCTGGCAGGGTGCAGTGCTTAGCCTTTGCCACAGTGGGGAGACACTGAGCCCACCCTAGGGCGCAGTCAGGCTGCAGTTCCGAGATTCTCCACAGGAGTGAGACACTGAGCACCACCTGCGGTGCCGGCAGGGTTCAGTGCCAGGGCTTTGCCACAGGAGGGAGACACTGAGTGTGTTTAGTGGAGGAGGCAGGGTGCAGGTCCTGTGCTTCGCCACATGAGGACAACACTAAGCATCTCCTGGGCTGCCGGCAGGGTGCAGTGCCAGGGCTTCGCCACTGGAGTAAGACACTGAGCACGTTTTTTGGTGCCGGCAGTGTGCAGGTCCCGTGCTTCATCACAGGAGGGAGACACTGAGCCCATCCTGGGGTTTTGGCAGGGTGCGGTGCCGGGGCTTCGACACAGGAGCGAGACACTGAGTGCGTCTTGTGGGGCAGGCAGGGTGCTGTTCCTGTGCTTCGCCCCAGGGGGGTTACACTGAGAGTGTCTTATGACACCAGCATGTGGCAGTGCCTGGGTTTGGCCACTGGAGGGAGAAACTCAGCACGTCTTCTGCAGACAGGGTGGAGTTCCCATGCATCAGCACAGGAGAGAGACACTGAGCCCATCCTGGGGCGCTGGGAGGGTGCAATGCCAGGGCTTCTCCACAGGAGGGAGACACTGAACGTGTGTTGTGGGGCCAGCAGCGTGCAGTGCCGGGCCTTTGGCACAGGAGGGAGACACTCAGTGTGTCCTGTGGCGCTGGCAGGCAGCAGTTCCCGTGTTGTGCGACAGGAGGGAGACACAGGATGCGTCTTGTGGTGCAGGCATGTTGCAAGTCCCATGCGTTGCAACAGGAGGACGACACTAAGCCACTCCTGTGCTATCGGCAGGGTGCAGTGCCGGGGCTTCACCACAAGAGGGAGGCTCTGAGCGTCTTTTGATGCAGGCAGGGTGCAGGTCCCGTGCATCATCAGAGGAGGGCAACACTAAGCCCCTCCTGTCCTGCCGAAAGGGTGCAGTGCCGGGCCTTTGGCACAGGAGAGAGACACTCAGTGTGTCCTGTGGCGCTGGCAGGCTGCAGTTCCCGTGTTGTGTGACAGGAGGGAGACACTGGGTGCATCTTGTGGAGGAGGCTGGGTGCACGGCCTGTGCTTTGCCACAGGAGGACGACAATAAGCCCCTCCTGTGCTGTCAGCAGGGTGCAGTCCCGGCTCCCATCCTAGGACGCAGTCAGGCTGCAGTTCCAGGGACCCTCCACAGGAGGGAGACACTGAGCCCATCCGGTGCAGTCAGAAGAGTGTAGTGTTGGGGCTCTGCCACATGGGGGAGTCACTGAGCGCCTCTGGTGGTGACAGCAGCATGCAGTGCCATGCCTTCGGCAAAGGAGGGAGACACTCAGTGTGTCCTGTGGTGCTGGCAGGCTGCAGTTCCAGTGGTGGGCCACAGGAGGGAGACACTGGGTGCGTCTTGTGGTGCAGGCATGGTGCAAGTCTCGTGCGTCGCAACAGGAAGACGACACTAAGTCACTCCTGTGCTGCGGCAGGGTGCAATGTCGGGGCTTCATCAGAGGAGGGCGACACTAAGCCCCTACTGTGCGGTCGGCAGGGTGCAGTGCAGGGGCTTCGCCATAGGAGGGAGACACTGAGCACGTCTTGTTGTGCCGGCCGGGTGCAGTTCTTGTCCTTCTATACAGGAGGGAGACACTGAGCATGACTTTTGGCACCGGCACGGTGAAATTCTGAGGTTTGGCCACAGGAGGGAGACACTGAACGCGGGTTGTGGGGCCGGCAGCGTGCAGTGCTGGGCCTTCCGCACAGGAGGAAGACACTCAGTGTGTCCTGTGGTGCTGGCAGGCAGCAGTTCCCTTTGTGTTCCAGTGGAGGGAGACACTGGGTTCGTCTTGTGGTGCTGGCATGGTTCAGTTCCCATGCTTCACTACAGGAGGGAGACACTGAGGCCCTCCTCTTCTGACGAAAGGGTGCAGTGCCAAGCCTTCGCCACAGGAAGGAGACACTCAGTGTGTCCTGTGGCGCTGGCAGGCTGCAGTTTCCGTGTTGTCCCACAGGAGGGAGACACTGGGTGCGTCTAGTGGTGCAGGCAGGGTGCAGGTCCCGTGAAACAGAGGGGATACTGCGCAGAGAGAGAGGGAGCGAGAGAGAAGCACTTTGCCCCAGCTTCAGTCTTCCAGAACTCATGCACGTGGAGTTCCCAGAGAAGGTAGCGCGCGTGGGGAATGTTTTCTCCGTGTAACCGCTTCTGTTCGTATCTTTGCCGCACTGTAGACAGCCGTTCGCTTCTTTGTCCTGCTTTGTGAGTGAATAGGGCCTTGCTGGCAAAGGTGCGTCTTCGGAGGGCAGAAGGCAAGGTGAGATCCCGGCACATCACGGTGCTGCTGTGCTCCCTGGATTACACATCCAAACTGCACCAGCAGGCATAGCAGCATGCAGACTCATCTCAAAAGGATGTTTCCCGCTGCCACGGACGTCTGGCAGCACTGACACTCCGGGGATACTGTTCAGAGAGAGGGCGCGAGAGAGAGAGAGAAGCACTTTGCCCCAGCTTCAGTCTTACAGAACTCATGCACTTGAAGTTCCCAGAGAAGGTAGGATGCATGGAGAATGTTTTCTCCATGTAGCTGCTTCTGTTCGCATCTTTGCTGCAGTGCAGATTGCATTTCGCTTCCTTCTCCTGCTTTGCGAGCGAATAGCGCCTTGCCGGCAAAGGTGCGCTTTTGGTGGGCAGAAGGCGAAGTGAGATCCCAGCACATCGCCGTGCTGCTGTGCTCCCTGGATTACACATCCAAACTGCACGAGCAGGCATAGCAGCATTCACGCTCATCTCAAAAGGATGTTTCCCACTGCCACGAAAGTCTGGCGCCACTGACCCTTCAGTGATACTGTTAAGGGAGTGAGGGAGCAAGAGAGAGGGGAACATTTTGCCACCAACTTCAGTCTTACAGAACTCATGCACTTGGAGTTCCCAGAGAAGGTAGCGTGCATGGAGAATGTTTCCTCCACGCAGCCGCTTCTATTTGTATCTTTGCCGCACCGTAGACAGCCGTTCGCTTCTTTCTCCTGCTATGCGAGCGAATAGCACCTTGCCGGGGAAGGTGCGCCTTCAGAGGGCAGAAGGCAAGGCGAGATCCCGGAACGGCGCGGTGCTGCTGTGCTCCATGGATTACACATCCAAACTGCACCAGCAGGCATAGCAGCATTCACGCTCATCTCCAAAGGATGTTTCCCACTGCCACAGACGTCAGGTAACAGTGATGCTCAGGCACAATATGCAGAGGGAGAGGGATCGAGAGAGAGAGAAGCACTTTCCTCCAGCTTCAGTCTTACAGAACTCATGCACTTGGTGTTACCAGAGAAGGTAGCGTGCCTGGAGAATGTTTTCTCCACGTAGCCACTTCTGCTCGCATCTTTGCCACACTGCAGACAGCCATTCACTTCTTTCTCCTGCTATGCGAGCTAATAGCACCTTGCTGGCAAAGGTGCGCCTTCGGCGGGCACAAGGCGAAGCGAGCGGCCGGCACGGTGCCCTGATACTGTGCTCCCTGGATTTCACATCCAAACTGCACCAGCAAGCATAGCAGCATTCACACTCATCTCAAAAGGATGTTTCGCTCTGCCACGAAAGTCTGGCGCCACTGACACTTCAGGGATACTGCTCAGGGAGAGAGGGCGTGAGAGAGAGGGAAGCACTTTGCCCCAGCTTCAGTCTTACAGAACTCATGCACTTGGAGTTCCCAGAGAAGGTAGTGTGCGTGGAGAATGTTTTCTCCATGTAGCAGCTTCTGTTCACATCTTTGCTGCAGTGCAGATAGCATTTCGCTTCCTTCTCCTGCTTTGCGAGCGAATAGCGCCTTGCCGGGGAAGGTGCCCTTTTGGCGGGCAGAAGGCGAAGTGAGCTCCCAGCACATCCCCGTGCTGATGTGCTCCCTGGATTACACATCCAAACTGCACCAGCAGGCATAGCAGCATGCAGGCTCATCTCCAAAGGATGTTTGCCGCTGCCACGGACGTCAGGTAACACTGATGCACAGGCACAATATGCAGAGACGGAGCGAGAGAGAGAGAGAAGCACTTTCCCCCAGCTTCAGTCTTACAGAACTCATACACTTGGTGTTACCAGAGAAGGTAGCACGGGTGGAGAATGTTTTCTCCACGCAGCCGCTTCTGTTCGCATCTTTGCCATACTGCAGACAGCCGTTCACTTCTTTCCCCTGCTATGCGAGCGAATAGCGCCTTGCCGGCGAAGGTGTGTCTTTGGCGGGCACAAGGCGAAGGGAGGAGCCGGCACGTCGCGGTGCTGCTGTGCTCCCTGGATTTCACATCCAAACTGCACCAGCAGGCATAGCAGCATTCACGATCATCTCCAAAGGATGTTTGCCGCTACCACGGACGTCTGGCAGCACTGACATACGTGAGCACAATGAGCAGAGAGAGAGGGAGTGAGAGAGAGAGAGATGCACTTTGCCCCAGCTTCAGTCTTACAGAACTCATGCACTTGGAGTTCCCAGAGAAGGTAGTGTGTGTGGAGAATGTTTCCTCCATGTGGCAGCTTCTCTTTGCATTTTTGTTGCACTGCAGATAGCATTTCGCTTCCTTCTCCTGGTTTGCGAGCTAATAGCGCCTTGCTGGCAAAGGTGCGTCTTCGAAGGGCTCAACAATAAGGAAGCGGTTGGCACATGGCTGTGCTGCTGTGCTCCCTGGATTACACATCCAAACTGCACCAGCAGGCATAGCAGCATTCACACTCATCTCCAAAGGATGTTTCCCGCTGCCACGGACGTCTGGCAGCACTGACACTCCGGGGATACTGTTCAGAGAGAGAGGGCGCGAGAGAGAGAGAGAAGCACTTTGCCCCAGCTTCAGTCTTACAGAACTCATGAACTTGGAATTAGGCATAGCAGCATTCACGCTCATCTCCAAAGGATGTTTCCCGCTGTCACGGATGTCTGGCAGCACTGACATACGTGAGAACAATGATGAGAGAGAGAGGGAGTGAGAGAGAAAGAGAAGCACTTTGCCCCAGCTTCAGTCTTACAGAACTCATGCACTTGGAGTTCCCAGAGAAGGTAGCGTGTGTGGAGAATGTTTCCTCCACATACCCGCTTCTGTTGGCATTTTTGTTGCAGTGCAGATAGCATTTTGCTTCCTTCTCCTGCTTTGCGAGCAAATAGCGCCTTACCGGCAAAGGTGGGCTTTCGGCAGGCAGAAGGCGAAGCAAGCGGCCGGCACGGTGCCCTGATACTGTGCTCCTTGGATTTCACATCCAAACTGCACCAGCAGGCATAGCAGCATTCATGCTCATCTCCAGGGGATGTTTCGCTCTGCCGCGAACGTCGGGAAGCACTGACACTCCGGGGATACTGTTCAGAGGGAGAGGGAGCGAGAGAGAGAGAGAGAGAAGCACTTTGCCCCAGCTTCAGTCTTACAGAACTCATGCACATGGCGTTACCAGAGAAGGTAGCATGCGTGGAGAATGTTTTCTCGACGTAGCCGCTTCTGTTCGCATCTTTGCTGCAGTGCAGATAGCATTTCGCTTCTTTCTCATGCTTTGCGAAAAAATATCGCCTTGCCGGAGAGGGTTTTGGCAGGGTGCAGTGCCGGGGCTTCGACACAGGAGCGAGACACTGAGTGCATCTTGTGGGTCAGGCAGGGAGCCATTCCTGTGCTTCGCCCCAGGGGGGTGATGCTGAGAGTGTCTTATGACACCGGCACGTGGCAGCACCTGGGTTTGGCCGCTGGAGGGAGACACTGAGCGCGTCTTGCGCAGACAGGGTGAAGTTCCCATGCATCAGCACAGGAGAGAGACACTGAGCCCATCCTGGGGCGCCGGGAGGGTGCAATGCCAGGGCTTCTCCGAAAGGAGGGAGACACTGAATGCATGTTGTGGGGTCGGCAGCGTGCAGTGCTGTGCCTTCGGCACAGGAGGGAGACACTCAGTTTGTCCTGTGGCGCTGGCAGGCTGCTGTTCCCGTGATTTTCCACAGTAGGGAGACACTGGGTGCGTCTTGTGGTGCAGGCATGGTGCAGTTCCCATGCTCCACCTCAGGAGAGAGACACTGAGCCCATCCTGGGGCACCGGCAGGGTGCAATGCTGGGGCTTCTGCACAGGACGGAGACACTCATTGTGTCCTGTGGCACTGGCAGGCTGCAGCTCCAGTGGTGGGCCACAGTAGGGAGACACTGGGTGCATCTTGTGGTGCAGGCATGGTGCACGGCCCGTGCATCGCCCCAAGAGGACGACACTAAGCCACTCCTCGGCTGTCGGCAGGGTGCAGTGCCGGGGCTTCACCACAAGAGGGAGGCTCTGGGCATCTTTTGATGCAGGCAGGATGCAGGTCCCGTGCGTCACCAGAGGAGGGCGACACTAAGCCCCTCCTGTTCTGCCGAAAGGGTGCAGGGCCGTGCCTTCGGCACAGGAGGGAGACACTCAGTGTGTCCTGTGGCGCTGGCAGGCTGCAGTTCCCGTGTTGTGCGACAGGAGGGAGACACTGGGTGCATCTTGTGGTGCAGGCATGGTGCACGGCTCATGCTTTGCCCCAGGAGGATGACAATAAGCCCCTCCTGGGCTGTCAGCAGGGTACAGTGCCGGGGCTTCGCCACAGGAGGATGACACTGAGCACGTCTTGTTGTGCCAGCCGGGTGCAGTTCCCGTGCTCCTATACAGGAGGGAGACACTGAGCGTGACTTTTGGCACCGGCACGGTGAAATTCTGAGGTTTGGCCACAGGAGGGAGACACTGAAAGCGGGTTGTGGGGCCGGCAGCATGCAGTGCTGGGCCTTCGGCACAGGAGGGAGACACTCAGTGTGTTCTGTGGTGCTGGCAGGCAGCAGTTCCCTTTGTGTTCCAGTGGAGGGAGACACTGGGTTCGTCTTGTGGTGCTGGCATGGTTCAGTTCCCATGCTTCACTACAGGAGGGAGACACTGAGGCCCTCCTCTTCTGACGAAAGGGTGCAGTGCCAAGCCTTCGCCACAGGAAGGAGACACTCAGTGTGTCCTGTGGCGCTGGCAGGCTGCAGTTTCCGTGTTGTCCCACAGGAGGGAGACACTGGGTGCATCTAGTGGTGCAGGCAGGGTGCAGGTCCCGTGAAACAGAGGGGATACTGCGCAGAGAGAGAGGGAGCGAGAGAGAAGCACTTTGCCCCAGCTTCAGTCTTCCAGAACTCATTCACTTGGAGTTCCCAGGGAAAGTAGCATGCGTGGAGAAGGTTTACTCCACGTAGCCACTTCTGTTCGCATCTTTCCTGCACTGCTGACAGCCGTTCGCTTCCTTCTCCTGCTAAGCGAGCAAATAGAGCCTTGCCGCCTAAGGTGAGTCTTCAGTGGCCACAAGGCGAAGCGAGCTTCCGGCACGGCGCGGTGGTGCTGTACTCCCTGGATTTCACATCCAAACTGCACCAGCAGGCATAGCAGCATGCAGGCTCATCTCCAAAGGATGATTCCCGTTGCCACAAACGTCTGGCAGCACTGAGACTCTGCGGCACAATGTGCAGAGAGAGAGGGCGCGAGAGAGAGAGAGAAGCCCTTTGCCCCAGCTTCAGTCTTACACAACTCATGCACTTGGAGTTCCCAGAGAAGGCAGCGTGCGTGGCGAATGTTTTCTCCAAGTAGCTGCTTCTGTTCGTATCTTTGCCGCACCGCAGAGAGCTGCCTGCTTCTTTCTCGCGCTTTGCGAGCCAAGGACGCCTAGCCGCCACAGGGGCAGCTTGGGTGGCCACAAGGCGAATCGAGCGGCCGGCACGGCACTCTGCTGCTGTGCTCACTGCATTTCACATCCAAACTGCACCGGCAGGCATAGCAGGATGCGGGCTCATCTCCAAAGGATGTTTCCCGCTGCCACGATTGTCTGGCAGCACTGGCAGTCGGGGCAGAATGTGCAGAGAGAGAGGGAGCGAGAGAGAGAGAGAAGCACTTTGCCCCACCTACAGTCTTACAGATCTCGTGCAGTTGGAGTTCCCAGAGAAGGTGGCGTGCGTGGAGTATGTTTGCTCCACGTAGCCTCTTCTGTTCACATGTTTTCCGACTGCAGAGTGCTACCCGCTTCTTTCTCGCGCTTTGCGAGTAAGGGCGCCTAACCGGCGAACGTACGTTTTAGGCAGCCACAAGGCAAAGCAAGCTCCCGGCACGATGCGATGCAGCTGTGATACCTGGATTACACATGCAAACTGCACCAGAGGGCATAGCAGCATGCAGGCTCATCTCCAAAGGATGTTTCCCGCTGCCACAATGGTCTGGCAGCTCTGGCACTACGGGCACAATGTGCAGAGAGAGACGGAACAAGAGAGAGAGAGAAGCACTTTGCCCCACCTTCAGTCTTACAGCACTTCTGCAGTTGGAGTTCCCAGCGAAGGTAGCATGCCTGGAGAATGTTTTCTCCATGTAGCCTCTTCTGTTCGCATCTTTGCCAGTGCGCAGATGGCCGCCCGCCTGTTTCTTGCGCTTTGAGAGGCCAAGGGCGCCTAGCCGCCCAAGGTTTCGTCTTAGGTGCCCACAAGGCAAAGCGAGCAGCCGGCACGGCGCCCTGCTGCCGTGCTCCCTGCATTTCACATCCAAACTGCACTGGCAGGCATAGCAGCATGTGGGCTCATCTCCAAAGGATGTTTCCCTCTGCCATGAAAGCCTGGGAGCACTTGCCCTTGGGGCACAATGTGCAGAGAGAGAAGGAAGGAGGGAGAGAGAGAAGTATTTTGCCCCAGCTTCAGTCTTACAGCACTCGTTCCGTTGGAGTTCCCAACGAAGGTAACGTGCGTGGAGAATGTTTTCTCCATGTAGCCTCTTCTGTTCACATCTTTGCCAGCCCGCAGAGAGCCGCCCAATTCTTTCTCGCACTTTGCGAGCAAAGGGCGTCTAGCCGGCTAAGGTACGTCTTAGGCGGCTACAAGGCACAGCGAGCGCCCGGCATGGAGCGGTGCTGCTGTGCTCCCACCATTTAACATCCAAACTGCATCAGCAGGCATAGCAGGATGCAGGCTCATCTCCAAAGGATGTTTCCCACTGTCACGATGGTCTGGCAGCACTGGCACTTGGGGCAGAATGTGCAGAGAGAGAGGGAGCGAGAGAGAGGGAGAAGCACTTTGCCCCACCTTCAGTCTTACAGAACTCGTGCAGTTGGAGTTCCCAGAGAAGGTTGCGTGGTGAATGTTTTCTCCACGTAGCCTCT
The DNA here is from genome assembly GCA_036630365.1 of Acanthiza pusilla. Taxonomy (NCBI): domain Eukaryota; kingdom Metazoa; phylum Chordata; class Aves; order Passeriformes; family Acanthizidae; genus Acanthiza; species Acanthiza pusilla. The sequence goes on along the minus strand of JAXCHO010000396.1, from coordinate 86,841 downwards.
TCTGTTTGCATCTTTGCCAGTGCGCAGAGAGCTGCCCACTTCTTTCTCACACTTTGCGAGCCAAGGTCGGCTAGCCGGCGAAGGTGAGGCTTGGGCGGTCAGAAGGCGAGGCAAGTAGCTGACACGGCGCGGTGCTGCTATGCTCGCTGCATTTCACATCCAAACTGCACCGGCAGGCATAGTAGCATGCAGGCTCATCTCCAAAGGATGTTTCTTGCTGCCACGAACATCTGGCAGCTCTGGTACTACGGGCACAATGTGTAGAGAGAGAGGGAACAAGGGAGAGAGAGAAGCACTTTGCTCCACCTTCAGTCTTACAGCACTCGGGCAGTTGGAGTTCCCAGAGAAGATAGCATGCGTGGAGAATGTTTTGTCCAGGTCGCCTCTTCTGTTCATGTCTTTGCCAGCCCGCAGAGAGCCGCCCGCTTCCTTCTCGCTCTTCGCGAGTAAAGGGCGCTTAGCCGGTGAAGGTACGTCTTAGGCGGCTGTGGTTGCAGTGTATTAGAGCTCTTTCTGTTCCTTCTGATGGAGAACATAGATAAGTTGCATTCTTTTACTTTCTTAATCTCTGTGTTTGGTATTAGGTGTCATTTAGTTGTGACCAATGGGTTTAGGAGGTGGATTCTTTGCTTGCCAGTAGTTGCTGGAATATGAATGGATATAAAAACCCTTTCTTGTAAATTAACTTCCCTTTTCCGCCATTTTTCGTTCGTCTGCCTGGTTTCTCTCAGCCAGTTTCTGCACCCACGGGGACCTGGAAGCCACATTTGGTGACCGCTGGCGTGTGTTCCTGGGGTAGGTGAAGCCCTCCCTGCCCCCCTGCGTTCCCCTCCCGCCCTCCCGGGTTCGGAGGTGCCATGCCGGACACCGCTGATGCGTTGGGGCCTCCCTTGAACCCTGGCCTGGATGTTTGGGGCCCCGTTCAAGCTAAGGTCGCTGATAGCCTGTTCGATGAATTATTATCGTGGTTTCAGGAGAAGGGACACTTTCACATTTCGCGCCAGCTGCCCTCATACAGAGGGTGGTTTCAGCTCGGGGAATTTTTGTGGGCCGAATTCTGTTTTGGACGAGTGGATACTCTCTGTCTGTGACCCATTTGGAGGCAAGTCCTGGATTTTTTAAGGGATGAATCCCTGGGGTTTGAAGACGCCATTTCTGGTTCGGCTTCCCCGGCTCCCCTGTCTCCCTCGGCCCCACCGCGCCCTTCCGAGACTGATGGGCTCCCCCCTCCCCCTGTGGTGCCTGGGCGGTACCTTTCGCCGAAAGACTGCAGACCTCAGAGGTACCATACCCTGCGAGAAGCTTTGGCTGAATTCTTGGCCCGGGAGAAGGCAGCTGGCGCGGGTGGAGCCACTCCGGTTCCTGGCGTGGGGCCAGGTTCCCTGCCCGCTTCTCTGGGAGCGGGGGGGTGCGGTGCCTACCATTCCAGCAGCGGTTTGGGGTCCAGGCCGCTTGCAGCCGTGTGCTTTCCCGTGCGTATGCTGGTCCAGGCGGCCCTGTGGGGCCGGCCTGGCCAGCCCGCGGCTGCGGGGGAAGTCCCCACAGTGTCGGCCGCGTGCCAGACAGAGGTGGGGCCAGTGGATGCCCCGCACACCGCTGCCGTGCAGGCGCTGGAGCCGGGGGAAGCTGCTGGGGCCGTGCGCCCACTTGAATCTGCTGCTGCTGCACCCCCCCAGCCAGTGTTGAGCAGGAGCTGCCCCTGCCACTCCACGGAGTGGAGGCTCATTCTCCCTGCCCACCCCGGCGGAGGTGCCCGGCTCTGGCCCCTGCCTTGGCCCTGGCTCCACAGGGCTGATGGGGGTGGGGCTGGACCTGGACTGGCCCCTGGGGGGCGGTTCCCATGGCAAGCAGTGGCGCTGTGGCTTGAGGTGCCCAGTTTAACCCCTGCGTGTCCAACTGAGATTCTGGATCGTATCTTTCAAAGAGTCGATCTCCTCCCTGCTGCGCTGGAGTGACTTTTGGATAAAATAGACATATTCCCTGTTCTTTTTGATTGTCTTTTGCAAGGATTTGAAGGGGTCTCTGGTACCCTCTTGGAGTTATTGGACGTTACTCGTCAGAGCAGGCTTGACGAGCGGTCATCTGACTCCAGGGCTGCTTCTCTGACAGACTGGCATTCCTCAGATGGTCGTGCCTCTGTTGCTATGGTCACAGACCATGCAGAGTCCGTGCACTCTATGCCTTGTTCTGGCCCTGGGGGTGTTGCTGCTGTCCCGCGCTCCTCTGCTCCTCCTAGCCTGCCCTCAGTGCAGGTCCTCTGTCCCCAGCCAATGCCCGTGCTCACCGGCCCTCCGTCCTTTGTGATAGGGGCAGGGGATGAGGCCCACGTGGAAGATTCAGATACTGATTTGGACGGTGTCTCTGGCTGTGGGAAGAAGAGAGAGCTGACACGGAGGAGGAGAAAGAGGCTGCTGCAGACCTAGTCGTGGCCAACCCATGGCCGTTCTATCACTTTGAGGACGCGGAATTCGAGGAAGTATTGGGACTGTGTCAAATTCGAAGCTTTGCAGGCAGGGGATTGGGATCTATTGGCTCGCATGGGGATGCCTCAGCCTCTGCCAGACACCATGGACACTGAAGTGACAGCTGTGGTTCCTTCAGCGGGTGGGCCCGTGGCCCAGGGTGATGTTAATGCAAGGGCAAGCCTTTCTGGTGTTTAAACCGGCCCCGAACACAGGCCAAACAGATCGCCATGATGTTATAGCTTGGAAAGTGGTCCAAGATCTACAGACCAAGGTGGCCAAATATGGGTTTGGCTCTCCTGAGGTCATGCTGCTTCCTCAGGCAGTAAACAGTGACCTCTTGGCGCCTTACGATATTAGGCACTTGGGCCAAGTTCTGCTTCACCCTATGCAGTTTAGAGTTTTTGAAGATAACTGGAGGCAGGCTGCTCAAAGGGCTGCAGAGGAAAACATACGCCTGCCTCCTGCCAGCCCTAGGCAGGGGGCTGGGGTGGAAGCTTTGATGGGACTTAAACCCTACGACAATCCTGACATGCAGGCCAGATGGGATCCTGAAGTATTGGAGCAGGCTCAGAAGATCGGCTTCGGTGCCCTTCTTAAGACATTCAATATGGCAGACCAAAAGGTACCATATACTATGATACGACAGGGCACGTCTGAGCCGTTCCTCAACTTCATTGAACGTTTGGCAGCTGCTTTGGAAAAACAAGTGGAAAATGAGGCTGTGAGAGATGTGTTGTGCAAACAACTGGCAAGAGACAATGCCAACGAGGACTGCAAGAGAATTATACAGACATTGCATGACGATGTCACCGCTGCTCAGATGGCCGTGGCTTGCTCCCAGGTGATACCACGGAGCTCAAAGAAGCCTGCTTTGGCTGCGTTTCTGCCACCTACTCAGGCTAACCCTGGCGGTGGGCGGAAGCAGACCAAGCCTGGGAACAGACGAAGACGCTCTAAGTCGCAGAAAAAGGGGAATGCAGGGAATGCAGTTTCCCAGTGCAGCAGGTGTGGTAGACCAGGGCATTCTGTGAAATGTTGCAGGGCCAAGTACCATGTGGACAGCTGGCCTTTGTCAGGAAACGGGAAGGGGGGCGCAAAACGGGGGAGTTGCTCTCCATCCCAAACCTTCCCCCAAAACAGGCTGCAAACACTGGCTTATCTGGTCAGTGTGGTGCCCCAGGGCCAGCCCCGGCCAACGTCGCCAGCATTGGCCCCTTCAGCCAGCGTGGAGACGATGCCCACGGGCCAGCCCGAGTCGACGTCTACACAGCCAGGACAGTCATCCTAGACTCTGATAGCCTTCACAGTGTCCCCTTGGATGTGCCCGAACCCCTGAGCCTGGGGTATGGTGCTCTCCTGGTGGGGAGGCCTGAGGTCACCCACCAAGGAATCTTTGTTCATCCAGATGTTATAGATGGGGATTCTATGGGCCAGATTCATGCTATGGTTTCCACATCAAGCCCCCCTGTCATGATCCCTGAGAAAACTCTCATTGCTCATTTAGTGCCTTTTGAGTCTCCTGTTCCCAGGGCTGAGCAGTGAGTCTGCGGAGGCAGCGACGCTGGGGTTCCAGACCTTCCGCAAATCTGCTGGGCCACAGACATCTCTAATCAGAGACCACAGCTGACGTGCACTCTGATCCTGCCAAGAGCCCGCCTGTGTTGAGTTCGACTTCGAGGTTTGATGGACACTGGTGCCAACGTAACAATTCTTTCCTCCTCTTCATGGTCTTCTACATGGCCTTTAGCCCCTGTGGGATCAGCTATTGTAGGGCTAGGAGGAGCCACGCAGAGCTGCTTAAGTGAATGGCCTGTATTGGTGAAAGACCCGGAGGGTCACGTGGCTGTAATCCAGCCCTATGTTACTTCGGCCCCACTTAACCTCTGGGGGAGGGACGTGCTGTCAGCACGGGGAGTTTGGATTGGAACAAATTTTTAATGGGGGTCACTGTACGCAAGGGCGCACCATACCTCACGCTATCCTTGCGATGGCTGACTGACACACCCGTATGGGAACCACAGTGGCCCTTGCCCAAAGAGAAATTAGCCCTTTGTCAGCTGGTTCAGGAACAATTGCAGCAGGGGCACATTGAGCCTTTTACTAGTCCCTGGAATACCTCCGTTTTCATGGTTAAGAAAAAATTGGGGAAATGGAGACTGCTGCAAGATCTCCAGAAAGTTAATGCAGTGATGGAAAGTATGGGGGCCTTACAGCCTGGAATGCCCTCACCTACAATGATCCCCGCAGAGTGGGAGATCCTGATCATTGATTTGAAGGATTGTTTTTTCACGATTCCTTTGCACCCCAACAACAGACCAAAATTTGCCTTTGCGGTGCCTGCAATTAACAATGCTGAGCCTGTAAAGAGATTTCAATGGAAAGTGTTACCTCAGGGTATGAAAAATAGCCCAACAATCTGTCAATGGTATGTCGCTCGGGCTTTGTCTGGTGTCCACGAGCAGTTCCCTAAGGCACTCTGCTACCATTATATGAATGATATCCTGGTGGCAGCATCCACCCAGGATGAGTTGCAGAGATTACAGCCTCGGCTACTTGCTGCCCTGCATTCCTATGGGTTGCAAGTGGCCCCAGACAAGAAGAGCCTCCTTGGAAATATTTGAGGGTCAAAATTTTGGATTGGACTGTACAACACCAAGAGGTGCAATTTTCAGACACTATCAAAACTCTGAAAGATGCCCAGAAGTTGCTTGGTACTATTAATTGGTTACGTCCTTATTTGCGACTAACCGCCTTGCAGCTTTCACTTCTCTTTTAAAGGGGGACCCTGATCTGAATTCACCTCGAAAGTTGACCCCGGAGGTGCGACGAGTGCTGAATGAGGTGCAACAAGCTGTTTCTGCTCGTCAGGTTTATCGAGTAGATCCCTCTGTTGATATCACTGTTTTTATTACCGCTCCAGATCTCCATCCCACAGGTATCATCGGCCAATGGAACAAACAATGGGCCGATCCTCTGCATGTTTTGGAATGGGTCTTTTTGCCCCATCAGCCAAAAAAGACAGCACCCACATTGTTCGAATTGATCGCATGTTTGATAATCAAATGCCGTCACCGATGTCTGCAGTTGATGGCCACAGATCCTGCCACCATCATTGTCCCAATTACAAGGGACATTTTTGAATGGAGCCTTGCTAACAGCGCTCCTTTGCAAAGTGCACTGCAGAACTTTTCAAGGCAGATTGCTTATCACCTGCCCAGTCATAAATTATTACAATTGGCAAATTCTACTAGCCTTGCCTTGCGACCAAAGAACAGTTGAGTGCCAGTGTGTGGTCCCACCATTTTTACGGATGGTTCTGGGAAAACGGGAAAAGCCATTGTTACCTGGAAGGAGGGATCCGAGTGGCAGGTACTGAAAAGCCATGAGTCAGGCTCTGCCCAACTGGTTGAACTAAGGGCAGTCACCTTGGCCTTTCAGTGGTTCTCTCAGGTGCCTTTGAATTTGGTCACGGATTCTGCTTATGTAGCAGATATAACTAAACATCTAGACTGTTCACTTCTGAAAGAAGTCAATAATGATGCTCTGTTTTCATTATTACAAGCTTTGTGGAATGCAATTCAGGCTCGAACACATCCATATTACATTTTGCACATTCGAAGCCACACCAAATTGGCAGGTTTTATAACAGAAGGCAATGCCAGGGTTGATATGCTAGCCAATCCTGCATGGATGGCGCCTCAGCCTGACAAAACTGCACAAGCCAAAGCTTCCCATGATTTCTTCCACCAGAGTGCACATACTCTGCAAAAGCAGTTCCAATTGACGCCAACCAAGGCTCGTGACATTGTCAGCGCTTGTGCTGATTGCCACGGACTCACTGCACCTCTGCCATCAGGGGTAAACCCCAGAGGCCTAAGGACCTTGCAGCTTTGGCAGACGGATGTGACACACATCCCTGAATTTGGCCAATTTAAGTATGTGCACATGTCTATTGACACCTTCTCCTCAGCCATGTGGGCAACTGCTCACACTGGAGAAAAGGGTCGTGATGTCATTGCCCATTGGAGATTAGCCTTCTCGGTCCTGGGCGTGCCATCTGTGATGAAAACCGACAATGGCCCTGCCTATGCCTCGCAGAAGACACGGCAGTTCTTGCACCTATGGGGTGTGGACCATAAGTTTGGTATTCCACATTCCCCAACTGGTCAGGCGATTGTGGAATGTGCGCATGGTACTCTGAAGCGCGTTCTGGAAAAACAAAAAGGGGGAATGCATGGGGAATCTCCACAGAGCCAGCTGGAAAAAGCCTTGTATACAATTAATCATCTCACTGTACCACCAAATTTGAATAATCCTGTAATTTTGAACCATTTTCTCTCATTGCAGTAATCGGGTGAGTTGCACTTGCCCCAGGCGAAGGTTTGGATTCGAAACCTACTTACTAAAACCTTGGAAGGCCCCCATGAGCTTATTACTTGGTGCTGTGGGTACGCTTGCGTCTCCACAGATACTGGAGTGCAGTGGCTGCCTGCGAGATGTGTTCGTCCTGATCTGCGACTTCAAAAGCAGAACCAGCGACCTCAAAACAATTACCAAGATGCTGACCATCAGGCAGATGGTCCTTCTACAAGCAGAGACCGAATTTCATCTTTTATTATGGAGTCAGAAAATTAAGAACTTTCAGTAGAACTAAGTTTTGATAGATATATCATTTCTGGCATTGCTTGAAAGTCTCCCTGTCCACCTTTAATCAGCGGCTGGTTTGGGCCCTGTCAGTGGCTGGCCACCACTGGCAGACCGCTTATCAGTATTTAATTCGGGATCTCCTTGGTAGCTGGCCACTGCCAAGCAGATCCCTCATGCTGAGCTCATTTTCCCTTCTTAGGGAGCTAGTGGGGACCACAAGCAATACCTTTGTTTTGCTTTTCTTTTTTTTAAAAAACAAAAAGGGGGAATTGTGGTTGCACTGTTTCAGAACTCTTTCTGTTCCTTCTCACAGAGAACATAGATAAGTTGCATTCTTTTACTTTATTAATCTCTGTGTTTGGTATTAGGTGTCATTTAGTTATGACCAATGGGTTTAGGAGGTGGATTCTTTGCTTGCCAGTAGTTGCTGGAATATGAATGGATATAAAAACCCTTTCTTGTAAATAAACTTCCCTTTTCCGCCATTTTTCATTCATCTGCCTGGTTTCTCTCAGCCAGCTTCGGCACCCACGGGGACCTAGAAGCCACAGGCGGCTACAAGGCAAAGCGAGCGGCCGGCATGGCACGGTGCTGCTGTGCTCCCACCATTTAACATCCAAACCGCACCAGAGGGCATAGCAGCATGTGGGCTCATCTCCAAAGGATGTTTCCCGCTGTCACGAATGTTTGGCAGCACTTGCACTTGGGGCACAACGTGCAGAGAGAGAGGGAATGAGAGAGATAGAGAAGCGCTTTGCCCCAGCTTCAGTCTTACAGAACTCATGCACTTGGAGTTCCCAGAGAAGGTAGTGTGCCTGGAGAATGTTTTCTCCATGTAGCCGCTTCTGTTCGCATCTTTGCCGGACCGCAGATAGCCGTTTGCTTCTTTCTCACGCTTTGCGAGCGACGGACGCCTAGCGGCGAAGGTACGTCTTAAGGCGCCCACAAGGCAAAGCGAGGGGCCGGCAAGGCACCTTGCTTCTGTGCTCACTGCATTTCACATCCAAACTGCACCAGCAGGCATAGCAGCATGTGGGCTCATCTCCAAACGATGTTTCCCACTGCCACGAAGGTCTGGCAGCACTGGCGCTTGGGGCAGAATGTGCAGAGAGAGAGGGAGCGAGAGAGAGAGAGAAGCACTTTGCCCCACCTTCAGTCTTACAGCACTCGCGCAGTTGGAGTTCCCAGAGAACGTAGCGTGCGTGGAGAATGTTTTCTCCACGTAGCCTCTTCTGTTTGCATCTTTGCTAGACCGCAGAGAGCCGCCCGCTTCTTTCTCACGCTTTGCGAGCTAAGGGCGTCTAGCTGGCGAAGATGCGTCTTAGGCGTGCAGAAGGCGAATTGCGTGCCCAGGAAAGTGCAGTCATTTCGTGCTCCCTGCAGCTCCCAACCAGCGTGCAGCAAAAGGTATGTCAGCATTTGTGCTCATCTTTGCGTTCTGTTTCTGCTGCCACGAGCCTCTGCCAACACTTGCACTCAGTTGGAGAAGGTGCAGAGATGGTCGGAGTTAGTAAGAGCAGGTAGCTCTTTTTCCCAGCTTCAGGCTTGCAGAACTCGGGCAGCTGGAGCTGCCAGAGTATTAGCGTGTGGGGAGACGGTTTTCTCCAAGTAGTCCCTTCTGTTGGCAGCCTTGGCTGGCTGCTAGGAGCTGTTCCCGTCTATGTCGCGCTTTGCGATCTAAGAGCGCCTTGCCGGCAAAGAAGCGTCTCTGGCGGGCTGATGGCGAAGCGAGCGCCCGGCAAAGCGCGGTCTTTTTGTGCTCCCTGGAGTTCACAACCAACGTCTACCACTGTCATGTCAGCATGCCAGCTCAGCTCTGAATGCTCTTTCCACTACCACGCACCTCTCACAGCACTTGCACAGAGAAGCACACAGTGCAGTGAGAGAAGGAATGACTCAAATACAGAAACATTTTGATCCATTGTCAGGATTGCTAAACTCGAGTAGCTGGAGCTGCCTGAGCTGAACACATTCTCCAAGCATGCTACATTCTCAGGGAGCTCCAGCTACTCGAGTTTAGCAATCCTGACGATGGATCAAAATGTTTCTGTATTTGAGTCGTTCCTTCTCTCACTGTTCTCCAAGCATGCTACATTCTCAGGAGAGACACATTCTCCAAGCAACACTTTCTGTTTGCAGCCTTGCCAGGCTGCAGTGAGCCATCCGCGTCTTGCGCTTTGCAAGCCAAGAGCGCCTTGCTGGTGAAGAAGCATCTCAGGCGGGCACATAGCAAAGCGATTGAGCGGACAGCACTCGTTGTGCTCTCGCTAGATTGCATTGCCAACGTGCACCAGAAAGCCTGACAGCATGCAGGCTTGTCTCCAAGTGCTGTTTCTGCTGCCACGAGCCTCTGGCAGCACTTGCACTCAGAGGCACAAGGTGCAGAGACGGTAGGAGTTAGTAAGAGAGGAAAGCACTTTTCCCCAGCTTCAGACTTGCAGAACTCGAGTGGCTGGAGTGGCCAGTGCAGGTAGCATGCATGGAGAATGTATTCTTCAAGTAGCATCTTCTGTTCACAGCCTTTCCGGGCTGAAATGAGCTGTTCACATCTATCTAGCACTTTGCGAGTGAAGAGCGACTTGCTGGTGAAGAAGCCTCTCCGGTGGGCAGAAGTGAAGTGAACGCCCAGCACGGCACGTCCATCCTGTCTCCCTGGATTGCATACCAACATGCACCAGAAAGCCCAATAGCATGCAGGCTCAGCTCCGAATGCTGTTTCTGCTGCAACGTGCATTTCGCAGCACTCTCACTCAGGGGCACAAGGGCAGAGAGAGAGGGAGCAAGAGAGAGAGAGAGGCATTTTTCCCCAGCTTCAGACTTGCAGAACTCGAGCATCTGGAGCTGCCAAAGTAGGTAGCATGCATGGAGAATGTGTTCTCCAAGTAACCACTTCTGTTGGCAGCCTTGTCACGCTGCAAAGAGCCCTTCATTTTTTTTTGTGCACACAAAGAATTCCTTGCGTGCACGTCCTCCTCTTACCATCCTTCAATTTCCTTTCATTTTGCAGCCGAAATACAGTGCAGCCAGCAGTGAAATTATTCCTCTTCCTTCTCCACTAGATGTAGCATCACATTCTGTCAGTGTCCAAGGGACAGGATTCACCACGGAGCTTCTCCACGAACTGCTGCTCGAACACGAGTGGGGCCAGGCCAGAAAAGAGCTTGGCTTTTGCCTGGACTCTGTCAGCGCTCATGGAATCAACCACATGATGGCACTCTCGACTTGCATTGAAAGGAAACGAGCCGTGCCCAGCTCGAAAGCCTTCCAATTCCACAGCCAAGTTGGAAAGGTGCCTGCTCTCAACTCAACTGTCAGCCCCAAAAGATTGCTTTGATCTTCCCCTTCCAACTGCAAACTCTTGTTTGCACCACACTCAAACGGCAACATCAACGCCTTTGTCCTAATAATTCTTTTCACTCTCACAAGAATCTGGCTACAAACTTGAGAACATCCAGCAAAAACAGAGCTCACAAAGATGCCAGCTGAGAAAGTTCTTGCTGCTGACAACTTCAACTGCACCCGTCGAGGTACCAGCACACACCCTGCTATCGGCCCTTTCCTTCTCAGCTCTTGCTACTATCCTAACCCTGCAGTCTCACTGAGTCTGCATCCAGTCAGGTTCAGCACCATGGAGGGGAACTGCTCACACATGAATGGGACCACGACAAAAAGCTCAACAGCCTGGCGTTTGCATTCCCACTGACAGTTCAACAGCTCTAAGCCAGAGAACTGCCTATTGGCAAAAGTCTTAAAATTCACTAAGACCAACCAATGTACACATGCAAAGTGGTTTCCTTTGCAAAAGAGCGGAATTATAAGCCCATCTCCAATGAAATGGCTTCCCCTCCTCCAAAATACAGAACATCCAGGGACTGATCCCATGAAAAGGTGCCAGAACACTGTTCCTCGGCATTACCTAGGCTACTAGGTCGGCTACCCACCAAGACTGAGCAGAGCGGTTTACCTTGTCCAAAAGATGGTGTTGCCAGAACTTCAGAAGGCCATTTCTGAGAAGCGGAAACCACCTGCCAAACTGAATCTTTCAAGAGGCCACTTTCCAAAGATGGATTCCATCTCCGTAAGTGTACAAATTGAGGCAGTGCTTCCACACCAGATATGTCAGGACAGAAAGTTGCTGGTGCCCTGGACCTCCAAAAGGCAGCTTCTTCTCTGCACCTCCAGTGCTGGGGCTGCATGCTTTCCCTCCCATGAAAAAGCGTTGCCATTCTCCTTCAGGAACTTCCCAAGCCAAAGTTGCATAGCACCTCCAGTATTGCATACATCCAACAATTACTCCTACACAGAAGGGGCCAGGAGAGAAATGTCTTGCTGGACTATACCTCTCCATGGTACCTTTCCTTCTGCTCCACTGACACTGACGCTATGGCCTTTGCTTCTCAAGGAAAGACACTCCGAGTCATTTGGCCGGGACTTGCCTTCTCTACCTTGCCTAGTTCTTCCTAGCCTCCCCTTGCTTTGCTTGCCTTTCTTACATCTGCCTTCCCTTGCCCTGCCTATGTCCTCCTTGCTTTGCTTTGCCTTGCCTACCACTCTTTACCTTGCCTTCCATGCAGGCAAGGCAATACAAGGCAAATGTAGGCAATTGCAGGCAAGTCAAGGGAGAGGTAGGCAAGGCCAGAGCAGTGAGGGGAAAGCAAATGGAGTGGTAGGCAAGAGAAGGTCCAGAAGTTAGAGGCAAGGCTGGGCATAGGAAGGTAAGTGATGGGTAGGCCAGGCAGAAACAGGAAGGACTAGGCAAAGCAAGGCCCTGGAGGAAAGCTGTAGCCAGGTGGGGCATGGGCATACAAGAGAACTCAAAGCCATGGAGGTTTAGCAGGGCAAGAAAAGGAAACTCTTGGGTTGCCAAGGCAAGGCAGCTGCTGGCAGACAAAAGCAGCCAGAAAAGACTGATTTGATTTGCCTTGGTCTCACCTTTGCCAGCTCTAATCTGCACCTAAAACACTGGAGCTACTTGCTTTCCTTCCAATGCAGAAGAACTGTCATCTTGGTCCCAGAGCCCAGAAGAGAAATGTGGATTGCCTGTCCAAAATTCCATACATGCAAGAATTGGTGCCAGACAAAAGCTGCTGGGACAGACGGGTCAGGCTTCATGTGACCTCCTATGGGCTTCCTCTTCCATGCTCCTGAAACACTGCGGGTATGTGAAAGCCTTGAAGGCTTCCTCAGGGAAGCAGGCAGGGCAAGGCAAGTTGAAGAATTGTCACGAAAAGAAGGGTCTTGAATTCCAGGTGGGGGAGGGGTGAGCAAGGTCCTGCAAGGCAAGTGCAGGCTTCGAGGGCAACACAAGGCAACTGCTGTGTTTACAGGGCAAGGCAAGGCAAGGGAGAGGTAGGCAAGGCAATGAGAGTCCTAGAAGGAGAAGGGAAGGCAAGGCTGGGCCTGGACAAATGGGTAGGGAAGTCAAGGTGGGGATGGCTGAGCAAGTCAGTGCAGGGCAGTGGAGGGAAGGAAGGCTGGAGGAAGACTACAGAGTGGGCAGCAGGGCAATGCAAGGGGTGGGTAAAGAAACAAAAGGAAAGGAATGGTCAGGAATGGCAAAGAAATGCAAGGTTGAGTAGGAAAGGCAATGTACAGGAGGGGGAGGCAGCCCAGTGGATGTCCTAGGAGGAAAATCCATGCGTGGCAAGGTCAAGAGTAAAGCAAAAGAGAAGTCAAGGTGGCAGATGGGTGAGTTCAGCTGAGAAAGAAAGGAAGAGCATAGCTCCAGTTTGTGTGTGAAGTTTGCAGGGTGTAAAGTGAAGGAAGCTCTCATTTGATTGTGGAGTGAATGGACGTTTTCTAACTTAAGCACCAAGGTCCGAGCAACCTTTTCCTCCTGGCACATCTGTGCATGTGAGATGCAGCCAGAAACTTCTCAGATTAGATTCAGACTGCAAGCATGACACAGAATGTGATGGTGCAAATAGCTGGGAAGGAGAGCGTGTGGCATCGGCACGTTTCCAGAGAAGCACTCGTCTATGTGAGAAGGAGATGGACGTATGGGACTCCGGCAATGCAACAATACACTCAGTTGAGAAGCAAAATGCAGAGCTCCAGTGCGTGCTCTGGAGAGGGAAGGCTGCAAGGAAAAGGCAAGCGGGCAGGTCAGAGAAAGCGTTCTCTCATGGCCCATTGAGCTGTTTGCAGTGGAACTGCTCTTCACTTTCACTAAGAACTCTGCCATCCTGAGAGCCTGTGCTTTTATGTGTAGCTGAGAAGCAAAGTGAGAATCACCCGTATGTCTGGCAGAGTTTGTAGGCTGCAAGGGAAAGCCAGGCCTGGCTTTTGGCTGTTGCACTTGTTGCAAGGAGGTAACTGCTGGATGTTTCAGGCTTTTTGGGATCTGTGAGAGTGAAACACTATGCTGGTACCTAATTAAACAAATGATTGTTGACCATCGGGCAGATTCTAATTACATAAACCAGGACGCAGAGTTTCCCCCTTTCACCCCAGTATTTTTGCCTTTTCATTGAGCAATCTTTTTGGAGAATACTGTGAGATGCCCTGCCTTGAAAACTGGAAGTGCCCTCAGTTCACCCTCTAAGAAACATGGAAAACAACTCAAGTCAATTTCAGAATTGCCCTGAGCACAGCTGCTCTTTCAGTACCTGAAATTACCATTGAAAATATTTGCAAGAACCACCATTTTATGATGCAAATATGTGAAATACAGCAGCAACTTCATCTTATTCTCACCAGCGTCATTGGAAGTTTTGCTGTTTGCAGAAACCGGAAACAGATCAAACACGAGACGCTTCGTAGTCCAAGCTCACTGACCTTCGTGCAAAGAGCACTCGATTACTTCAACGTACCATTGCAACATACAGGAAAATGGAAGTGTCTGCACAGGAAAATGGAAGTCTTGTTCTTCACAGCGGCACAAAACCTTTCCAGCACAGAAAGTCTGGGAGTAATCCATCACGCCTCAGTGTACCACTACTGGCCAAAGAGCTACACCATGCTTGTGTCCATGATACTCTCAGGGCTCAAGGCCCCACAGAACTCCCCACCTTACAGACACACAAGGAAAGCCCACTGAAAGTGCAGTCCTCCTGACAGCTCACTGAAACCAGTGACTCTAGACAGCTATGAGTTCACAGCATCAGGCCGGCCAATTCTGTCCACAGACAAGTTTAGTTTTAATGAATCCAGAACAAAGTAGCATTTCTATAGTCTTTGGCTCTAGTAAGATGTTTTATGTGACAGCAAGAATACATTTCTTTAGACAGTGATAAATAACAATGGCGATAATGTACATTTTGCTGCTATCTTCTGTCAAAGTCATGCTAGTCAAATACCTCATCAACTCTTCCTGTGGAAACACACTGCCAGAATGGTAGAGCCATTTTGAATCTTTACCAGACACTTCAACCATGTGTCTTGCTCAATCTATCTGCAGCTCCTTTCCTTCGGCAGAACTTTTTGGCACCATTAGCCCACATTGCTGAACTGAATCCAGTACAAAAGGAGTGAAGACAAGAATGGTTCCCTTTCAATTTGAATGGTGATAAAAAAGAAAATAAAATAAAAGCATTTTATAGCAGCAGCAAGATTTTATATGTAGCTAGCAAACCATAAAAAGATGCGTATTTACAGGGGTTTTAAAAAAATTTCAAAGAGTTACAGAGAAAAAGTATAGTTGATTAAAATGCAGATATAAATCTAAACCACACAGTATCTTGAAAGGCAACATGCAAAAGAACAAGAGGAAGTAAAAAAAAAAAAGAAAACCAAAGGAAGTCAGAAATAAGACACAACCTCTCCTCCTTTTCAGCTTCCTACAGTATCTTAGAAGTACCCTATGGTGTCTTAAAAGTCATGGAAGTAGAAAACTGTGCCAAGAACAAGTGTGGGAAACTGTGGAAAACTGTGCTCTCCAAACATAAAAATCAGGTTTGTTTTCATGACGATTAAAGCTGCATGCAGTGCATAACGTAAGTGTATGTTTGTATATTCAAAAAACAACTTAAAAATATTTTCCAGCTGAAGGAACTACTACTTCTTTGTTTTCAGTTCCTTGGCTAAACATGGTGTACATTAAAAGACTGCAGACATGTCGTTCATTACATAGTTAACAACTGCAAATGAAGCAAGCATTTCATGTGCTTAAAAAAGGAAAATATTTTAGAGTGCTTTTGTTACTAGTTTAAAAGCTTAGAATATGCGTAAAATACACTAGCTGGGGACTTAATGGATTATTTGCTGGAATAAGGCCAAATGACATGAGCTTTCAAAGAGAAAAAGTATTCTATTCTCCCACATGACAATTGTGAAGTAGATTCATAACCCTTAAGCACAATATGCAACAGGGATACAACAGAAAAGGTCAAGCAACACTGTTGACCTCAAAAGGCTTCACCTGCTTCACACAAATACACGAGATGAATTACCAGTTTTAGATAAACATAGCTATTCAAAGCTTTCCATGAAAAATTTAAATGACGGTCATAACAGTCAAATTCTGAGCAAGCATGAGCTAAGTACCTGAAGTATCTCAAGCATTACTTCTATTTTATGCAAAAAATGCCACTTGGCCTCTGTTCATCACATCTACTCCATTCAAAAGCTTACTCTGCCTCAGATTCCTTCTCCGGGATACCAACTCAGGCTGTGAAATGGCATTAAAATTATGACTGAAAGAGTGATCCATTTGAAGAATAGAAGAATGGTTAATTTTATTTTACTTTCAACTGTTTGCCCTTTTTAATCTTTTAAGTTCTTTATATCTTTACCATGGCAGCACTGCAGCAAGCATTCTGTTCTAAGCTGTCCATGTTGCCAACTTCCTGACTACCCTCAGGAAACTTCCCACCGGTTTCATATCGAAATCACAAGCAGTAGAGATGACTAAGACTGCAAAAATCTTCTCATCTAAGCCACGCTCCTGTCAGAGCAGGAGCACGTCTTTGACCCCCTCTGAATTAGGCAACTTGCATCAATCTTGAGGGAGTCTCACATTCAGGAGCTAAGCAATGACAGCTGGAAATGACAGATGGAAATGACAAAAACTACATGGAAATTGTCTTTGGACTCCAGTGTACATAAATGAAGGAGGTTGAATTCACCTTGCTGGCAAGGTTTTAAAATGCACTTTATCTTTCGTTCTCGAGCTAAGCCATCCTAGCCTTTATTGCGTATGTCTGCGTAGACAGCCGCAGAGTTTCCAGCACAGCAGAAGGAATGACATTTAACCCACGGTACCATCACCAGAAGCTAAGATGCAGTTAGTGCACACTGTCAGCAAGACATTGTACAGGGTGGCCTTTTAAACCCTGAGTAACATTTCAGACAGACTTATTTTGTGGGGGAGAGGGAGACACAGGGAGCGAGAGAGAGAGAGAAGCACTTTGCCCCAGCATCAGGCTTGCAGAATTCGAGCAGCTGGAGCTGCCAGAGGAGGTAGGATGCGTGGAGAATGTATTCTCCAAGTAGCCCCTTCTGTTGGCAGCCTTGCCATGCTGCAAAGAGCCGTTCACTCAGCCTTCCGATTCTTTGCCTCTTGAATGGTTACACTCCTTGGCAACTGGCGTTTGTAAGTGCCTGAAACGATGCAGAATTTGCGCTAGTAGTGGATACCAAATGAGTGCCACTGGCAGATGGACTAGGGCACCCAGAGGGGGGGAATGAGCGTACAAGAAGAGAGTACAATCTGCTTTTTTAGATTCTTAAGCAACAGTAAAGCCAGCAACAGGGCCAACAGCTCAGAAATCCAAATGAACACAAGTCCTCCTAGGGGGAATTCTTGTAAAAGGCAAAGACTGCCTTTTGTGTTCAAAGGCCTGCAACATGTAGCTTTGGAAAATCAACTCTTTTCCAAATGTAACTGCAGGAGTGAGCCACCAATATTATAATTAACCTTATAACCTTTAGTGGGGATTCATCCTCGGGATGCACACTTCAGTCTCATTTGATAAGAAAAGAGACATTGATGAGTGGCTTCAGTGAAAAAAATCCTAAATGTACTCTGAATAGAATTAGGATCCAAAAGAGCAAGTATTACAGGCAAGCATGAGATATTGCCTGTGATGAGATCCCTTCCAACAGGTTCACTTAAGGTACTAAATGCTGCATCCAAATACTGGCACATTAGTCAGAGGAGAAAAGCAATCTTTCTTAATGGTCCTTTGGGAAGATAGGCCTTCCAGGGAATGTGGTACTTTCTGTTAGACTGTCTACATTCCAGGGAAGGGCATTCAATACCGAAACAACCTATGGAAGATGAAGTCATGGTGAATTATAGTCCAGTGCAAAGCAGTCTCAGAAAGGAACCCATCCAAGCCCTTTAAATCCCACCATACGAGTTGTGAGCTGGCAGCGTATGCCAGATTTGACCAAACCACAGCAAAATGCTGATCACAAAAAGAGGCCACTAGGTCAGATACAAGCAGTAGGAAAGAGGAAAGCACCCAAGAGCATCAACCCTGTGAAGTGGTATAAGAAACGCTAGAATTCTTATAGACTTTAGCAGAAATGTGCAGTGAGTCTATGAAAATTACAAACGCAGAAAAAGAAAAGGGAAGTGGTGGCTAGGCCAGGATAGAAAAGAAAAAGAAAAGGGAAGTGGTGGCTAGGCCAGGATAGTGTTTTCTAACAGGGATTTTCAAAACAGAAAGAGTATATCATCCTTTGATCAGAAGGAAGGTATGAAAATGACAGCAAGGAAACAGGATCAAATGCTAGAAAGACTCTGGGCAGCATACTTCTAGCTAGAAATGCCACTGATACATTGAGAAAACTGACACCAAGGCAGCAACATTGTACTCAACCCCAGAAATGTCCACTGCTTCACTGTCTGGCATTCCATTAATAGGCACATAGCAGCTCTGTAGCATTTCTACTTCTCCTCTTCTTGGCAAACCACCACAAGATTTTAGGTAGATTGTCGCTTATTGAGACCGACAACAACACACACACTTCTTGTAATCCCAAGCCAGAAAAAGTTTTTTATTATTCTCTGCTGCTGCTCTTATACCTTTTCATAATTACTGTGGCACATTAAGATTGGCTGCTAGCAAACAATGACAAGGCTGTCTAACAAACAATGGCAATTCAAGCAGTAATACAACGAGCTATACAAGCAAAAGTAGAGTTGGTTACAAATTATATGCAAGTTCCTTCTTGTACACACTTCATGTTTCATAACAAGAACATCTCCTTGTGTCCAGAACATTTTCTTTCACTGATTATCTTCTTGGCTTTCACTCTAGCTTTCACTGGGGCTGCAAAATCTCACGGGTAAATTCTGACTGCATTTAGGTCCAACTCTGTGAGGCTTTCAGACCAGCTGTCGGCTTCATCAGTAGATGATCTTAGAGATGCAAATATATGCCCTTCAAGTGAAATGTCTTCTGGAGAGAAATTCTTGTCTGAGATGTTCAAGCCATTCCATTTGCAAGACAGACCAAATAAAAAGAAAAGCAAGCTAGAGAGATGTGTACTTGCTATTCCGAAACTGTCGTTGTTGAGACGGACATGACACGTAAAAAACTCACCACAACAGCTTCTGGTCAAAGAAAGGAACTACTCTTTATTTTACAAGGCCTCTTTTATACTTTTTCTAACATTCACGTCTCCTATCCATTGGCTCCCAATTCATCACCCCACAATGTCATTGGCTACCTAGAGTTAGAGCAACATTTTGCAATAACACCAGCTGTGAGTCTCTTCTTATCGCTACTTATGGTTCTTGCTTGTTTTGAGCTAGAATTGATGCCTGTGAACCAAGGCAAAACTAATGGTTCCCACTGCAAGTTAGTTCTCACTACAAGCCAGCAGTTCCCACACTGCAACACCTGTCTGAAAATAAACTAGCAGAAAATCAGCAGAAATGAGACTTGAGGCAAACAACCCTTGGAAGAGAATAATGATGTGATAAACAAAAACAACCCCACATTTCCAGGCTATTGAGGTACTTCAAATGTGAGAAAGGGATTGAGAGCTGACACTGAACTAATGGGGAAAGATTAAAAGAATCCCAAGAAAAACATGACCAAAAATTCTGAAAGATATGGGCAACTGACCTCCTTAAATCTACAGGAAATCGATGACTAGTGATTTAGATAGATGATTGAAATAATTTACAGATACACTTGCTTGCACCTTTCCCACGTGCCAACGTCACAGGGGGAATTGTGACCATGGAGTTAAGACTATTTGGATTCTATTTTTAGCTTCAGGAGAGATGTACAGCAGCTGAAGTACCTCATACTGATGTGATACCCAGGAACACAGATTTGACACATTTCATTCAAATCCAATTACAAAGAGTAATACTAACAGGATAGGATTGGTCTTCTTCATTACGCTCTTCCGCTTTTACAGCCTGCTCTGATCCTTTTCATTAGCTTCTTTCTAAGAAGGAGGAAGTCAAATTCAATTTCCCTCCCTGTTGGGGGAGGTTTAACATTCTGTTTGTAAAGTCTAAAAATTGGACTGAAACTAGCAAGAATTACTGTCTTTTAAGTTTCCAGTCCCTGAAGACCATCTCAGGTTGATAAAAGCCTACAGGCAATTAACTAAAAAATATTCTGTTTCCCCCAAGACCACATGCACTCAATTTAATCTAACTTTCTGTAATAAACACCAATCATGCAAAACAGTCACAAATAGCAGGAAGAATTACCTCACCATTTAGGGGACCAACCTTCTCACCCTCTTTTGGAGTGGGCATAATCAGGTAGCTGAAGTCATAAACTTGAGAACATCAATCTCTTACCATTGAGAAGCTGCTGACACACGAACCAGCTAAGCTCTGAGACTTTTCCCTTTACATTCATTAGTCAAGCTTAGTAGCCTAAAATTTGCTGGGTCAATCAAAGACTAACACTAGCCTAGTCAGAGGTCTAGGAAAAGTACAAAAATAATTGGAGTTCTTCTTAGACAGTGAGAAGTGGAACCAGAACTACCAATCTGCTTACTTGCAGCATATCTCTAAAACTTCTTTCCTTCTATTCATAACCAATGTATAGCCACCAGCACAACCAGCAAAATACAAAAGCTACCTATGTCAGCAAAGGAAGGACTATGAAGAACTATTCCCATTAGGCATCAAATAGACACTAAATCTATCATTAAAATGATGGTTAGTATTTATTTTAGTTTTAGTATCACCACCTGGAAATTTAGTATGAAATCACATTCATAAATACTCTTTGAATATACAGATGAATTCACATCTGCTTTAAAGCATATATACCTGAAAAAACACAGATTTTTCCATTTTTTGTGCATCTTAGTGAGACTCTTCTCCAACAGAGAGGACACCTAAGAGATACATTCCCATTCCCTATGCACCTTCTGGAATAGAACTATTCTTGTCTAAAAGCACTGTAATGCAGTAATAGAACCAAGATTACCTAAGATTCTGAAATGGAGGTAGTCAGAAACATTTTGGGAAGACTTCTGTTTTCTGTCAACTGAAACTTTTTTTTGCCAAAATCTATATTTTCCGCCTTTCCCTTTGCCTCTCGTGCCCAAAAACAAAAACCAAAACCACCCCAAACAAACAAAAAAACACCCCAAAACAAAAAAAAAGCACCTCCAAAACTAAAAAAAAAAAAAAAAAAAAAAAAAAAAACCAACAAAAAGCACCCCAAACCAAACAAAAAACCCAAACAAAACAAACCATAAAGAAAAAATAAAAAAAAAACCCCCAAACCATCAAAGTTCTAAAATAGCATTCTGGGTCACAAGCATAAAGAAAAGACACGTGTTCCGTAGTTGGAACTTATTTAAAACAATACGTCAGTTGAAGGAGCTAAACCATGCAGAGGAAAAACTACTTTGATTTTTTCCCCCTTTCATACAAATGCTCCAACATACTTCTCTCTCTCTCTCTCTCTCTCTCCCTCTGTCTCTGTCTCTCTCTCCCTCTCTGTCTCTCTCTTTTTCCTGCCTATTTTATCATCTTCCTATGTTTCTCCCAATCTTCAACTTTGTCTTTTTTCCTTACCCATAAGAAATTTCTGATCAGTTGTTTTCCCTCATTCATTACAAGGGAAACCAATGTGAAAACAATGAATTTTTTGATCAAACAAAATTCTTACTTTCTCAGCAGCCCATAGGAAGTCTAGACTCATTTCCACGTAGACAACATGGTGACTTGAGTAAATAATTGATGCTCCCTCCAACCATCTTTCACTCTGCATGTGAAAAGAGCAAGAAAGGTCTTCAGTCTCCCCCATATACTTCCATTCTGGCTTCTTGGGCCATGAATTGGCACTTACTACAAAGCTGGGCAATGCCCTGCAATACATTCAGGGACATCCAGACACAAAGGTAATGCAAAGAAATGCAGATGATGCTCTGCAGCACAAACTCATTGGTAGTAACTTGCCGAGGGGCTGGTTCTATCACAACACTTACCAAATGTACAGCAATGACTTTCAATACCTGCTTACAGGCTTTTGGAACACTCAACAAAGTCATCTCAGATGAGCAATCGCATAGCTAATCTGATGCAAAAAAGAATTGATAAAAAGCTTATGCAGTTCAAATCCCCCAAACTTTCTTTGACCAGAAGCTGTTGTGGTTTTTTACGTGTCACATCCGTCTCAACAATGACATCTGGTGACCCCGATGTGATACAACAGCTTCGGGTAATGATCAGTGAATCGTCAACTGCAGTGGACGACATACCACAAAGAGCAGTGGATGACGCACTGCAGAGATGGAGCCCAGTGAAACGTGAGAGGGGAGGATTCTGCTCAGGTTCCAACCAGATTATTAGACACCTGGAGCACAGGTGAGCCGCTGGGGACAGCCCAGATACGGGGTATCATTTGTCTAGCCAGGAAAAGACTGTGCTGTTTGCATGGAGGGCCTTGTTGAGGGCCCTGCTGTTGTGGTATAGGAGCCTGGGCTTAGAGGTTGGCTCTGGAAATGCCTTTGCTGAGATGATCTGGGAGCGAGAGGGACAACTTTTCTTTGACTCTGCCTCCTGGGGCTATGAAACTGCCAAATCTTTGATGAATAATTGGAGGGTGGTGCAGGACGCCTTAAAAAGAAGTAGAAGAAAGCGGGAAAAGAAAGAATGGATGTGTCTTGGATGTGTTTCCGGGGCTTCATCTGCCAGCACTCAGTTTTGCAGCTTATGTAGCTGTGCCTTTTCCTGTATTTTCGAGTGGATGAGCTACTAATTGGTGTAGAGCTCATCTATTTCCAGCTGAGCTGACTTTTTGCATGTATAGGCACCAATCACAGGCTGGTAACAAGGTACAAAATCATAACCAAGGTGAGTGTATGACCACCACAGAACTGGGCTTAGCTCTTGCGGCTTCTTGCATTTGATTCTGTAATGGCTTTTCAGATTTCTTTCTCCTTTTTCTGTCTATCAAAGCTCATCAACCTTTTGTCATTTTTGTCCCAGGTACAGGCTAAGGCTTGTGCTGATTTTACCTGGCAGTGATCAGCATGATTGAGGTGCAAATTATGTGCTTCCACCTCCCCAAATGTCTTCCTGGCACTTCTGGTTTCTGTAAGTTGTTCACTGGCTAAATTACCCCAGTGAACTGTGAATTGTGTTTTGGCTACCCTTACACACCTAGTAGGTGGTTAAAGCCATAGCACATCTGAAAAACAACAACTTTTACTATCTCTAGATTCAAGGAGGGAGACAGACAAGTGAAGATCACTGAAACAAGTCACATTCCTCCAAGGAAAAGAACTGCATGTATACATCAGCTCAAGGTCAGAGCCTCTGACTCTGCAAGGCTGTGCAGCACATCCTCGCTCCTGGTCTCGGGTGCAGGAGCTTGTGGAGACAAAGCAAAGCCACATACTGAAGGATGAGAGGTAACTGGTATGCTGCAGGCAGGACAGCTGAGAGGCAGCAGTAAGGACATGAAACCACAGCAGTGCATGGCTGTGACCTCCTTTCTGGCTGTGTGGCCTGAGGATCAGCAGCACTTGGCAGCCACACAGAGTAATTGTGGGGCAGGTATTTCTACGTGCTTGTTTCTTTTCCTTTGAATACATTATGGGGGAAATGATCATCACCTTGTTATCTTTCCTGTTAGAATAGCTTTCCTAACATCCCCTACAGATGTCTCTGGCTGCAATTTAAATGAGTGCACATAACAGCCAAAAGGGAGGGAAAACTTACAAGAATAACGAGTTGAGGATGGAGAGCGGGAGAAGGAAATGGGTAGAATTGCCAATTTATATTTTGAAAGTTGCGTGATTAAGTGGCACAGGAAGTGCAGACCAACTTTTTTGTGAGTGCACTTAGTACCTTAAATCCAGGATCTTTGAAAACGTTTAATATTCCAGGCAAGCCTCTTCCATGGATCATTCAACGATTTAGAAACTGAGGCAAAAGGAGGTTAAAAAATCTTTCCAGATGCGTAATCTCTAAGCAGAACTGAAAGTAGATCCTGGGAGTCCTGCCTCTTAAGTCCCTTCTCTGGCCACAGCTCTCTTCTTTGATTTTCTGCAAGTGTTTTTCACTGGAGGTGTACATTAGCTTGCTCTCTTGGACAATTGCATTCAGCTGTTAGCAAGGATAATAATATTAAAACAAAATGGCTGGATGTCTCTAGAAATCTACAGGGAAACACAAGAAGCTTCAATAAGAGTAGCACTAACAGGAAAGAGATAAATGCTATAGCACGGCACCAGAGACAATCCCTGAGCTGTGTTTGCTGTCTCTTGACCTATTGGGGATGGCAGGGTCTCCCAGCCCTTCAGAGATATACATTAGGCTTCCTGAGTTGCCCAGATCCAGGGATGCAGCCATGTGCTGACAATCAGCGGCAGACAGTGGTTATCTGCCACACAATCTAGGGGGCAGGACAAGTGACCCATCCTTAACATCAGTGAATCCTGAGGGCAACCAAATTATTTTGGGATCAGATAAATAGGGTCTTTGCTGCTTGTAGTTTTCACTGTATGTGCTAATACTTTTCAATCCCTGTTCCCATTCTGGTCACATAAAAACAATCAAATCTTAATGCCAGAGTCTCTTCTTCCCATTTTGCTCCTTATTTTGCTTGCATTTCAAGGGGACAATCCTGAGCTTACAGGAGATGCCTCTTGTCTTGGTTGGAAAGACAAGTGTCCATCAAGGAAGGTGGGAACCTGCATTGGAATGGAAAATGTGACGCCCTTCCCTCTGAATTATTGTAACTTTGAAATTACAGGGCTTTCAGGCAAAGATATGGGGAAAAGAAGGCAGTTCTTTACTAATATATATATATGTATAACAAGGCGAACAAACAACAACAGCGCCAGCAGCAACAAATAAACCCAGGAGCTCAGTACAGCCTTGTCTGTGCGGCCAGGCAGCCTCCCCTCGGTGCAGTTCTGCTCACAGCCGCCAGGGGCGCTGTGGGTGCAGGGCAGGGCGGTGATTGCCCGCCCTGCAGGGGGCGCTGTGGCGCGAACTCAGCCGCGTCTCCCTCACGCGGTAATGGCGGGCGGCCTGCATGGAGGGGTTGGGTGCAGCAGGAACCGCGGAGCGGCGGCTGGGACGGCGGGGCCAGGCACACTCCGGGAGTGGCACACAAAAGGTAGCAGAAACTCTGGGGCCGTGCCCGAAGCTGCGGGGTACGGGCACGGGGTACAGGTGGACATGGGGTACTGGGTTAGAGTGTAGCGAAAAAAGCCCAAGGCAACGGCACCCAGCTTTCTGCGAGCAGCTGGGAGATGCTCCCGCGGAGGGACGGGGGCGGGGGGGGGGGGGGTGTGGTGTCCCGGGTTTTCCCCTGAGGCACCTGAGTAGATGGTGGGGGTTTTTTCCAGTGAGATCGGGTGTTCGATACGGTCCCAGTTCACCGGATACTGTGAGCAAAGGCTCACTTACGGTAGAAGCAGTAAAAAGAACTCCACAGTGTCTGCGAATTATTCCCACAGCAACTGCAGACCAGTCGTCTCTCCTTCTGACGCCGAAAGCGAGAGAGAGCTAGGAGCTGAGCCCAGCCCCTCGCCCTCCAGCCAATATCTCATGGTATCTCTGCCCTTCCCAAGAGAAAGCCCCTCAGGTAAGAGAGTAGCCAGCTGCACCCTTCCCCCGAACCTTGGCCACTTCGTCTTAAGGTCGTTATCATCTCTTAGGCAACAGAGGCAACAAAATTTCCTGAGAGAAAGGAAAAAAAATAAAAATCCTGACCTCCAACACCTCTGCAGAAGTCGGTATTGGTACCTCTGCATCAGTGGGTGTGGAGGCCGGGAGATGGGTGTTGGGAGGTTGCCATAGGGTGTATAGGGAGAGGATATAGAAAGTCTGAAGCTTTGCTGGGGAAGAACTGTCATTTTCCCTTTTAGTGCCCTCCAGGAGGCCACCTGTATGCCTTTGGTCCTCTTCCTGCTACAGAGTGGCCATCTGCTTGATGAGATCTTGACAAGCCTGGGCTCAAAGTGCTCTTTTCAGGGCAAGTATGAGTCCTTCAGTGTGTGCTACTGTTACTTCTTACAGTAGCATGTCACATGTGAGGGCTCATGTCCTGGGGTCAATGCTCAGAACTTCTTCTGAATAAGCAGTACTTTTAATAAATTAGGTAGAACTAATGTGATTGGACATCCTGGGAGGTGAGCTATCTAGCTGGGCATCTCAAATGCTAGGCACATATTTTAAATCCTCTTCCTTCCTGAGAATTTCATGCGGCTGTAATCAGACCTGCATAAAGGACAAAGCTGGGCAACACCAGCATTTGAGAGGAGAGGGAAAGTATGCAGATATGAAATCTATGAGGTGCAGAAAAGGTAAGGAATCAATAACATGAGGTTTGTTGAAAAAAAGTGTGATTGAATGTTTTGACTCCATGCAATATTTACCACTTGCAGTACTTTGTCCCAGATACAGGCCATAATCTGGAGTTATTCACAGGCATTTGAAAATACGGTCTCTGTGAAAGATGCCATCCTAAATAAAGCTGTATTGATTCAAAGAAAAGGAATAAGCTTTACAGAAATGAAAGAAGCATGGAAATGCTGGTTGAGAAGCAGAACCTCAGAAAAGGATCTGAGTCTGGAAATAGTTGCCTGTGGATTAGCATCAAATGCTAACATAAAAATGGCAAAATAACTTTTGGTGGAGAAAAGAACAGAACTCCTCAGAACTAAAAGAACAAAAGTCCTGGTGTTCTCTATACCCCTTAGGACCCAGCATAGCAGCTAAAGGACATGAATGATACAGGAGACATGGACTGGAGTCCTGAGCTGTCATTGT
Organism: Acanthiza pusilla; assembly: GCA_036630365.1. Classification (NCBI taxonomy): domain Eukaryota; kingdom Metazoa; phylum Chordata; class Aves; order Passeriformes; family Acanthizidae; genus Acanthiza; species Acanthiza pusilla. Next base: position 60,564 of record JAXCHO010000396.1, on the reverse strand, counting down.
ATGTTACTGTCCTCCACTGAGGGGGAAATGAGTGAGGGGACAGGAGCCCAGGGAACTAGAGGTGTTTTTGCCTTTGTGCATGGTGTATCTTGGAACTGCGCTTACCCTGGGAGCTTGTCTTTGATGCTCTTCTGCACATTTTACTTTGTGAAGTACCAGGTGTTCCTAACAGCTACGGTGCTGATATCTAAGCCTTAATCCCATTTAACGACCCTCTGATTGGTATTGTGGGCTGAATACATGAATACATCCTTCTCATACTCTTTTCTCATACTCTTTTCGCTGTTATAGCACCAGTAGCGGACAAGGAAAGAAAAGTAATTTCTGACCTCCCCCAAGGTAGGTGTTACAGATAACATGCTCTCCTGTATAGATAAGAGAGAGGCGAGTCAAGACCTTGACACAACTTTAAATTCCTTCTCTCCTTATGCCCTTGCCCTCTCTTACCTTTGTGTCTTCAACGAAGATGATATTCTGGACATCACTCCCATAAACAACCTCTTTGTACAAAAGAACAACATAATGTAAAATGTTTGTCATGACAGTCATATTGCCATGGGGAAAGACTGAGGGCAGGATGGGAATAGCTGAACTGAAGAATAGCCAAGGAGGGATGTGGGTCTCTGAGCTGGAGAGCAGGGGCCATGGAAGAGACCAGGGATCTAGTGGTGTCATGGTGTCACCTATGTAAAAAAAAAAAATTGATGAAGTTAATCTGCTTGAGGGGAAGTCTGATGTAGAATTAAAATCAGTTTCAGTGAGGGAGAAAATAGCCAGGGAAAAGCTGGAATAGCTATGTATTGAGCTTCAGAGGCTATTACTCAACAATTTCCTTTGGCAAGTGGGATAAGGTTGAGGGAAATATACCCCTAAAGTCTGTGTGTGTGTGCCTGTGCATTCATGTTCTTTCTCACACATGCACCCATGTATGTGTGAGCTGGGGGAGGCACCAAAATGTGGATCCATATATTCAGAAATGGGCGAATTGTCCTGGGAGAGCTTGTACAATGCTGAAGAAGCATTGTGAAACATCCAGCGGAACAAAAAGGAAACATCAAGAACAGGGAAGAAACCAGGGAGGAGGACTACAGGATGCCAGAGATCAGGGAGGAGAGCAACAGGATGCCAGAAAGGACTGCAAAAACGTCAATCAGAGCTAACCAATGATGAGCTATAGTTTTGCAATATGCATGAGTTAATTATATTGTCTATAAAAGCATAATTGTATAATCAATAAATGAGAGCTTTGCCGACCTCATCGGAGAGTGCATTGCCTCCCTCCGACGTGCCCCTAGTTCAACAAAATGGTGACCCCTCGACGTGATAAACAGCAACTGTAACTTGGACTACTAGGAGGCAAAATCGGAGAGGTGATCCCGGGTCCGGCAGCAGGACGGCGAAAGGGTGATCGTTCGCAGGCGAAAGACACCCCGCGCCCCGAGGGAGAATTAGCTCATCGGCCGGAAGACGCTGCGAAAGCCGAGGAAAAAGAGCTGCAAGGGCTAGCCAAGACTGTAAGTGAACGCCATAGGCAATAAAAAGAGGCCGTGGCAGGGACTCCATAAGCATTAAAGCTGAAATGGAGAGGCAGGCAGCGTTATCTTTATTAACATCATTCCTAAAACAGAAAGGGGTCAAAGATTTAGATTTGAGTAAGGATCTACCTGGATTGGTTGCATACGGGGTGGCTAAAGGGTGTTTTACAAATCCAAATACTTTGTATGAGTTGTCAGAATGGAGGCGTTTGGGGGATGTTATCTGGGAGGCAGTTTTAGATGATGATGAAACAGCAAAGAAAATGGAGAAGCAATGGCGCATAGTACATAATGCTCTATTACAGCATGCAATAGACGGTAGGGTGGCAGCTGCAGCAGTGGCTGCTGGTCCCAAGAACAGGCAGTTTGTAGAAGAAAATACTCCTACTCCGCCTGCTTTTAGAACGTTAGTTATGCCAGGCACAGGACCTGGAGGGAATATGGCAAATGCAGCAGCGTGGCAATCTGTGTCGCCAGCTCGCCCGTCGGCGCCGTCGAGAGAGCCGGTGCCATTTGAGCCGGAGCTGCCGTTCGCTGAGGTGGGGATGCCAGACTTTTCACTACCTCCTCCTGATGAGGGATTGAGTACGGGTGACTTGAGCGGTCCCCGGGCTCAGACCACGGAAAGAGCTAAGGAGGTGGCGCGGCAGCGCCGGGAGATGTGGCAGCGGGTGGTGGCCGTGGGAGTTGAGCAGAGCAATCTGTCAGCCTTAGAGGTACTGCAGCATGCGGTTACGGCCAGTAGCTAAAGAGTATTTTACAGTAGTTACAAAAAGTTAGCGAACGCAGAGAGGGGGGAGGACATTCCTGAAAGGCTTACGCTAGAAGAGACGCTATACAGCAAACCCCCCGACCAGCGGGTCACTCACGGTTCTCGGAGCGCAAGGTTTTCCTCCTCCACCTCAGCTACGGACACAGGAAAGGTGGGGGAAGTAGCCCTCTGCTCTGCCGTCACCACAGCCAGAACAAGAAAAAGTTCGACCTTGAGCCCCCCCCAAGCTGATTTTACAAAGGACAGAGAAAGTTTGTGTGAAAAATGACTATAATGACTGTAAGACTTTGTTATTCCTTATGGAACTCTGAAATTGTTTTCTACATAAGGCAAACCTTGGGGATGACATCTCTCCCCCCGGGTCCCAGTGCTCACCCTTCGGCTGGAGGGCTGATTCAGCTGCAACCAGTTGCGGAATGCCTTCACAAGAAGCAAGAAAGCTGCACAGAACAAACCGATTACTTGCCGATTGGGGGGAGGAGTGGGTAGTTGTGTATGTGTTTCAACTGACAAGTTTTCATAGATACACCTGAAGTTAATTTGAAAAAATAATTTTATGTTCTGTTTAGTTATTTATGTATTACCTCAGCTTTATTGTGATCCACAGTTTTAAGTTAAAAATTTGCTTTTTCCCACACTATAGATCCAAAACTTGAGAGTGTAAAATTTGTTTTTTTCCACAGGATACATTTTATTTTTCTATTTACCCTCAGAGTTTGTGAAGCACTTGGCATGCCTCCACCATTTGACCTTGGCATTCCTTGAGCTGCAAACCAGCAACAATTAACTCTATGAGGCCCATGCTAGGTCTCGCTCTGTATTTTTTATCTGCAGAAACTTTTGAGAATCAACTATAATTAACCCATAGTTTTCTACGGTAAAAACAGCATAGTGTGAACTTTACCTGTTTGCCTATGTGACAACATTTTCAGCTTTTACAGCTGTTCACAGATTCAAGAATACTTGTTCTTCCTTGTCACCTATAGCTTGCACAAAAACTTAACATTAAAATAGTTTAAATACATTAATTGCCCAGAAAAGTAACTCAATGTAATCTTATCTCATAAAATACACTTGCTCAGTTGTCTGCTCAGTACCTAAGCTCTTGATGTTCTTTGCCCTTATGGCAAAGAGGCCACAGTGAAAAACATTAGTACACTCCTTTGCAATCAGTTAAAACCATAACTACAGTTGCTTCTACACATATGTCAGTTTTATACGTCCACAACACAAAAGAAAGTACGTGTCCAGACCCATGGCAATGTTATATAATTATGTCTTTGATGTCTTCTATACATCTCAAACCTATTGTAATTATATTTACAAAAAGCTGTCTTACCATCTGCAAATTAAGCAAGTTTTAAATGCAATTTTCCAAGATGTATGATACTATCATTTCTGTATATTTTAAACAGTATCTCTGTGTGCATGCAAGTGTGAATGTGCTGCAGCAAATGTACTAGAAATGTTGTTCGAATCCTTTATATTTTCTGAGTTTATATGTCAGACCTGTCAACGTTGAGTTGATCAATGTTTATGTAAAGTCTGTTGATTTTAAGTTCTATTAAGAAGTTAAATTTTAGTAACCTCTAAAAAAAAAAAAAAAAAAAAAAAAAAAAAAAGGAGAGAGCAAGTGCACATTTTCCCTCTTTTCAAGGGAAAAGAGTTCTTTGCAGTTCTTTTGCTATAGAGATAAGATGAAGTTAACTGAAATGTTCATGATGAAGAACTTTTTCAGAACAGTTACTGTTACTGTATTAACAATTCTAAACATGTGTTCACAGTTATTTGCAATTTGTTTATGGTACCAAACAAAATGACAACGCCGGCTGCTTAAAAAATTTTCACATAACCCTGGGTAATTATCTGTAAGAAGTGTATTGTTTTAAAGAATTGATACTAATAGAGGCTTCTTAGTAAAATGGTTTAGGAAGACCCTCTCAGTTAAGGCCTGGGCTCTGGCCAAGCCCTGGCCCTGAGCTGATCGGGTGCTGAATCTTTAATCTCAGATGTTTCTACCCTAAAACTGCAATTGAGTCATTTTAGCTCACCAATTCGGCTTGATAAGAACTGGAACCCCTTTTCAGGTGGACTTGAGAGCCTTGCCCGGGAAAGGTCTTCAGGTCTCGCCTGTAAAGTGAGACTCTCCAGTGATTGTAGACTCTGAGTAGTAGCTAATACTTAAATGGTTAATAATCTGTATACTTTTAAAATATTGTTGTCTTTCTCTTATGTATATTAGTAGTTGTACCTGTTGCCTTGATCACCTTTGCTTATAATGCAAAACTCACAATTGAGTGTGTAATAACATGTAATGACAAAGCTCAGATGTTAACCTGTTAACTTAGAGAAGAGAATATGCATGTGTGCTTACATCCACAGGTACACAGTGAGTTCCAGCAAAATGCACCAAGGCAGTGTGCTGCTCCTGATGACAGTGAAGACGACGGAAGCGACTGTGACGACGATGCCACCCCTTCCTGAGCGCAAGATACTCAATCATTTACTTACTCCCCTTCTTCCCCTGCTACAGGGCGGAGACCCAGCGAGACCAGTGACGTTGTCGTTAGAGCAGGAAACGGCGTTAAATGATATTGCTGACAGAATAGCACACGGCTGTGTGCAAAGATAGGATCCTATGGTGCTGGTGGAGCTGGCCATTTGGCTAGCCGAGGGACACCTGATTGAGGCACTGAGTCAAAAGAAAGCGGGGGAGGAGGGAGGTTGGGTGACGATAGAGTGGGTGGTACCGCCTCTAACACAGGGGAAAACTGTAGAACAGCTGGTAGAGAAACTAGCAAAGACAATAAAACTTGGCAGGGAAAGAGCAGAAAGAGATTTGGGTACCTATAAAGCGGGAACGACTTGAATGGTTTATTAAACAGAGTCCAGAAATACAAGAAGCAGTTTTAGAAGCAGAGGGGCGAGTGCATTTGAAGCAAATTGATAGGCAGGTAGAAAGATGGATGGGAAAGCTGCAGTGGGTAGAGAGGAGCAAGCTGAGCAAGCAGCCATTGCAGGATGCAGTCACGGTATTTACAGACGCAGGAAGGAAATCTAGGCGGGCTGCTGCTACGTAGCAGGATGATTTAGGCCAGTGGCAGCACAAGATCCTAGATGCAGTAGAAGAAGATAGTTTGCAAACATTAAAACTGAGAGCAGTGGTTTGGGTAATGTGTGAGTTTAAGCAATGAGTAAATGTGGTATCGGATTCACTGTATGTTGTAGGAATTGTAAAGAGAATTGAGCAAGCTATGATAAAGGATGTGATAAATAAGGTGCTGGGAATGTTGTTACAGGGTCTGAGGAAGTCGATTCAGGAGAGAGAGGAGGAATATTTTATTATGCACATAAGGAACCATCAAGGAATAGAGGGATTGGGAGAAGGGAGTCAAAGAACAGATGATTTGGTTACGACAGCAATAACAGAGGATAGTAGAAGATTTCAGGAGGCTCGCCAGGTTCATGAAATGTACCATATGAATGCTAAAGGGTTAGCGCGGCAGACAGGATTGCCGCTGGGGGAAGCCACAGCAATTGTCAGAGCGTGTTCAGTATGTAGTAGGCATAATGAAGAAATAGGATTAGGTGTAGGAGTTAACCCTCGAGGGCTGAAACAGAATGAGATATGGCAGATGGATGTTACACATGTACCGGAGTTTGGGAGGTTAAAATATGTACATGTTTGCATAGATACATTTAGCAGGTATATATGAGCCACACAATATCACTAACATAAATCAAGAAAGAAAGACATGGGGAACCCTAGAATGGGAAGGCAGTAATAAGATAGAATCTACTGTTAAATATACTCAGTGCAATGCTAAAAACATTACACAGCCACATGGACTTCCTCCAGGGATTTTCTTTATCTGTGGGGACCGGGCATGGAACGGGGTTCCAAAAAGGCTGGAGAGAAGACCGTGCTTTCTAGGAAAATGCTGTTACATCCTAACCTTACTCAGTTAATGCGGTGTGCAGAGCCAAAAACCCCAAGGAGCAAACGAGGTGTGCATGACCTGAAGTGCACTGATGTGGGAGAACCTATTTTTTGGTCCACGTTGAGGGGAGTAATTACATCTACACTGCTTCCAGGGGGCTCTGCAATGAAAGCACTGAATCTAGCTAAACAAATAGCATGCTGGGCCAGAAATGAAATTAACAAAACGTCGCAAGTTTTAGATATGCTTTCAAGTGATATGAATAGCATGCAACACCCAATATTAGAGAATAGGGCAGCAATTGATTTTTTGCTTTTAGCTCAAGGCCATTGGTGTTGAAGAGTTTGAGGGTATGTGCTGCATGTAATTTACAAACCACTCCACATCCATCCACGCAAAAATAAAAGAGATCAAAAATAACCTGAACAAACTAAAGGAACAGGAAGGATGGGATGTTTGGGGGTGGTTGGACGGACTAGGCATTGGAAAATGAGCTAAGGGTTTGATCATTGAAGCGTTGCGGTGGATTGTGATTGTATTGGGGTTTATCATTGTTGAAAACATTGTATTGGGGTGTATTGAAAAACGTATTCTGAATGCAAACATAGCGCTTGTAAAAGAAAGCGGGGGAAATGTGGATCCATATATTCAGAAATGGGCGAATTGTCCTGGGAGAGCTTGTACAATGCTGAAGAAGCATTGTGAAACATCCAGCGGAACAAAAAGGAAACATCAAGAACAGGGAAGAAACCAGGGAGGAGGACTACAGGATGCCAGAGATCAGGGAGGAGAGCAACAGGATGCCAGAAAGGACTGCAAAAACGTCAATCAGAGCTAACCAATGATGAGCTATAGTTTTGCAATATGCATGAGTTAATTATATTGTCTATAAAAGCATAATTGTATAATCAATAAATGAGAGCTTTGCCGACCTCATCGGAGAGTGCATTGCCTCCCTCCGACGTGCCCCTAGTTCAACACCAAAACCCAGCTCAGAGCAGCACATCCATTCTTTGTAGTTTCCAGGCGGGTGTTACAGCTGGCATTGCAGCAGCCACTGGAGTACAACACAGAACAACTGTGGTGTGCTTCCCAGCATCATGAAATCAGGATTTTAAAACTAAAACATCTCCTCACTCCTAATGATATTAGCACTCCTACTAACACTTGCTTATTATTGAATACAGTTCTAAAAAAAGCATTTTACTTGTGCAGAATTATCTGCAGTTCTGAGGAATATCTGGGTTTAGGCTGTAAGACTTGATTTAGACTAAATGTGATGACAAATGAAAAAATAGAAGTGAAGTATTTAGCTGCTGTCTGGATCATACTGCAGTAGATTGCTTTCATAAGATGTCAGGTCCTCCTACAGCTAAAAATGTGCAGTGCAGAGAGGATACAATACAAGCTAAGATGAATTCACCACATCTCCCTCACTCCTGCTAAGTCAGTAGGGTTTAGGCTGAGCTCTGGAAATAAAAACTGCCATCTATTTTTGTGATTGACTGTGGATATTATACAGGGCATGAAATCTGGGAAGGAGGTTACAAACCTGATAGAAAGCCCAAGGTACCCTTCCCTGTAAGAAATATTCCAGGAGTGGAAGGAGAGCTTGAAGGCTTTTGCTTACGAAGGAAAGGGCTCTTAGAGAGCTGTAGAGAAAATATGCAAGGGGCCCAAAACATTTCTGTATGAATGAGGGGTGCTCTGAGAAAGAATATGTCAGGCTTTCTGCCTTTGAGGCTGTGGGCTGCAGCATTTCAGAGCACAACCAAGCTGTGATCAAACATACTCTTTTTATTGCAACGGATCACAAGATAGTTTTTCAGCAGACATTCAATTACTGCACAAAATAGATGGTTGAGCATAAAGAGAAAGTTCTCTTTTAGACAAAGCTATTCTTGCCTTGGAACTCCTGTAATCAGAAAATGTATTTGTAGCAGCTGGCCACTCCTGCCTCTGCAGGCTTTTTGAATCTACATCAGACTTTCAAAGGTACAGGTTTCTTAAAGTGTTCCTGAGATACCGGATCCTAATATCAGACTGAAGTATGTAACATACTGAGGCGCAGGTAGATAATAAATAGCACTTTTCCAATGCTGTCACCTTCTTAATAGGAACACTAAAATAATGGTGTTCCTTTTCTGCTAAATTTATCATCCATCAGTGACTCTCAGGTGAAATTCATTGGTTATACAAGGAGTGACAATTTACACTCCCACTACCCCTTCCTCCTTGGCCTTTGCCTACCCAGCTGTCACTGTCAGCCCGGCTCTTTGCCCTGGGAGTAGCCATCATCCTGGGGACATTTCTCCAGCACCGGCGCTGCCATGGTGGAGCAGCACACTCTCTGCTGCACTCAACATTTTGGCACAGGCTGTGCACTTGTCAATCACTTTCAGGCTTCTCTTAAAATTTGGCAGTGGCTCTTCTTGCCATGCTGAAGCTGCGTCTGATTCAGAGAGCCATGTCCCTGTGCTTTGAAGGCCATGCTGGGATTGCCTGCCTGTGCTGTTCCAAGGGGATACCCTGCTCACCTGCTAACCCATTTCTGCCTTGGAAGAAGAATGCTGTTTTGCATGGTTAGAAAGTGAAAGAGTTAACCCTTTCTTGGTAATTTGGTTTTGTGTACCTTCCTTTCCTCAAATGTGTAGTTAGGACACTAGGGATGTCCAAAACCTTCATGTCCCAAATAACATTCCATTAACTTCACTACAAAGCTGCCAGGGATATGGCAAACCCATGATTAAATGCAAGTGGGCATCAGGATAATTAAGTACAATGACAGTGCCAAGCAAGGCAGATCAATGTTGATCCAAGAAAGCAAGCTACCTGCAAGCTTCCTGTATTAAACAGTGAGGTGTTTTAAGTAAAAGTCTCCAAAAAGAAGTACCCAAAAGAGAACTAATGCAAAAACTTTCAAGTGATGGAAAATACAGAGGTTCTTGAATTCTCTCTATTATTTGTGGAATTCAGCAGTAGAAACTGGTGTAGCGTTTGCATGGTATTGGATTAGCTGTTTAAAGCATCTCCTGCAAGCCAAATCAAACAAGATTATTCATTATAGTTATCATGCAAGTATATGTATATGTGTGTGTGTGTGTGTGTGTGTGTGTGTGTGTGTGTGTGTGTGCCTGTCTGGAACGTACTGATAATATCTGGGATGCTAACATGAAAAAATATCATTGCAAAAGAAACCTGACTGCAAAGTCAATGTTTGTGTTCAACCTGAAATATCTTGCTCTGCTGATAGACCCAACTCATGCTGAGTAGGCAGTTCTACAGCTGCTGCTCCATGTCTGCATAGTTGCAGCATGTACCACAACACAGGTACAAAATGGGCTGTCTCATCTGCAGCCACCCAGAAAGACAGATTGGGAAGTTAACTTGGGTTCAAGTGTCAAGGAAATTAAACTATCACAGTGTTTCCTGAGGCAGGGGCATTACAGGCAATGGTGTGATAAGACAATTTTCTGTTGTTTCAAAGGTGACTATAAAAATGCCATCAGAGGGTTTCTGGTTTACTCTTTCTCACTTTGTATCTCAGTGGCAGGATGGTACCTCAGAAGGTGAAAATTTGTTCAATCTGTCTCTGACTGTCAACAACAATACAATTTCTGTTGTCATTGCTTATGTGACCAGATAATGGAGCTAAATCAGGGTGTTGGAAAGCTAAGAGTCAGTTTGCTGTGTTGTTGAGTCTATCTCTGTTTATTGTTACTGTACTGATGCCGCCTGGCAGAATTTCATGGAGAATTGTTTGGATTCTTTCCTATTTAAACACATATGCAGGTAAGAGTAAATGAAATGGATTTTTATCCTGCAGAGCAAACCCATGCCTGCAGAAGGGCCTCTTCTTTCTCTGATATCTGATCCTTTCCTTTGGCAAAGTAAATAATGAGATACTTCTACAGATCTGATTAAGCCCTAAGTCCCTTTTTAAATTACAGAAGATCAATACTATTACTAAATCCATTAAACAATTCTTCACACTTCAATTGTGCTCTCTCTAGGATATGTGAGAAAGAACATAAGGGTATTTTGGCTATTGTAAAGGAAATGCATGATAAAGCCTTTTCTCATGTTCCACTTTCTCTCCCTGGCTCCAAGCCATCCGTATCTTCCAGGCTCCCCATCCCCTGCATCTGGCTTACAGGTCAGAAATAGCCAGAGACCTGGGATACAGGAAGGATTTTGTCTTTCAGTCTCTCAAGCCAGGCTTGAATTTGTCAGTGGTATCTGAAAGTTCTGGTTTTTTTGTTTAATTCTGATGACAAATTGGCTGAAGTAGGTCTCAGTTTCTGGTTTAGTGTTTGATTTAGTGCCTGTTTTTTGCCAATGTTCCGGCCTTCTGGTTATCTTCATGGCCCTCCTCTGGACCTGCTCCAACAAGTCCGTGTCCTTCTTAAATCGGGGACCCCAGAGCTGGATGCAGTACTCCAAATGGGGACTAAAGAAAGCAAAGTAGAGAGTAATTTTCTTCCCAAGTCAAGGCAAAGGAAGCTTTTCCTGTGTGATTTGATGAAGAACAGAGACAGCTCTAAAGCTCCAACACTGCAGGCTGGGATCTGTGAGAGCTGGTATCTTTTCTTCAAGCAGCAATCTGAGGCAGGGAATCTCCTTCCAATTTTTAAAATCTGCTGCAGAAAATTTTGGTGTCCACAACATGACAAATCTGTGGGGAATTAGCAGCTCTCCCCATTTCTCCTGTCAATTAAAGCAATATTGATGTGACAGGACAGTGCCTCCCCGTCAGCAGTAGTAACTGCTTCTAGAGCCTTATCAGAAATGTTAAGTACTAGAAGAGCTGGGGATACCAAATCCTCTTTCTCCACCAGAAGTGGTCCCTCAAAATGAGGTAGTCCTTGAGTATCTCAAAGGTTAAAGGCAAAGCGTTACAATAATTCAGAAAATGAAGTATGCAACCCAGCATGCATCTGTGTTTGTCCATGGTCTGATGTCACCGCCAACCTGAGAGTTCCATCTGCATCCTGCTCCTCGCAACCACTCTGTAATTATGTCTCATTGTACATAATTTTTGTTCAACAACTTGCTGGCTGTTTTTCACATCAAATGAATTATTCAGCAGCAGACTCTGTTCTTAATCCTAACAGAGCAGCAGTAATGCTTCATGCTCATAGAGTTCCTTCAAAAGTGTGCTGGAAGTGTTATTTGTTGAGTTTTTTCATTCTCTGCAACACAAGATGGGGCTTGTTCAATGAACTGAGAAATGGGGCTCAGCACAGCTCTCTGACATGGGCTAAGTGAAAGAGAGTATGCAGAACTAGGAGAGAAGTCCAGCCTCTACTGCCCTACACAACTTTTCTTCCCCTCTGAGCCACTTTCCAGCACTGTACCTAATTTGTCAGATCCTCAGCTACTTTAATTAGGATTATTTCCTTCAATGCCTTGGGGAGATACGGATATTTGTTTGTTATGTGTTGATTAACAACAGAGACACTGGAATGTGTCAAATCCCATGACCTACCAAGTCAAGTCCTCAGCTGCACACACTTTTTTTTATAGAAAAGAGCAAACAGCAGGTCAAACATTCAGAATGTCTTTCTGGATGTCACTGAGCTACTCATTACCTGTTAGTACAGAACAAAAATCTATGAAGAGAAGCCAAGTCATAATCTTTACTGAAATCTGGACAAACTTCAATTAACATTTTCCTTTTTTTTTTTTTTTTTTCCCCCCATCTTTCATCCTTAATTTTCATTGCTGTTGATCATCACCTGGTTTTCTGTTCATGGTCCAGGTGCATGAGCTGCTAATGAACCAAGACACACAGGAGATATGGTAATTCAGATCTATGGGCTGCACTGCCTATGACCTTTGTATAGAAGGTTTTGAAAGAAACATGGATCTTCTGCCTGACTGGGGTATGCTGGGGAAAGAGCTTGCAAGTTGGGTGAAGTAGCAATTGATTTTTGTGCCGTTCATTCTTCAATATTGCTGTCTTGCTCAGGCATTATTAATCTGATGATCTGAATGTCCCTGACTCTGCAACATAATTTAGAAAAGCAAGGAGTTGCTTTGCATGATGAAAGACAACTGTGAGTGGTGCTCACAGCCTGTGACTCTCAACTGTGAGTGTTTTTCGTAGCTGCTAAAGCACTGCTGAGCTTCTACACCAGAACTTGTTAACAATACTACAAAAGTGAAACAGGTACATTGATTTTTCCCCACCCAGAAACCAGTACTTTATGCTGAATCTTACTTTTGCTTCTTCTTAAAATTTGGCCAGTTGCATCCTTTAAAAAGCAAAGATGCAGATCTGTTCTTTCTGTGGAAAAGGAATTGCGATGTTTGATTTTGTGGAATCTGACTGTTTCTCAGTCACATGGAATGCAATTCAGTAAGGAATCTTGGCTGCGGAAATACGAAAGGACATGATGACAACATAGAAAAACTGGAATGAGTAAAAGCAGTCTGGGGTGAGACTTGAACATGAGTCAACAATGTCTTGCTAGTGCAGCAGATATGTAAGGAGGCCTATCATACATAGGACTTCTGAAATAATGCTTCTGCTCTGTCTTGTGCTGGAAGGCCATAGCTGGAGAACTGTCCTGCTTTCAGCACTGCACTCCAATAAAGATGTAAACTACCTGGAAGAAATCCAGAGGAGAATAAGGAGAACAAACAAGGAGCCAGCTTGCTGAATTGAAGAAACGTTTATATAAGCTGAAAGATAGACCTATAGAAGAGCCTTTCACAAAAATAATGACTTGCTGCAAAGAAAGAGACTAACTTTTTGATCACATCTACTGTAGCTGAAATGAGAAATAATTGGTTTAAATCACTGCAAAGGAGACTTAGTTAAAACTGTAGTAAGAAGTCTCTTAACTTTTCATTTATGAAGGCACTGGTATTCTGTCATAGGAGGCTTTTGAGAGCAGGTTAGATAAACATCTCTCAGGAGCAGTTTAACTTAATCTGACCTAATTGCCTTAACATAATGGGGTTATGTACATGCTCTCTTGAGGATCTTTTCAAGTCCTATTTTCAGAGTTGGTACATCCTCAAATTTATAGTATGAGATGACATGGCTTGGTTTGGCTTGCTCATCATGGGCAGAGCTGTGAAGTCCCTGCAGGGACTTTGTGTTTATACTGCTGGTGAGTGAAAATGAGAGATCTCATCTTTTATTAGACAGCCATCTTTCATTTGCTATGTGAGTCCATCTGCATCACAAAGATGTAAACATGTGGGATCCCTAGAGCTCCACATCAGTCTGTGGACTAATAACAGGTGGAGTGGGACATGGCTGTCCCAAAACACTGAGAATAAGAGAGATGTTTCTCAACAACAGCAAATGTCTGAGAAGAAGATTTTTTGCTTGAGAAGAAAAATGGAGCTCATTTTATAATGGGAACCAATACTGATGATGCTGTGGTGTTTCTCATTTTTCTGTGGATTTGAATTTTGACTGTGTATTGTGGTTTAACCCCAGCCAGCAGCCAAGCCCCATGCAGCCACTCGTTCACTCCCCCACCAGTGGATCAGGGAGAGAATCAAAAGGGTAAAAGGTAGAAAACTCATGGGTTGAGATAAAGACAGTTTAATAGGGAAAGCAGAAGCTGTTCACACAATCAGAGCAAAACAGGGAATTAACTCAGTGCTTCCCATGGGCAGGCAGGTGTTCAGCATCTCCAGGAGAGCAGGGCCCCATCACACCTAGTGGTGACTTGGGAAGACAAACACCATCACTCCAAATGTCCCCCTTCTTCCTTCTCCCCACTTCATATACTGAGCATGATGTCAGATGGTCTGGAAGGTCCCTTTGGTCAGTTGGGGTCACCTGTCTTAGCTGTGTCATCTCCCAACCTCCCAGGTACCCCCAGCTTCCTCACCAGCGTAGCTGTACAAAAAGCAGAAAAGGCCTTGGCTCTGTGTAAGCCCTGCTCAGCAATAACAAAAACATCTCTATATTATCAACCCTGTGTTCAGCACAAACCCAAAACAAATCCCCATACCAGCCACTATGAAGAAAATTAACTCCATCCTAGTGGAAAACAGCAGACTGTGTATGCTGTAAATTTTACAGGATTTTCCTGAGAGTGTTGTATTCCCAACCACTGATCTGAGAGATAAGATGTACAGTTACCTGTAAACTGCAGGTTCAGCCTCTATTCCTGTGCACAGCTTTTCGTCATCTCTCATATGGAAGTAATTTTCCAGACGTCAGTTAAATCTCCCAGACTGACAGCCTGTTGAGCAGCAACTTGAGCTTGCCAGGTTGAGGTGGTAACTTGAGTTTGGGTTGCTGTGACATGTTAGTTTGGTGATGCTCAAGGCTAGCTTTTCTCTTGCTCAGCCTTTCCATTTTGCTGAGCCACTGACTAAATAACTATTTTCCTGTGCTTATATGGAAGCCCAGGCCTCTGTGACACAACAGCAGGCAGGCATGCCTGCCACAGACAGTAAGAAGGGGTAAGCTGAGCTCTTCTGAGCTCCAAAAAACCTCATAGATTTTTACAGTTTATTTGTTGATGTTTGGAGTCCTTATTACTCAGGTTTTAAAGGGCTTTTAGAAACAGAGACCTACCTCTACCTCAGGGTGACAGTGCAGTCCCAGCACCAAAGATTGGGATAGTCAAAACCTTGAGAGGGTTGTTGGCAATGGGGATATACCAGCCAGCCATCAGCCCTGGCTTTGTTACCCCACCCTGCAGTTTGGGGAGCTGATGTGAGAGCCTGGTCTCTGGACCACGATGGGGTCACATATCTCTTCAGCTCAGCTGATGCCAAGACCTGGCTTTTTGTGAGCACCCAGGCTCAGCCCCCATATCTTGCTCAGCTAGAGGCCATCCAAAGGACCCCATGAAAGAGCTGGCATCTTGGCTTGTGTCCTTGGGCTCATATGCTCTCCCTGAGTCAATGCTCAGAGCCTGCCAAGAGGCAGCTGAGCCTCAAAGACAACCTACTGAATTCAGCAAGCTGTCAGTTGGATCTAATTCAGCCCCAACAAAATGCGGGAGACCCCCTCTGAGTGAGGAATATGCCATTTGCATGCGGCCATTTCTCTAACCAGAAGTTTTTGGGAGGTAATATGAAACAGCTGGGGGTTTATCTGCTGCCAAAAGTTCTGCTGCAACCCAGTACTGCTGCTGAGTGAAGTGGAGGAAGCCTGCAGAGGCTGTAGCTCTATCCTCTGCTCTTTTCAGGGAGCTGAAAAACACAATGCACCTTGCACATGACTTTCCCCTGAGGCTGTTCCAGGCCATGCTAAGCTGCTTTCTTTGGGCTGCCATCATGAAATAACACTGGCAGCCAGATTGGCTGTCAACCATCCATTGTTGGTTAAGAAAATGAAAATCCTTTGTTCCCAACTGTAGATTCCCCAGCTGTCTTTGCTAAGCAAAGTCAAAGAAACACTTAGTCCATCTGTTTCATCCTGGATAATCTGAATACATACTTTTTTCTAGTGGCCATTAAAACACATTTTAATTTTAGTATCACAGGCTCAACAACAGTTTCTATTTAGAACATGAGTTAAAGATGCTGCTGCAGGAGGAACCAGGTGCAACTACATCTGAGTTTGGACCACTGCTGAAGCAGAAGCATTGACAGCAAAAGCTCCCCCCACCAAACTGGAACAGCAGCCTGCTTTTATGGACAACTTCGGCATAAGGGCTGGAATTTGAAGTTATCAAGACAATATCAGCCTTGTAAAAAAGATGTCATTTGCTTTATTTCAGGCCTCAGAATAACTCTGTCCCCAAAAGACATTATGAAGGTGGCTTACCACTTCCTGCTAGTATAGGTCTTAAAATTATGACCCTGTTGTCTCTTTACCCCCAGCACTGAAGCTGCTGTCATGTGTTAAGAAATACATCAGGGCAAGGCATTTGGGCTGTCTCTTGGTTCATAATGTTGGAAGCAATACAAAGGCAAGAGAAAGGGATCAGCATTTAAAGATCCAGCAGACAGCAATTCCTGAGGTCACCTCCTTGTGTCCTCAGGACAATACCGGCCTCCCTCTTCCTCCCTCTGTCTCCAGAGACGAAGCTATGGTAGGGTCTGGTTACCCAGATGCCCAAGTCCTACTGGGATGGGAAGACTTGCTATCAGCTCTATCTTTTAATTTTTCTACCACATTCCATTTTTCTATTTCTTGCATTTCATTCCTTGTATCTCCCATTGCAAAAGTCCCTCCTCTGCTCTGCAGTCAGAGCTCGTGCCAGGTCCTTCATACTTTCAGCTATAGATATCTGTCTCTTTCTCCTGTATTCCTTTTCCCACTTACACTGTGCTTTGAGATACTCTCATTCTGCATTCTTTCTCTAACAGGATCCCAGACTCTGAATTGCATGTGCTTTTATTGATTTGTCAGGAGAGTTTTCACTTGGGCTCTTTCACATTCAATGAAGCTCTTGCTTTCCTTGGAATACCTTCTCCTTCCCCTCTCTGCATGGGGAGCTTGTGAAAGTCATTATGTTCATGGCAGATTCATGGCCAGAGAAAAGCCTGCAGAACTGGGAGCTGATAACAGCAATAGTTGGCAACCAAGCATTTGCCCTGCTCTCATTTCAAGAAAGTCAAGTAGTTGGGAAGAATGTGTCAGGACTGGTTGAGATGGAGCAGGTCCTGCTGTGGGATGGACGGGGCAGCAGGATGCGGTCAGGTCCAGCTCTGTCTTATACATTTCTGTCCCCAGGGCTGCACCCCATGACCCCCTTGTGCACCCATCCACATGCACATTCACATATGCATAGACTGAGGAGTGCCTCCATAACAGTTGGAAAAAAAGAATCACTGGTCAAGATGATTTAATATTAAATACCCATTCTGTTACTGATAACCAGGTATTTGTCCTTTCGTTCCAAAGTGATTTTTTTTTCTTGGCAGAATTCTTTATAGAAAACTGTTCTATTATCTTCAGTGCTTGTGTTTTACATTTTAAATGTCAACATTACACAGTAGTTAACACCAAATCTTTACAGTACTGAGGTAAACTGGGGTCTAATACCAAAAATGTACAGTTTCAGATTAATCACAGTTTTGATTTGAAGCTCTGACAATAGACAAGAGAACATATGCTCACATGCTTCTGTTAGCTTAGCTCTGAGGAGAAAATAGTACAATGCAGAGAGTTACGTGGGTGATTCACCCTTCCTCTGAGCTCATCTGTCATCTCCTCTGTAGGTTGTGGTGCACAACAGGGAGTCTCTGAGTGCCCAGTGTATGGATATAAAGTGCTCCTGGGCATTCTGCACCTGGGCATGTGGAATCACTGAAGATCTGGTGGCATTACTTGTATGAGAATCCATGTTGGCCCCAAAGCCCCAGCCAAATTCCTCTTCTTATTTCCTGATGCCCTTGCCAATTTCACCTGGCTGCTTTACAGATTATTTCCTAACCAGTGATGGGGAGTTGCCAGAGGTAGCTACCAGCTGGCAGTCTTCCCTTCCCTGCAGGCAAAATGGGGTGAAGGGGAGCCCTCTGGAAGGAGAAGTTGTGGAAGTTGGTTTTGCAGAGCTGCTGCTTCGTATAAGCCTTGGCTGGCTATAAAGGAAGAAAGGAGGCTGTGGTAGGGTCTGTGAATCCTCTTGGAGAACAGCTTCATTCACCACAGCCATGACTGAATAGTGCCTTATGTGCCCGCATATCTGTCCATGTAACAACAGGTGCTTTCTGAAGGGTAAGCAGTGAGCATGAAGATAGAGTAAGAAGGCACTACCCAGTCTATTTATTTCCTGATACCCAACCACAATTGCTACTGGAAGCAGTTGCTGTAGGCACAGTTCTCTGGGCTGAAGAGGGTTTGAGCTGGCCTGTGCTGTGACAGAGGGAGCATCTTGTCTCTGGGAAGCAAAGGAGAGAGGGGGTTTTCCCCTCTCTGCATCTCTGGGACCACGTAAATGCCCTTCCATCTCACAGGCTGCTAACTGCCTCAAAGTTATATACTGCCACGGGTTTCCTCTCATGTTCATAACAAGTATCCATGAATTTACCTTTACCGTCCTTCAATTGCTGTGGGAGGAGCCAGGACAGTGCCTTATCTTTTCATCACCTTCACTGAGGCAGCATCGAGGCTGTTTTTGGGGAGGGTGGTACAGCCTGCAGCACCTTAGTAACCAAGGAACTCTAAACCCTCCCAAACATCCCACCGGGGGGGCACATTGGCCCACCACTGTTCTTCTTTATTTAAGTAACTCCTGCTCAAGCCTCTAAACTACTGTGCAGATGAAGATGTTTCACAATAGATACTTGGGAAGAACATCAGTGTCCTTCAGGGTGGAGGAGGAAAGGTGAATAAACAAACAGAGAAGAGGGATAGTCAGCAGGTCCTGTGTGAATTTGGTTTGATTTCCGCTTCACCCAGTGCATACCCTCCCCCTTCCCTTCTCCGACTCCTAGGAAAAAGCAAATCAAAAGGGTATCGTCAAGGGACTGAACACAAAGAAAACAGTGAATATAAAACCTCTGGAGATGTTATGTGAAGCATGAGAACACAGCCACTCCTGGGCCTGCTGGCTGTATTTTGGGGAGAACATTTACACAGATGAGTCCTGCAGAGAAATTCTGGAGAAGATAAATGGAGATGCACAGCTAAGGGAGTTGCTCTGCACTCAAGACCCTCCTTTCCATTTTAGAGGCTCCTGGATTTCACGAGCGAGCAGGAACATCCAGATCTTTGCCTTCCCATCAGTTCCAGAGATTAGTCATACCCTTTCCCTAATTTAAACAAAAATTTCTTCACCCCTGTTCAGAACACTTTTACCAACAGCAACTGTTAACATATATTTGGAAAAATTCCACAGCCAGCATCTGTTTGTCCTCTCCTCGCACTTTCAAAAATGATTGTGCTGCAGGAAGGAAGCCTCCCCCTCTTTTGCCCCCACCAACTGGAAAAATCACATCTAATCTTGCTGCCTTTTTTCCCTGCTGTGTATCCTGCCAAAACTGGGTATTGTTATGAACTGCAAATAGTGTGTCTAAGCCTTTGGTCAGTTTTTTCTAGTTCAGTTACCATTCTGCTCATGAACCTGGGTTTGGCTCATATTTTACATCCTGTGATCATCTCATCTCTCTCTCCTTTCAGCCTCAGTTCCTGCTTGCTATCCTACTGCTCTGCCTGGTACCTGCCATTTTGTTCCTGCTGTTTTAACATGTGATGGGTGGATGGGCATTTTAGCCCTGCTGGGTACAGGTAGGGGCCTGTATTCCTTCCCCTATGTACTGCATATTGATGACATACAGATACACCACCTGGCTGAGCTAAAACCTTGTTTGTTTTTTTGGGCTTCCAGGATGTGTATCTTCACATTGCTCTTTGACTGCTCTGCAGAAACGTACCATCAACTCATAGTGGACATGGCTACCTCCAACAGTGCCCTTCTCTCTCTCCAACTCCCTACAACATCTGTGTAACCTGGGTGGGATTGGGTGGCCTCTGTCTGCACCTGCACATCTGGCTGCTAAGGACCACTCAGTGTAAAAGGTGTGTACTCTATTTTGCTATAGATTCTGAAGGTCTTGTGTATGTAGACCTCTTTCTTGGGGGCTTGATACTAGGTTCTCCCCTCTACAGTTGATCCTTATTTCCCTCTTCTGCCTCCTGTTAAGACAGTTCTTGGACAGAACTACAAGTTTCTCTCTTAGATATTGTTAAATTCAGCAGTGATCATGCCTGTTGTCTTTTAGGACCTTGTTTCTCTAGAGCTGAAAAGCTTCTTGATATGCTGGATCTCAAATATGACTTCTCTTTCTTTTTGAAGAAGACAAAGTATTTTAGAACATTTCAAAGGCTCCTTCTTATGCCCCTGATGCACACAGTAGAGGTGATGTGTCTGTCCATATTTCCCCTTAAACCGTGTGGCAGAACTGCCTACTATTGGAAGGGTGCAGTCCACTGGAGTTCTGGTGGCTTTGGTGGCATTGCTGCTGTGTCTCTCCTTGCATGTGCAGGGCCCCCAAACTGGACATTGTCCAGTTCTCTCAAACTCAGTGTCACTGTGTGAAACAGTCCCCAACTCTGTTTTGTCTTTGGTGACTTTCTTCTTCCTGCCTCTGGTGCGAGTTTCACTGCTTACAGGTGCTCCGAGTGTCAGTATATGTAAGGACAACAATTTTCTGAAGAAAGCATGTTGTTGTGTAGCCCACGTAAAGCCTCTCTGAGATATTTTTCTTATGCACATTCACAAACTTCCCCATTTCCCCCACCCTTTGCAGTGCTCCTGGAGGGAAAGATGCTGAAAAGTGAGGAGACTGGAGCCTGCTGTGCCCTTTTTATACTAATATATACGTGGGACTGATGCAGTGACAGTACGTCACTGAAGCCATTGTGAGGGCTAAAAGTGTTCCCAGACAAAATGAGTCATGGCCCTACATCTCCAGTGGCTGGAGAATGCCCTTTCTCTTACATTAAAGTCATGAATAACAAGCCTGACTCTGCCTGCCTGAGCTTTCCTGGGGCAGAGACTGTTTGCGTAGGTGGTGTCCTCTGCTCCTGCACTGCCTGCAGGATGAATCCTCATTTCACTCCCTGTGAAGAGACAGGCAGCTGTGGGATGAACTGTCATGAACACTATGAAGTAGGGGAAAGTCACCTCTGTTTGCATTTTTTGTGTGCTGTGATGTATTTAGAATATAGAGGACTGCATGCATCTGAGAACCAGAACCTTATTAACTCTGTCTTTTATGCAGTACCAGCTACACCTTATATGCACCCAAGCACATCTCTGCCTAATCTTTATTTTCTGGTCTAGTTAACAATCATTTACAGAATTTCTCTCATTTGTCCTCTCTGTCTTTAAATTGTTTTCCTAGCAGCAGCTGTAGTGCCATTTATTGCTTCACATCTGTTAGGATGGGCAGGGGTGCTTGTTATTTCTGACCCAGATGTGTGAACCAAGGGCCATCTGAAGAAGGTGGCTGTGCTGCCTCCAGCAGCTGTTTCCTTTACAGTAGCTGCACACTGCGTTCCAAATTTTGGGAAGCAGCTGCTCTCTACCACCCACCTGTGGAACATGAACTTCTGGTACCATCCCAGCTGATCTAAGTTTTACATAATAGACGTAGGTCTGCCTTATTTCAGAGACTTTTATGTGACTTTTAAATGGTCTCTCCCCCAGCCCCATTGTGAGCTGGATGTGTTCCTGTACTAAAGAACACATCTTAAGTTTTTTCAGAGACAATGACAGAGATTTCATAAAATCATAGAATCATAAATATCCTGAGCTGGAAGGCCCCCAGCAAAGATCATCAAGTCCAACTTCTAGCACTGCACAAGGCTCTGTTTCAATTTCTGTGTTTCAGCTGAGGGCCAAGTGAAATAACTGGCTACACGCACTTGACGCTGACCGCCACAGGATGAGACCACTCATATATATCCTGCAGCTGGGAACAGGTCCCTGTGGGCCACTTCTGGGATGAGTCACACAGAGAACGTATTTGTGGCACTTACTGATCCTATTATTGGCAGTTTCAGAGAAGGACCTTGACCCAAGGAGACAGAGCTCTTAGAAAAGATCAAACTGCTGGTGGAGGTCTAAACAGGCCCTCTGGGCTGCTGAATAGGCTCCAAAGCAGTTGGTCCTGCCCTGTTGTCAGCACCACGTTCTCCTACAAAAGAAAAAAACAGGACACAGGAAGTGCCAACACAAGGTGGGAGAATCAAGACCTCAATCCAATGTACTAATAATACTTATCACTGTACATCACTGTACTGTTAGTTACAAACATTAACACATCCTCACAACACCCCTGCGAGGTAGGGAAGTATTATCATCCCTAGCGTACAGATAAGGAAACCGAGGCACCAAGAGGCCAAGTGACTTGCCCAAGATCACACAGCCAGGCATTGGCAGAGCCACAGTAAGAATGGAGACATCCCTTGTTTCCCACCCCATGCTGCCCCTCCACTAGATAATGTCGTCTCTCTGGACACGGGGAACCCAAGAGGTTCCTTTGAAAAGCAATACCTGGACTTGTTGCCTATGAATAATTTTTATTTGCCTTTAATGAATTATTTCACAGTTTTTCCCTCACACTGTACACCATGCTTTCACAGTCCGTTCAGCACTCTGTGGTAGCCCACAGCCTTCTCCTCCGGCACTGGGACAGCTCTGCAAGGGGTTTGTAGGGTGCTCTGTGCTTTCATCAAGAGGATGTTTAGAAACAGTTTTCACTGACAATAGACTGGGAGCATGTGAGCTCTCACTGGAGACCAATAACACACACTGGAGAAGCAGGCAGAGGGAACTGATGGTAAAAAGGCATTTGCTGTCCCCTGTGGAATGACCAATGGCTCTCTTGGTTTCTTAGCTCTTCCAAGCTCCAGTGATCACTCAGAGCAGAAACCCTCATATCCAACTTGCCTGGTGAGGAAGTCGTTGTTCTGGGGATTGTTTCCCTAATAGGTAATAGGCAGTCAGTTCAGGACCAGACAGGTCCCCCAGCATTGCCTACTCCAGGTGTGTGACACTGTCTAGGAACAAGGCTGGCTGTAGTTGTGCTCTTTTGCCATGGGGAAGGGGTATTACCATGATTGACAAGCAGCCATATCCAGTGTCCAAATCTCTTTCATTTCAAAACTGGTATTCAATGAAGAGCAAGGGAGAGTGGATGGATGAGGAGATGAGGATGAGGCAGAGCAAACAGGAAAATCCACCAAATGAGCTTCTAGGAAGGAAATGTTCCCCTTTGGGCACTTCAGCTGAAGCGACTTCATTTTCACAAGGTTTCCTTCTCTCTCTGGGAACATCTGCTGAGCTTCATCTCTGTCAGCTGGATGTATCGTATGACATTGGTATCTGCAGGGAAAGAACACACACAGAGGTACAGTGGTTACCCAACTCCCTGTGGCAGACAGACAGAATGCACCTTCATCCCTGGTACATCACATGGGAGCAGCATGGCTCCAGTGCTGTGTGCTGGAACAGTATCAGTTGGAAGGGGCTCAGAAACAAACCTGGAAGCATTGGTTTTGAAGAGGCTGCTCTGAGTTGCGCTTATCGTCTCTGTTGCTCAGTCTTGCCTCAGCTAGTTTTTACCTTCTCTCTGATTACTCTTGGTCAGCACAGTTGAACTCACACCGCTGAAACTATCCAGGTCGTCCTTGCCTGTACATGTGGAATGACACCTCCGCTGCCTTCTCTTCCTGCAGTGCCTGCATGCGAGTCCCTAAAGGCATTTTGTATACGGTTATGCTCTGCCTTTTCACTCTCTTATTCTATTTACAGCCTGTTCCACTCTTTTCACATTTTTCCATGATGGGTAGAATTGGGAAGGGCATACTTCACATTCTCTTTGTACCCTTTCTTTCCTTAAATTTTCTGCTTGTATGTCTTCCCACCATGACGCTCTATCTGCAATTTTGTCATACGCTGTATGCTGCATACTGCCTTGTCTGTCCTGTCTAATGAAGTTCCTAGGGGCACAGAACCACTGATCCATCCTAGTAGAGAGCTGTGATATTGCAGTGCTGTGCAGGTGGTAAGCTGAGCCCTCTTTTTCCTTCCAGCATTTCAGAGCATCATGTGAGTTTTGTATTATCACCTGGTCTCAGCCCTAAGGGAACCTGTTCACCTTGAATCACAGGTTGATCTAAATAAGTATGTGTCTCCAGACAGAGCCAGTGATTATGCAGTCATAGTCAGTCCTCTCTCAAATCATGTTGAATTTCATCATGAGGGTGACTTCCCACACACACTTTCTGCACCCACAAAGTGGCAAAGCCATGTGGTACCAGAAGCAAGCAAGCAAAAACACAGCCACTTTCACTTCTGTATTGATTGAAAAATGATTCTTTGCTCAGAGCCTTCCTCTGACAGCCAGACAGGGCCAGCTTGGTCCAGTGAAGTTATTAGATCCTCAGAAACCAATCTGAAGTGCAATGCAGTCCCATCAGAGGGCAGTCTTGTCTCCTCCTCATCCAAACTGCAATGTGTTCCACACCAGACAGGGAAATGAGAAGTGCTTCAGCTTTCAAAGCAATGAACAAATTACTGGGAACATGTCCAGCCCTAGTGAGTGTGGGTATTGTGCCCCCAAAGCAGTTGTGGGTACAAAGCTTCTTTTAAAGATGAGGACATCTCTCTTGTACTCTTCAGCACTCTGCCAGTGCTGAATCAGTGGGAGACTGATCCATTTCTTGTCCCACAGTGCTATCCACAAACATGCCACGGGGGATCAGTGGGCTGAGGCCATGCTGTTGTGACTTCTCAGGCTGTCTCTGGTGAGGAGGGTCTCCCTGCTGAGTCATCTGCAGGTTCAGCTGCATCATTCCAGGCATTCAAGAGGGTGGGATTCAATGACTAAGCTACTTGACCCCTTTGGGGCATTTTTAATAAGCTAAGAAGTTCTGCTATTGCTTCTGTCAAACAAGATGCACCAGTATCCTGGGCTGTTCACGCATTAGTATTTCTTACCAGCCCAGCAAATTTTAAAGCAGCCTTTTAAAAAACAATAATTTTAGTTGTGCAGCCTCCTGGAATGAAGAAATTCACTTGAGGGGGTAGCCCTGAATTTTAGGCTTAAAATGAAATGGGTACATGTGGCAGGTGGCTAACTCACTCCCAGCAGTGTACAGGAACGGTACACAGCCTGAGCAGGGTCTGCTGTGCTGCCTGCACCTCACTGTGACCTCCCTGCTCTGTGCTCTTCTAGGCTGTGATGGGCTGTGCTCTGGATACACATCCCTGCCGCTGAGGTGTATGCTTGGAATACCTGCCTGGTGCAGATGAGAAGGGATAACTGCATGGGCATATCAGGAAATCCCACATGCCTAGGCCCCGCAGGGACTCGGTGTCCTGCTGAGGGGGCAGAGATGGGCTCATAATTGGGAAAGGAGAGGCTGCCAGCCCCCTCTGGCTTTCAGGTAAGGTAGTGACTGCTGATGGCACAGCTTCACTCACCTGGGAGACTTCCACATGCCTGGGAAGCCAGGGGTAAAATAATATGTAGACTGACAGAAGGTGGGAGATGCTCCCATTGCAGGTTACTTATAAATCTCTCAGGCAGGTTTTGGCATGTTTTTCTTCCTTTGTGAGGGCCATTATTTTACCAAGGAAAAATAATGAGAGCAGCACTCTGTTTACAGGGATGGAGTCCTGTCTTTGTCAAGTTTTTTCTACCAAATAATATTGCACCATACTAGCTCTCCCTGCAGAAGTATTTCAAAGCTATATGTAAATGTTAATGAGAAGACTCTCATCTCTCAGTGGAGAAGTGATCCCCTTCAGCTGATGTGGAAATAACAAGTAAGAACAACTCAGATGAAGGGTCAGAGCCATGCAATGGCAACAAACGTCTCTCCTGGCTCTTAGGATTGTGTCTGCTTCCCTCTGCAGAGTGGCCTAATGCCATTTTAAAGGTAATTTCTGCTTCCCCTGTAGCTTCAGAGACCAGTTGTGTATCTGCTGTGCCAACACCATGGCCTGGGTTTTGTTCCCAGGACTTCTGAGTTGCAGGGGTGCAGGAAGGCAGTGCCCAAGTGCAGCCATGAGCCCACCCCACACAGCACAAAACCGTATGGTCCAGGCAGCCCGTGGGATGTCTGAATGTGGGCTCCCAGCACAGGGACAGCAGGGATCTCTGTTTGACATTACCAGGCCATTGCCAGCTGCTTGTCTGGTC
This sequence comes from Acanthiza pusilla, assembly GCA_036630365.1. Lineage (NCBI taxonomy): Eukaryota > Metazoa > Chordata > Aves > Passeriformes > Acanthizidae > Acanthiza > Acanthiza pusilla. The sequence goes on along the minus strand of JAXCHO010000396.1, from coordinate 34,729 downwards.
TCAATCCCACTCAGTCCCTGCCCTGACAGTGCAGCCCCAGTGGCAGAGAGCTGAACAAGGCTTGCAAGGTGCATGTTTGGCTGCCCATGCTGCACCAGCCTCTGGACAAAGAGCTCATGGAGGGCTCCATGCATGCTTTACACAACTTAATAGCAGCTTCCCTCTCCCTTAGTAAGAGGGTTATACAACTATCTTGTGTTATTTCCATCTGCTTTTATGATTTTTGTTTGGAGGTGGCACAAGAAATCAGGCCAAATCCAACCTTCCTTCACCCTGGGCAGACAGTGAATAGCCATAAGGGATCTGCTGTGCTGACAGCCCTTTAGAACACTAAACCCCTTTGCTAACTAATTCCTCTTTACCATTCAAAATCTCTCCCACCAAAGAGAATAACTGCTACTGATTTGTGCCAAAAACATTCCTTATTAGAAAAAAAAAAGAACACACAGAACATGACTGCAATAATAACTAGTGAGCCTGGTGAAACCTTAGATAAAGGAAAAAAATCACACTTTGCAGATGGAAACATTGAAAGTGGAGACACTGACTTATTCCAAGTCACATAATAATTCTTGATAATGTTACCTGATTCCCGTTCCTGTGTTTTAACAGCCACATCCTTTCTTACTGTACATACTCAGTTCTTTCCCCCGAATGCCCTTCAAGTTTTCCATAATCATAAATAAAACAGTGGAACAACAGCCTTGAATGGTCTACAAATAACAGGAAAGAGTCTCTGATGCAGAGCTGAAGGCCAGAACTGGGTTTTGTATACATTAAGGGCCTTTAGGGACACTTTCTGGTATGTTTTTGTAGCAAGTGGTATTTGAAGTTGTTGCTGTTGAATAAATTAGTATTTATTTCAAGAAACAATGAGGAATACCAAATAAATAGTATCATGGGGAGGGGCTGGTAAGGGACCATGGAAACACATATTTAAAAAATGGAAGCTAAGTGGTTCAGCTAAAAGAAATTTTTCACATCTGAGCCTAGTCAAAACTTCAAGGTTAGGATAACTTATTTTCCACTGACTACTTTTCCCTTGCATATGCTTCTCCATTTTCTGGTTCTGGCAAGGGCTGAAAGCAGAAGGGCACACTGTAAACTAAAATAGGCTAAACTGAGTTTTGAAACACATTTGCTCTGGGACTGTAGGGTGCACAGCTGTGCTGTCAGACTGCCCGGAGCCCATGGCCAAGCACAGCAGATGGGACCAGGCACCCTTAGGGGAGGTGGAAGAGGATGGAGATCCCAGCACATTCTGAAGCGCACCCTCCGTGATGGTCCCTCCAGGGCACAACCACTGCAGGAGCCCTGCAGGGCCAGTGCCTGTAGGACATAAAGTACAGCCAGCTCTGACAGTCTCCCCTCCCTCCTCTAATGAATACCAGCTCCACCAGGACCCAGGCTTGCTCCTGTTTCACACCCAGTTCTCACTCCTTCCTCTCAGATGCAGCTGAAAAGCTGCTCAGTGGGGTTTTCTTTGCACATGGCCTCCATTTTACTTTCTTGAGATCCTTTAATTTTGAGTTCTACAAAATTCCTTTCTGTTTAAAACCACAGTGTTGTTTTATCTCCCTATTATTTCTGAAAAATAAAAGCACCATCTCTGCCTCACCCTCATCTCTGGCCTTTCACCTGCCTTTTGAGGCTGGGCAGGTTAGCATAAAGGTGGTTGCTTTGGCAAGGCTAAGTTGGTTGGATGTATAATTTCATTGCTGTCCTCAAATGAACTGTATGGTTTTGACAGATGGATGACATACTTAACAAGCAGTTGGCTGATCTCATGGCAAAAGTTGAAGCTTCCTGAGGAATGCTTTGTGGTAAATGTCTGTCTCCTTGATCAAAACAGAATACTAGCCCTTTACTGAGATGGTGGAAGGCTACTGAGGATGAAAAATAGTCTCCTGGCATTGCTAAGGGGGAAAAGCTTTTTCTCATAGTCAGAAAATGTAATGGTTGTGGCACACTCTTTCCCCATCCTGATTTCTTCTTCAAAAATAAGTTAAGGAGGGAGAGGCAGGATCCCCTCCACATTGACAGTATTTCAGCAATACTGTTATCTTCCAGGTCATGCTGCAGCCTTGGCAGTGGTTAATCTTTGGGCACTGCAACCTTGCTGCACTACCCATGAGTGCTTGAAGGGGAGTCCAGCAAAGGACACACAGTGAGTCATGCTCATCCCTGTGGAAATCAATGCAATCAAGTCAGGGACACACAAAGTCTCATGGAAAGAAATACAGAAGCACTCAGTGCAAAGCCACATCCCAGCTCCCTTCCCCATACCTGTTGGCTGGCGGGATCTTGCCTCTTTCAGGTAGTAGAGGGCCTTGTTGAAGTCACCCAGGTGATAAAATGCCACTCCCGATCGATAGAGCGCCTTGAAGTTCTCACCCTCCTTCTGCAGGACTTTGAGGCAGTACTCCTTGACCCGCTCATAATTCACCAGCTCGGCCTGGAGCAGACAGGCTACAGGGCATGGGGATGATGGCAGACAGACAGACAGACAGGAGAACATTAGTGCTGGATTTCCCCCTGCTCCTGCAATCTGCACAGAAGAGAGCAGCTTAGGTGAAGGAAATGACTCAGCCCCATGATTCAGAAAGGGTGCAGTCATATGGATTGTTTGCCAAACCCGATTGTTCGGAATTGAAATACCAATGCTTCTATTTTTGGCATTGCAAAGCAAATGGATTGTATTTACTCAGGGGAGACAGATAGGCACACAAAACACTGGAGGAGAGAGGGAGAGCATAAACACCCCTCCACAGCTCTGGAATGCCACACACTTGTGGTAGTGGCTGGCCTCATTTATAGTGAAGCCGCTTCTCCGACTGAGGGCTGGAGCTCCAAAAAGTACAAAAAGGCAGACTAACAGTTATCTGACAAGGAAAAGGGGGTATAAATTGGATCAGATTTTGTATTTGGCTTAATCCAAAGCCCTCAGGTTTAAAATAATATGTAATTGCTATTTATCCAGGAGATCCTATATGGAGTTTTGCTGTAGGAAACAACAAGGGGTTCTGCCCTGTTGGAATGTGCTGTCAGCAAACCAGAGACACCTGGAGTTGTAGTAGAGAATAAATGTGCTATGCTGCCTGCTTCCTGCAAAGCACTGCAACACAAGTTCATTCCCAGAGGTGACTTCTGCTAACTTCCTAAAGAAAAAGGCAAACAGTGAATAAATATGTTGAGGGTTCTGTGTGCTGAAGTACAATTGTTGCATAAATGTCTAGGAGCTGAAGAAAATGCCCATTGTGAGTTTCCCACAAGTAGGAGTGAAATAAAGAGGAAGGGGAAGAGCCCTGAGCCATGCTTTGCAGCTGTGCTCATGACTTTCTGTAGTGCTTACTCCAGTGGGCTAAACTTCATATAGGTGACCTAGGCATTAAGAATGGCTTTGGGAACACTGACAAGAAGAGGACATGGTGCAGTCACAGTCTCTGGGGAAATAAAGTAAATTGTGCTGCAACACAAGCCCATCTAGTGCTGCAATCCAAGGCAACTTCAGGAATGACACACTGTGGGGAAGGAAGGCAGAATGCCACTGCAAGGATCAGTTCAGAGGCTGGCAGTGTCAAGTGCCAGGGCATGGAGAGAAATTTCCCATGGCAGGTGGTGTTACTCAGTGTGTCTCTGGCAAGGAAGAGACTCAGTGCTCCTGGAAATCCAAGTCATCACAGGTCAGGTGTCACCAATGAACAGCCAGACTTCCATTTTTTGCATGGTAACTGCAGCTGAGAGGATATGGTGCTGGGTCAGAAATACAGTGCAGTTCTTGATCCCCTTTCCCCGCACCCATAAAGTAAGCCCTACACTCTCTCTGTATCACACTTTACTTCATGAGAAGGAGGTTGGCTAGATGGCCTCCAGCAATTCCGTCCTATCTAAACTAGTCCAAGCCCATGATCACTTGATGTGGACAGAATACACTTCTAACCAAAGTACACCTTCAAAGCTTAAACAGCTTACTGGGAACAATCATAAACAGGCTTTTACCATCAGAGCATGGATGCTAGAGATGTGTTGAACAAGGACTGCAGAACTAGTCCCACTGCTGGTACATTTGTTTAAGTGACACAGGCATTACTAATGAGAGCTTTGTCCCATTTGCTTTAATAATGGAATGTCAATATATTCTAGCAGCTCCTGCCATTAATGAGCATAGGTATTTAGAAAGATTCTGATAGTTTGCTATTTAATTGACAGTTAAAACACACATATTTCTTAAACCTTAGTGGCATTTCCTTATCCAGAGTTTGTGCTTTCCTATTTGCCACACATTGATTTTTCTCACTCTATTTCTAATGGAGCTTGAAATGACTGTGCCTTGTTTTTCTTTATTTTTTAAAGCAATTGAAAAGATGGCTGTGTAAATTTACTGCTGGCTTCACTGCCCTGGAAACAGGATTGCTTTTTTTGTCTGCTGACCAGTAGCATGTACAGCACTGGCAGTAGCTTTCTGCACACTGCCAGTCTGAGCCAGCCTTTCACGTTCTGTGGAACTGCCTTTCAGAGCAACTAGGGGGTGGATTTCAGTCTCTCTGTTCATTTGCTACTTGGTATTTCCAGTGAGAGTGATAGAAGTGACTCTGTGAAAAATGACAGGCAGTCTGTTCATGTATATTAGCTCAGTAATTCCATACTGGCCTTGCTTCATGTATTGGTTTAAAAGAAAAGAAAAACTCTGACATCCTGCTAATTCATAAACCCAAATGGGTTTCCAGATATCCAGCTGGATTTTTTCTATGACTCATACTCACAGTAAAGCTTCTGCAGGGCATCCTCGCTAAGCGTGCACATGGCGGGGAGAAGTCAGCACCACATGGCCAGCAGGAGAGACGTGTGTTTATGTGAACAAACTGAGCAGATGGATGTGCAGGAAGCAGTTCTGCTGGAAGAGCTGGCCATTTGGAGACCCAGTGTTGGAAGTGGTTGTTGGAAATGAACCTGGAGGGAGTCTCTCCCTTACAAATATTTAGACATGCGTGATTCCAGTTCTTGGTGGCCTGAAATGATCTTAATCAACTGTGAGCCAATGAAAATATTGAGGCTGTTAGTAATTCAGCTTCCAGAAATGGAAGAGACATGGAATCCTTGTACTTCCTACCTAATTCAGTCAGGGGAGAATTGTTTTGAAAACGTGTTGTTTTCCTAAACAGACATGCAACTCTGTCTGGGTGTGTTTGTTTACCACATCAAACACCTTATCACCCTCCTTCTAAATTCATAATAGGCCCCTGGTGAACTGGGGAACAGAGCTCACTCAGAGAGACCAAATCTAGATGTTTATTCAGATCATGCTCCTGCTTTCTCAAAACTTGAACGGGCTTGATCCTGCACAGCATCAGCTCTAATAACTCTTTGGTGACTAGAAGGGTGACCTTTACTTGCAGATGCAAACCTATAGTCACCCATTCCCTGCAGGTCTCATTGCCATTGCAATACAGCATCTGGTGATTACATCTCCCCCACTCAGAAATGTTGCTTGCCCTGCCTTCCAGCAGCATGCAATCGTTTTCCATCATATTTGGTTACCGTTCTCAATTTGGCAGCTGATTTATTGTGTCAGCTTAAGCAATAAGTATTTCTTAACTTTTAAACCCATGTATGTCACATAGTGATGAAGAGTCCCTGTCTGCTGTAAAATAAAATAAAATAAAAGCCATCTAAAACTACTCGGTGAAATGTGCCATAAGAACAGGGAGGTTAATGCTATTAGCTCCAGAGGAGGGGCCTGTGGTAGTTTTGCCTGGCCCAGTTTTTGCCAGTGAATAGGGTGGGGTACAAAGATGGATCCTGCATGTCCTGAGTAAAGATTCTGGAAATTTCTCCACCATGTCCAGCAGAGCCAGTCTCTGATGGCTCTGAAGATGATGGACATGCTGCTGGCCAAACCTGGGCCAATTAGAGATGTTAGTTACGCCTCTGTGAAAACATATTTAAGAAGAAATCAAAACAATGTGAGCACGCACTTCTTTTTAGCCAGAGAAGGAGGAGGAGGTAAAAATATGTGAGGGAGAACAACATGGAGGCACCAAGGTCAGTGGAGAAAGTGGGGGACGAGGTGCTCCAGGCGCCGGAGCTGAAAACCCTCTGTCAGCCGTGGTGAAGACCGTGGGGAAGCAGGTGGTCCCCCTGCAGCCCATGGGGTCTGGGGAATGCAGAGAACCCCCCACAGCCTGTGGGGAGGTGCCCACGTCAGAGGAGCAGGTGATGCCTGCAGGAAACTGTGATCCGGTGGGAGTCCCAGAGATTAAGAGTTGCAAAGGCCTTGCAAGAGAGAGAAAGGCCTTGCTCCCAGGATGGAAACAGCCTGGCCTCGGCTTGGAATTCTGAAACCTGGACAGAAGAATCTCGGACTGCAGCAGATTTTGGGCGGGTGCTGCTCGTGAGATTGGACCCACGCCAAAGAAGTTCGCAGAGGACTGTCTCTCGTGGGAGGGACCCCATGGCTAAGTAGAAGACTCTTCTCCCTGATGGACTGACCCTGACCAAAGGAAACCCCCATACCCTGCCCCCACCCCGGAGCTGTTGGTTAGAAGGAAGGAGGGAGGGGGTGAGCTGAGAAATGGCCTTAATAGGGAGAGGGGTGAGTAGAGAAACAGCATTTGCAGCAGAAGAATTGTGGTGTTAGACTAAGAAAAGCCACACACCTTGCCCCAGCCTGGATCTGTTGGTTGAATAGGGAGAGGGGGCGAATAGAGAAACAGTGTCTGCAGTAAAAGAATTGTGATAAACTGACTTAAGAAAAACCCCACACCCTGCCCCTGCCTGGGAGTTGTTGGTTAGTTGGAAAGGAGGGAGGGCGTGAGCTGGGAAGCAGTGCCTTAAGAGGGAAGGGGGGTGAGTGAAGAAACAGTGTTTTGAGAGCTTATTTTTACCTCTGATTTATCCTCCGACTCTGTTACATTAATAAATCACTTTTTTTTTTTTTTTTTTGCAACTTTAAGTCTCTCGCCTGCTTTTGCCCTGTCTCTCGTGCGTCCTCCTTATCTCAACTCGTAAGTCCAGTGTGTTTTCTCTCTCCTCTGCATAGCTGCAGCAGGAGAGAGCATAGAGAGCAAACGTCATAGGTGCCTGGCATTTAGCCAGGGTCAAACCCACGACAGGGCCCTGTCCATCACACTTCCCAGCTGACTGCTGATGTTTAAGCAAGGAAATAGGAAATTTGGCTGTTTTTATTCACAAGAGGAATGTTAAGCCTAGATTTGTACATTTTAATTTGTGGATTCAAATCTATGCCAGCCAGCTCCATTTGAGAGGTGCAGTACGGATCTGGTGCCAGTAGATAAATGAGCTAGTTTGTATAGCCCTGCTCAGCACAAGGTTAAGCAACACAAAGATTAAAGCACCTGTAGAGCAAAAATACATCTACATCTTGAACCTTTACCAGAAGCTGTGGCTAGCAATGATGGGAAGTTGTAACTAAAATCCTGGCAGGTGAGGGGTTTGGATTCTACTTTATTTTACCCTGAAATAATTTTGAGTTCCAGAATTATCTTTAGGAGAGCTGTCTAAGCTTGACAGGTACCAGTGAGAAGGGATCCACAACAGCTTTTTTTTATTCCAAAGGCTAATAACTTTAATTGTTTAGGAAACATCATTTCTATACTGATTTTTTGTTTCGCTTCAATTTACTAGCCACACGTTACCCCGAAAAGCTTGAGTATCCTTGTTCAATTGGTACTCGGAGACTCTGATCAAGTCCTTCATCTTTTCTTTATTAGCTTGTATAAAGAGGCATCTGGAATCTCTTACTAAAAAACCCTTCTTTTTCAGCTTTCCTCACTTTTATAGCTGTTCTCTGAACCTCAAAATGAAGTTCAACTGAAAGTACTGTCAGTTAGCATCTTACCACAGAAACCTCTTCTGTGAGAATACCTCTGCGGGTTATGCAAAAAACTCAGTTTGGCCCTAACTTTTGGCTTCTAATTTTGGATGAACTAAGTCTGGGAGCAGCATGTCCAGGTTTTAACATGGAAATTTTGAACAACAATATCAAGAGCCTTACCTACCTGGCAATTTTCTCCAAAGGGCAAATCTTCATGCCAGAACAATCATCCAGACATTTTGTATACCAGTGGCTAAATTCCCGTTGTAGACAGGGCTCAAGGCCTGTCCATGTTCCAGAACACTTAAGAGCATGGGCTGAATTATTGTGCAAGCAGCATTAGCATATCCCTACCCTGTGGCATGTTCCTTGAGCTCAGCACCCTGAGATGAAAATGCATTTGCCTTACAGGAAAATCTTGGGTTGCAAACTCATGTTTCACAAACCCCTGTCTTGTTTGCTATTGCTCAGGTAAGCTGGTTGCACTGCCTATTTTAAAAGATTTTCTTGTGCCTATCACTGTAAGAGTCAACTGCTTGTAACTTTGCTGGTCTTTCAAGTTTATGGACTAAAATATTCCATGTGCAATATCTGCCTGGAAAATGTCAGACAAGACTATTCAGGTATTTTTGAAAAACAGCCTAGAGAAATATAGCTTATTTTTCCCTTGTTACCAATCTCTGGTGACTGCCTCTTTGGATGCATCTCATGCCCTCATCATTTGGCTTTGCAAACGGAAATCTGGCAGATATCCTTTTTGTCAAGCAAGTGCCTTCTGTTATCCCCAAGGTAATCTATAGCTGGCCAACTGATAACCTTCTGAAAATAAAACCCAGTGTAGTACTGCATATACTGTGTAGAGATATGCTTTAGGATGTGGTACCCAAATTCTTTGAATATTCCATCCACCCTGGGCACAATCTGATCTAGAAAAAAAGTTATGATCTGAAAACTTTGAGTTCACAAAAATCGTCTTTTTGGCTCACTGGTCACAGGAATAAAGCACAGAAGGTGGAAACCAAGCTAAGAGGTGTTGCTTCAGTTATGACAGAAGGATGAGGAGGTGTGGGAGCAGGGGCACAGAAAGGGATTTTGGTGAAAGGGGTAAATGAGTGAGAGCTGGGGTCCATTGGGGACATAAAGTCTGGGTGGAGATGTGAAGTTAAGAATTTGGGACAATGTGCTAAGGACATAAACAGTGCAGCTAGCCTGGAGACCAAGGAGTATTTATAGCAGTGAAATCCAGGCAGAAGAAACCAGCTGCATATGGCAGCAGCTTTTCTAGCAGATCACTTAACCACAATCATATTTCAGCTCTGAAACACCTTTTTCTCTGCTGGGATATCACCAAGGGACACTAACCTGCAGTGCTGGAAGGTAGCCCTTGCAAATATTCCCTGGAGACCAGAGCAGGTGTCCTGTATGGGAGTTAATGGTAAGTCACTTGATTGAACCGCTCTTACATACCTGTGCAAAAGGGTCTGAATCCAAATTACCTTTGTTTTCATCCTTTACAAGATAAAAAAAGCCTGTACTGATTTCTTTGGTTGCAATGCAGAGAGAAGTAGCTAAACCTATTACTGCTTAAACCTGAAGTGGATCTTCCCTCTTTACTGTATTTATTCTTGACTCCACCACTGGAGTTTGACAACATATGTGGAGTGTTCCTCTTTAGCAAGTCTTAGGTATTCCAACCACTACAAACTCAACCTATATTTCACAAACTGACAGTGTCATTCCCAGAAATAACCACAATTAAACTCTGCAAAATACTTTGCTTTCGGATATGATCTCACCGTAAGTATAGCAGCCAGCAGTTCACTTAAAATCTGTTTAATTGCAGGAAGATGGTTCCTACTCTTGCTCTGGGGTTCTACTTTGGGAAACATGATTGATATTTTAATATAACTGCTTCAGGGTTTTTTTTTCAGACATTTGATTAAGACCTTCATATATCATTGAACAGGCTTTGTTCTCATATCTCTTTAAGACTCAAAATAATAGGGCAGACTAAGAGAGTCCTATATTTCGGAAGGCTTGGTATCCTTCATGGTGATGCCCTTCCTCAGAAAAGAGAAAACATGGTAGTGATAAGTTCTGGTTTAAGCATTTGGGAAGAGAAATTACTGGAATATAACAACAACAATAATAACAAAACCCAAATCAAACAGGAGGCGGGGCGGGGGGGGGTGTGACATGGGCAGCTGTGAAAAGAAAAAAAATATTTGTCTTGGGATAGACAGCAACCTTCTAATCATGCCACTAATGGATGTATCATTAATCTCTGTTTTCTGCAGACTGTGTAAATGGTGTTGAAAAAAAGCACATGGAGTCTGCAATGTCCACTGGAAGAATTAAAAGGGATACCATTACTACATGAGACTGAAAATATCAGTCATGTGTTAGTAATTTGAATATAATTCACTTCTAAAATAAATCAGGTAACATGTGACTCATAAGATGATGCTGAAAATGTAAAGGTTTATTTTAGATTAAAAGTCACCTTGGACTTAAATACTGTAATTTTAATATACAGCATGAAAAGAACTGGCTACTGGAATGCTTATCCAAATTCCTCTGAAATTATTGATCCTGAGTTTGCAAACTGCACAGTCTACATGTAGAAGGCACAGTCCAAGTTTTAACCTATGTTTTAACAGGTGTTAAATTTTCAACAGATTGGCACTAAAAGGGGCCATATAACGTGTGAATGTAAGAAGCCTGTACTAAAGGAACCAAGTAAAGTGTCTGTATCTCCACAGAGCTCCATGTGTGCTGTGCCTTTCAAGAATGCAACCCAGCATTCCTCAAAAGAGGCTGCTTAAAGTATCTTTTTTTTTTTCCAGAGAGATGCTGCATGCAGTTTCACTACTACATTGAGACACTAATTGGGATCTGCAGTTTCCAAACAATCTCCTCCATTAAATATTTCTCTTCTTTCTCTATAGTCCAAGCTTGCAAACAAAGAGGATTTTCTGGCTTCTCACCAATAAAAAGCTAATTATAGACAGCTTGATAATGTCTGGCAATAATCTGATCAGCTGACTCCCTAGTTCCCAGACAACCTTAATGGGATGGAAAGGGAATATCACAATGACAGTACAACTTTCCAGCCAGTCGCTCTCATTTATTCCTCTCCAGGTACCAAAAAGCCTAAATATGCCTGTATGTTTCTGCTTGCAGGGAAATGTGTGGAAAACTAAAAACTGTATGACAAGTTGTCTCTCTCCATAGGGACGGATTAATGCTAAATGAGGTGTGGATCCACAAATGTTTGTAGAGCCCAAAGTGAGCCACCTCTTCCAAACAGCCTTCCCCTTCTCAGCCTGACTCAATTTATGAACAGATACCAACTGTTCCTCTCTCTCCTGCCATCCTGGACATGCTTTCCTTCCAGAACACAGCATGGTCTCTTTCAGTTCGCTGCTGCTCCTGAGTCCTTCATACCTCTTCCAGAAGAAAGACCCTGACTTCATCATTCCAATTAGCTTTTCTAGGAGAGAGAGAGAGCGGCAGTAGCAGTAACTCAAGTGTGCTGATGCTTCCACTGTGGTACACATTAAAAGGTATTTAGAAGTTCTCAAAGGAGCTGCTGAGCCTGTATGTCAGGCTTTTTATAGCTGGCAGCCCACCCTAGGACTAATACGAGCTGTCAGAACAGATCAGTGTAACTTCAGTCTGTGATAGGGTGATCAATCTTGAAGATAAAGGAAAAACAGTAGATATCTTGGCTTTTTTGCTAGTCAAATGACAAATGTTACTGACATTTTCTTAAGCAAGTTGAAGGAGCACAGTCTAAATGAATAGACTTAACTGTGTTAACAAAATCAAAGGCAACATTAAGTAGAGTTTGCACTGATCTGTCCTAGGCCCCATGGTATTTGGTATTGTCAACACAGACTTAAATGACAGACGGCAGACTGTCTTGTCAATTTGCAGGTGACACCTAGATGTGAGGAGTTTGCATCTTTTGGAAAGTAGGGGCAGAATTCCAAAGAATCCTCATAAATTGGTGGTGGTGTTCTGATAAAAACAGGATGCAATTTGACAGGGGCAAGTTAAAGGTCCTACAGATAGGCAGGGAAAAATCGCACTGTGTAGGTACAGCAGGGGAACAGGTAGTCGGAAAGCAATTCTGCTGAAAATCCACAGGAGGACCCTGAAAATAACAAGTGGTCTAGAGAGGACAGGGTATAAGCCCTCACAAAGATGGCGAAGGAGGAGGCTAACCCTGTTCACCTACATTAAAAAAAAAAAAAGCAGCAACTCAAATGCAAAGAAGGGTCTAACCAGGAAACCATCTGTTCTCCTTGTACTCAGTAAGAAGAGGGCTTACATTTCCACTAGGAAAAGCTTTATAGCAACGGAGAGTGAAGCTTTGTAAGAGACTGCTTGGGAAAATTGTGAAGGTTCCTAGCTTTGCAAGTGCTTAAGAACAGCTTAAGCAAATGTTACCTGGGATATATGTCTTATCTGTACACTTGTACCACCTATGGGTATGGATAGAAGATTCTTGACAGCTCTTCAGTCCCATTCTTGATTGTACTGTAACACTCAGAGCATAAACAATCCTGGGTTGTCCTTGGCAGCTGCCATTTAGTACTAATTCCTATCAGAAGGTCCTGCTGGAGGATGTCAGAGCAACATCCTGACCAGACATGGGAACAAGTAAGCATTTAAGAACAGCTGGCATGACTGCTAGCCTTTGCTCTGTGTTTATGTTCACATACCTCAATCTTCTGTAGTTTTGAAGACTGCAGTTATTTGAAAGTGTTCATTATTTCTGTAAGATGATTCTTAAGCTACTTCAAGGTAAGTTTGTGGTGAATTGTGCTTCTTTTTTGTCACAAATCCAGTGATGCAATACTGCAGTTTTCCTTCAAAGCACCAAGGCTTTGAGAAGCAAGGAATTTCAGCCAGCTTTTCATCTGATCCCTGTAGCTTCTGTTTTGTAAGAGTATTTTGACCTACCACTTCCTGTAGTTACTAGTCCTTCAAATCAAAACCAGAAGCTTATTGAAAATTCTTGGCTGTGGTAATATTAAGGCAGTAGTTAAAACGTAGATGTCAAGCAAACAAGAATTCTTGTCTGAAGCCAAAATCTGCCTCCAGTTGTATACCAGCAAATCTTTATTTTACCAAAATAAAGAGTTTCACTTGGAGATGAGCTTCATACTGCATCTTCTAATCTGCATGCCTTTGTTTTTCTCAGCCAGGAGAGGTAGGACCAAAGTCCTATCAAAGCACTGGTAGAGCAAGAACTTCAGTCAGGTTTTAACTACTAGATCATTTTGATTCAATAAATACTAGCTCCTACTGCAGCCACATTAGATGAGATGGATGTTCCTTCTGTTTGTTTTTGCCAAGGCTGTTATTGTTGATCTGCCAGGTTAAACACCCTGGAGGTTTCCTCCTCTGTGACTATCTAGTAATCTTTGACCTGTCTTTATCTTTTAAAATCAGTGCTCATCTAATCCAGTGTAGTCCAGTCAACTAGACATGCTTGGCCTTCAGATCTGTTCCAGTTGCTATTTATTCCGCTGCCTCTTCCTTGCTGTTTGCTTTTGCTCACCTTGTGTTGCTTTACTCTCAGTGTGGCACCTTCTCTACACTGTACCCTTTCCTCCTCTGGCCCTCTGTTGCTATTGACACCCACTGAAGGAATCTTGTCTCTTGACTTGTTTTCACAAGGGAACAGTACACTGAATTTTATCAGAGATCAGCAACACCAGACAAGCATCTAGTAAATGTCTGGTGTTCATCAGCAGTCAACTCCAACAAGTGCTATCAAATATTTATAATTGTTACCCGAATATATTAAACACTGAAATTAAGGTCTTAATGGAATGATGGTATTTTTTCAAAACCTCTATGAGACAAAGAGGGACTTCTGTAAATAGGGAAATATTTTGGAGGACGTGGGGGATTTCAAGCTGCCTTCTCTGCTGAAGAGAAAAGCATCCTTTGCTCATAGTGGTTCAAACAACTGACAGCAGTGCTGTGAAATGCAGCTGGAACAGCTTGAAGGCTCTCCAGTGAAGTCACAGATAGTTGTGCATGCCATGATTGCCTCAAGCCTGGCTTACTGCAGCATGCTCAGTTTGGGATGAAAGCTTGCACTTTACCCAGTACCACAAACAAGCCACGATGACATGGCTGTATAACATCTGTGTGTTGTGCCCTGTGGTGGCTCACGGTTCACCTCCCAGGACACATGAAAGAGCTGACCCTTGCAAAGTCTGCTGAGAGGTGGAGAGCAGTATTACCATGTGAAATTGACAGGGACTGAAATGTTTTTGGATCTTCCTTGAACTCTCCCTATCTGAAAAGATTAATCTGGGAAGATGGAGATGTCAAATGAGGAGGAATATTTCCTTCATTAAATTAATTACTCATTCACATGCTTTATCCAGGTCCAGTGTAGCCCAAAGCCTTTCCATTTTAATGATGTTTTGAAACAGAGAGAAACCTTTATGGCCTTTGTGGGAGGGATGGAGAGGAGAACAACTGACAGAGTCAAAGAGCCAGAGGATGCCCAAGTCAACTGTTTTCTAACTAACTGAAGAGAGGTATAAAACAAAGTTCTCAATTTTATTTTCCTTAAAAATGCATTAAACAAACTTACAAGGAAGAGTGGTTTGTCAGCAACAGCGAATTAACCCTGCCTCTGCCAGGCTGTCACCTGGCTGAGCTGCAACAGACCACATAAAGGCAGTTTAAGCGTCACCCTGTTGTCCAGTTGGGCCTCTAGCGCCCTTGCTTCTTCCCTGCCTTCCATTTATACCATATTAATTTAGTATCATTGATACATCTGTCTTCCTATCAAATCAAGCTGGCCAACAGGTTTGAAAGTTACTGAGAGAGGACTGACAGGCAGACAGCAGAAAACATGTGTACTTATGACTCATTTCCTTTGGAAATCAGGCTGAAAACGAATAAACTAAAGACCAGAGGGATGATTCAGAATATTTTTTGCTTGAAAAAGTCAGGGTTTGAACTATGCAGAAGCACAAGCCAGTCCTCTAATAAGATGTCTGCTCTTTAATACAAGCTGTGGCAAAGCACTTCAGGTAAAAATCTCAGATCACTCCCAAAGCCTTCATAAATGACATCCATGCAATGAATTGCTGGCAGTGCAAGAATGAGGTAGGAGTGCATGTCTGACTGGGGGTAACTTCTACCCCAACGGAGAGGCTGTGCTCAGGCACCAGGAACACTAGAATCATTTTACTGAATCAGTATGATTCTCTGTCTTGACTGTGCCTTTTTGGTTAAGCTAAGGAAGGAGAAAATACAGTATAAGAATTACCAAATGAAATGGGTTCTGCTGACAAGGATATTGGTCTGAAAAGAGATCACTAGTAGAATATCTCAGGAATTAATTTCAGAATGGAGCTTGATTAGTGCTTTATTAATAGCTGTATTCAAAGGTCAGAGTGACCTACTGACTGTTAAGTTTAAAGATACTGTCAAAAGGGATAAGGATGACAGTATAAAGAACTACATAACCTGGTACACAGAAGTAAATGTATTTGAATAGAATTTGGTGATACAAACTTTAAGACCATGCTCTTTGGGACTACTAAGAATTTTTGCTACGATTTGTGAGCTCATGAACTGGAAAAAACCAAAGAGGAAAAGGATGCGAATATGCCAGCTGATAAAAGAATTAGTGAGTCACTTATGTGACATGGCCGTGGACAGGAAAATGGAAATCTTTAGAGTTTATTCAAAAATTCAAACCAGTTAGCAGTGATTCTCAACCATGAAAATGTAGTATTTGCTTTGCAATTTTTATCCCATTTAATAGGGCAGTGAATGTTCTGATTAGCTATATGTCTAAGCCTTCTTTTCTAACCTGATTAGGTTATTTAACTCCATGATACCTTCTGACACTGTACTCCAAGTTAATCAGACCTGGGGCTTAAAAATTATTTTGTATTAATCTATTAATTTAATTTACCACCCCACCCCATGAGCAGTTTGGGCCTCAGTTTGGGCTGCCTCAGTTTGGGCTCCATCACAGTAGTTAGGGAGTGTAAAAAGGAAAATGAATCCATTTGCTGTGTACTTCCAGGACAGGTGAAGATCTTATGCTGCTCTGATTTCCTTGCAACATTAACACACTACTGTGTCTTAAGCAATTAATCACTGCAAAGCATTTAAGAGGACAGTAATATAGGATTTGAATTATGCTAGTATTAAAAATATATGGTGACTAAAGGAGTTGAGGCTTAACTTTGCACCACATTGTGTGATGAGAGAATCATTGCTACAGGTATGGTACAGAGATTCTGATTTGATCCTTTCTGAATCACCAGACAACAAAAATGGTGCCTTTGTAGAACAACCGCTAGGGCTGACTTATGATGGTTTTCCAGGGCACTCTAAGAGACTCCTCTCATTCTTTCAACTGATCTTGCAGTTCTGCTTCTTCACAGTCAGCTGGGTGGGGTGATGATCTCCCTGGGCAGCTCCTGTTTGGGAGAGGCTTTGGCCATTGCTTGGATTTATTCTCTGAAGTGTGGATGAAATAAAATCTTTCTGCCCTCTTCCTCTCTGGGAGCAGGAGTGGAGCACAGGAATGTGAATTCTCAGTTTCTTCCCTGAAGCTGGTTGAAAGATTGTTAGATTGTTCTTTATACCGTAAAGATGCTTTTCATATCATGGTACATTTCTGGATTACATGGTGACTGCAGGGACAACACTGCACACTGGGGACAGATGTTTGTTAGTCACATCGGGCCAAGAACAGACAAAGGAAGCACTAAAGGTCTGACGTAAATTTTCAAGTCCCAGACACTTCCACTGCTTTTAATTTACTTCCAGGAGTACCTTTCCTCTCCTGTACTCCACACTGGGGACTGTGCATGGCAAGAATACTCCACTGCTTGTTTTGTATTCTCTTCTCATTCTGCTTCAGGTACCACTAAACAGCTTTGCTGTCTGGAGTGGAGTCTTTCAAGTTGGAAAAGGCTGAAGATAAGCAGCATCTAACTGGGCTAATCTGAAATCTGTCTTCACATATTAGGCTAAACCTTACAGACGCATCAGATGGGTAGCAAATTTTCACCATTGCCTGATTGGGCTCTACCAAGAGGGCCCTGAGCCCTCTTGCTTTACAGAATAAGGTGACATAGCAAGAATAACATGACTTACACTCAAGGTACCTCAGCTGAGTTTCATCAGGTGGGAAATGAGCTTTTTAGGTGTCTCTGATGTGGCCAGGCGAGAACAATGCTAGGGGCATGGAAAGTGACAGTTGTAATCAGGGCATCAAAGGAGCTTTGGAATCAAAATTTGAGCAACACTAGTTTGGTGGCTCTTTTCTGGCTGACCCAGCTGTTTCTTTCCAGCAGCTCCCAGGCAACTGGATCGACAGCTAGATTATCAGTTTTGCTTTCTGCCACTCTGATATTAAAGGAGTTGCCTGTGGCCATCGATGCAGAACAATCTACATGACAGCCCCCTAAACTGGCAGCAACTAAATGCAGTGGGCAGTGCTCCTACTAAAGAAAGAAAAGGAACACTGAGCAATGGCTATAAAAGTAGTTGCTTTAGTAGGGCAGAGATTTGACCTGTCAAATATGGATGTGCTGGAGAAGAAAAAATGTTGTAGCCTTGCAAGCAACAATCAGTGTCCTGGGTCCTGAAAAGCTTATGCAGCAATGTAAGGATGGTTGTTCTGTGCACCCAGGGACATGCACAGGGTTGCAGTTCCTGCCTTGTTGATGGTACATGTGAGTGAAAAGGACTGAGATGTCACCATAATGAGGACCCTGAGACACAGGACTTGTCAGGCAATTATGGTTTTTTTGGCAAACATCCACAACTGCTAGAGGTTCAAACAGCATGAGACTTCTTTTTACCCCCAGACTTCTGTTGGGAGGCTATTGCAGAACCATTCTGTAGTGGTGACTTACACTGCCTAAGGCTTTCAAAGTAAGTATGTGCTACTGTGCAGAGTCGTGGTCATGGCGACACGGGACAAACATGTTAGAATTCATGGCTCTGATTGAAGAGTTGGTTGACACAGCATGTAGAGATAGGGAATAGTCTCGTGTTTGCACACACTCTGTTGTAGAAAGGTGCTCCTCCTTGTCACACAAACAGGTAACCAGCACCAACTGATTGGCTTCCTTTAAGTGTCACATCACCCACCAAGGGGATGAGAGGACCTCACTGGCAGAACAGAAATGGTGGGTATCTGGGAAGGGACAAAGCTTTGTGTGGGAGGTCAAAAGGTCTGGCATAGCTCTGTTGCAACTGGGACAGCAAGTAAAAGGAATTCAAAGGATAGAGGCATGAACTGTGCAAGCAGCCCTGACTTCTGTGCTGAGTAACATGATGGGAGAACTGGGCACACAGGACAAAGGAAATGAGCAGCAGATGGTGCTATCCAGCCTATGAGCCTCAGGGCAATGGTGTGTCAAGAATTTTGGAAAGTGGGGAAAATGGAGCGGATTTTGAAGTAAAGATCGTTCCATCAGCTATTGCTTGTGCATAATGATAGATGAGTTCTGGCATGTCAAGCTATGACAGCTAAAGACCATTTTTCCCAGCTGTCACTTTTGCCATAGGTTACCAGAGAAAAACATAACTGTGCCTAAACCACTTCCATGAACTGTCTTAGTGCTGTTTCTAGCAGTGTCCTAAACTTAAAATGGCTATACTGGGACTGATTTTTCTGTTCCAGCCCCACATTCAATGGTTGCCATTTGCAACTCTGTAAAGAATCACTACTACCCCTTTCCAGTTTCACTCAAGCAAGTGTGCCCCAGCTGAAGTTACCTTCAGCAATTCCAGCAAAGCTTCCAAAAACTGCACTAACTCTACAATTTTTGTTAAAGAGAACAGAATAGTAGCACTCTATGCCACCACAAGAAGATTTACCTGCATTCATCCATCAATGTCCTAAGCCTGCTGTTTCCCATCCAAGATGCAGTGCAGAAATGAATAAAATGAGAGAGATTCCTGAGCAGACATTAGTAACACCTTTCTAGTTAATGATAGTTAATTTTGACTTTTTCAAAGCATTTTTAACCCTCAGTCACTGGAATGGTCATCTGAGTAAGCTGAAACCAGAATTAATAAACAGTTGTCTCCCTTCTGTATCAGGTTCTCATCCACGAAATGAAAGAACAAAGAAGAAAATAAATAGCCAGTATATTTTCTTGAAAGTTTATTAAGTATTTTCTCCCTTTCTTCATTTTGTTTCCTCCATTTCATAGTCCTTTGTATGTTACTTTCTGTGACACGGCACAATGTCAAGAAGCTGGCAACATTCAGCTCTCCCCTTTTATTTACACTGTTTACTTCTACCGTTCCTTTCCTCACAGCATTTCCTTTATCATTCTAAAATCATAGTGTGAGAACTCCTGATGATTCTCCTTTTTCTGAGCATCTGTTGCAATGCTAGAGGACACTAACAAGGAACTTGGGATGTGTTGCTGAACTGATAAGCAGTTCTAAGAGAAAGGCTGAAGAAAGAGGTCTGGAACTGGGTTAGAAATTTCTGGGCCTGAGCCCAAGTGAACAGCAAGAAGAGAAGGATGCTCCACCTGCTGAACCATGCAGAGGTGGCCCAGCTCCCAGAAAAGGTGGTAACCATGGAGCTCATGAGTGTATTTACCAATTGACTGGGACCCAACTTTAACGCTGGGTTTTACTGAACCAGCTGAACCATCTTCAGCACAGCACTGATGGAAACCTGTGGAGGTGTAAGAGGCTCTGACTCATTGCATAACTTCTGCCAGAGGAAACTCCAGGACAACATTTCAGAAAAGGATGGAGTAAAGCTGGAAGGATGTGCTACTACAGAACTCTGAAAAACAGCAGTGTTCTCAAGGTGGAAAACAAGCAGTACTCTTTTAGGTAAACAAATTAACCACTCCGTTCTTGAAGAAGCTTTGGGATTTTTGGTATCTCCTGCTTAATCTCCCACAGTAAGCTGTAGCTAAACTTCGAGGGATCTCAGGTCACCAAGACTGTAGCTCCTCTGGACAGTCTGGCCAGGGGATCTATACCTTCTCAGTACTCTGTTTCAGGCAAATGGTTACAAGGTCAGCTGGGACAGGCTTCTCCTAATGCAAAGGGAATTAAATGTGGTTGAAGTATCTGCAAAAAAAAAACCCCAATACCCAACCCACAGAGCCTTAAATTTTGAAAAGGCTTAGGGTAAATAGAGACATATATAGAGAAAAACAAATCTCCTGCCTCAGCAAGAGATGTTCTCAGACATGCATCACTTAAACCAAGGTTGGTGGCAGCCTTTCTCTTCCCTCCCTCCTGCTGCCTGGATGTATCTGGATATATTTCCTACCCTTTCAATGCACAAGAAACTCCCTGAGCAGGGATGTTTTTGTTATCCTAAATAAAAGGGAATAGGTAAATACTGAGTACTTCTAAAGAGCAATTCATGACAATAGCTTCAAATTCCACGTCTTTCTTAAATACATGTCAGGGTTTGGGCCTATCACTAAAAAAACCACAGTCATTGGTATTTTTTCTCTGCTACAGTTGCACCTCCCTGGAGCAGTAATTGCATCAGTCCTGTAGAACAAGAAGCTTCCAAGCACTCTGGGCTGGTCAGATGTATCTAAGAGTGTAGGGAAACACCCCCTGCCAATCAATGAAAACGCAGACCACATCCTGCTGCTCTGCTGCCACCCCTCTTTGCTGCCACATGGCATCCTTATCGAGGGTGTTTTTTGTTGATGCAGCACATTAAAAAAAAAACCACATCAAGCAACAATCCAAGACTGCTTTAACACCCACAGTACCATGTGTCCTGGTAGAGTCTGTACTTGTTAACAGCTATATACTGGCATGGGCTTTTAGCAGAGACTTCTTGTGACGTGTCCTTGTGGGTGGTCAGTGAAAAGTTTTACCAGCTTTTCTTTAGTTACATTTTTACTTGGATTACATATTTTTATTTGGATTTCTCAGTGGAACTATTCGCAGAAGTCCATGCAAGTGAGAGTAACTGGAAGTAGTCCCTACATCCCAGCGTAAGGGTGCTAGAATATTTGTTTGCTGCTGGAAGTGCCATGTTTTGTAGGACTGTCACTATGACCTTCACATAGTCATTGGAATGGTACCAGTGCACATTTCTGCAAGCGTAGGAAGCCAAACCTCGTTATCCAGACTGAGATGTATCTTGGAGAGCTAAATTTTTAACATTCTGTGCAGGTATGTGTGCCCTTTGCCAAGACTCCTATAGTAAACTACAGGTTTCTGAATGGGAATATAAACATGCAACATTTGTTTTACTTTCATGTAATTAATAGCCTTACAGTACTCCCAGGAGGCCATAAATGCAGATGGATAAACTGAAGTTTAGGAAAGATTTGGTGAAGATAACACAGCTGGTTATCACAGAGAGGGAGGATTAGCAACCAGGTCCCCCAGCACCACTCGTCATCCCCAGATCTCTCTCTAGTTCCATTTCTCCTGCCAGGATTAGCTTTAGAATTTCTGCATACTTAGGAAAATCAACAAAGGTTTGCTTATCACACTGTAACATTCCCTTACCAGAAAAGCTTAAAACTGTGCTTACCCTTAGCATTTTGCTGCTTTGGAATGACTAGGACTTGTTTCTCTCTGCAGAGCAGACACAGTGCTTTTGATCCTGTATACTTTTAGGCAGTAATGGTGGAATAAAATAATCATTGCATTTAATGGTTGCATTTGTAGTTGGTAAATTACCCCCATCTGCATACAGTACATAAAGTATTTGAGCTTCTTCTAGATCAACGAAGCTGTACAAATGGAAGGGAGATCAAGACCTGAGATGTATTTGGGCAGTTTGCTTTTCCACAAACATTCTTTGTACGTCCATCCATTTATTAAAAGAACATTAACCACTAACTTGGTGCGTCCTGATGGTGCACTCATCAGCTGAATGCACCATCAGGATGAGATCGTGGTCCTTGTTCTTTATTTTTCAACAGGGCTGAGAGAGGCAAAAAGAGGTCAAGTGACTTCCTCAAGGTTAGAGACCATCAGAGAGTCATAAAGAAAGGACTGTTTGCCTTACAACCCTGCATTCATTCCGCAAGGCACTAAGCTGCTGGTAGGCTTTTTTCTCTGCCTACCCTAGCAATTTCTGGGAGCCTTGGCCATGCTGCTGCTCTTGCCTCTGGTGACATTCATCAGAACGACTTGTGGTAAAATCATGGGGTATTGGCAGGCCAACGCAAGAATGCAGCAGCACATATGTGAAGGGCAGTCCCTTTAAGGCAAAACTCTTGGAGCTAAAAATGAAGCCCAGCTAGCAGCTTAGTGAAAGAAATACAAGCAGCTCTGCCAATGGCAAGTGCTGAAAATCCTAGGCTGATTTAAAACAATAATTTTAAAAATCACAAGAATTTAAAACCCAGCAGATCTGGGATCCTTTGAAATGGGCTAAATAGTTTAGGTTGTGGCTGTGCCACACAGCTCCACAACAGGGGACTTTAGAAAACACACAAAATATTGTGGGGCTTTGAGCAAATATGAAAGCTGGCCACCCCACCTCACAACAGAATTGCCTGTTGAAGGTGCTCTACAAAACAAGTGGAACTAAACAAGAATCTGTGTGCACGTCTGTGCCTAAATTTACCTTCTGCAGGCAGTGACAGGTACTGAAAACAGTATAGTATTTGCCCATGTGTGCCTACTCACATAATCGGTCAGATTTAAAAAAAAAAAACCAAACAATCCCAGCCTTTACCCACGAGATCACACAAAATCCCCTCTGGGTGTATTCTCACCTATGTACATATTTACCTGTAGCTGATGCTCTCCTCTGACTGTTATGCTGCATCTAAACAAGTCAATGTATGCATGCATCTGTAGCTGTGACGCAAAGCATCTCTGACAGGTGGATGTGTGGCAGCCACATGAAAAACGACAGTGCAAAAGCAAGGTGAGCTTCTCAAATGCCAGGCTTAGAGAGTAAGTGGAGGTGCTAAGAGAACTTGATAATAAGGACACTCAGATGACAGCTGGTAATGCTACCGGGTATACTTCAGAGCTAAGTGAAAAACTGCCTTCTCCAGAGTTAACATGTACTGCTGTTATGCTTTCTGCACTACACAGATTTATTTATTTTAGAAACAGCTCTAGGCACCCAGTAGTGCTCAGAAGCAAAATTCCCTGCATCTCCCCTCCTCCCCATGTCAAGTAACACTGACTTCAGCTCTAACAGTATATGCTGGTGCCTCTGCTAGAGCCCACTGTGTAAACAAACTGGTGTCTTCTGCTGCATCACACTTAGAAAATAAAGTCACACTGCTGCACATCTTGAAGCTGCTATTAGAAAGGTATACTAATTATTGCTATATTTCTGCAGAAACTCCCTCTCCCTTCTTCCTTTCCTTTCTGACATGAATTCACTGATCCTCCTGCTGGAATGGGAGCTCTGCGACTGGGCTAGGAGCAAAAACACTGCAATTCCACTTTAACTGCACACTCCCCTCTCCAGCATGCAGGGCATTTCTTTAAAATTGCTTGCAGATAGCTCAGCAGACACACATGAAGCTACACATTTCCAAGACAAATGCTGTTCTCTGCTCTGTGCATGCCATCTACTGAAAACATGTGACAACCGCCTGTGCAAAATGACAGCTTGACCTGCTGTGAGGTTATCCCAGGGAAAGCATTGCTTGTAAGTCCAGGGTTAATTATACTCACCTCCTCCTGTGTTCATACTGGTTAAATATAGGAAAAAATCTGTTCATATCTAGGTTAAAGATGGAGAATGTTTCTCACACCAATTGCTACTGCTGACAAGATCAAATACAACCAACAGCAACAAAAATCCCTTGCACAAACCTGAAACCATAAATAAATGAGCTGGACAATGACAATGACACAGGACAACTCCATCAGCACGAGTCAAGACATTTCTAACAAGTGGAACTTGTGTACTGGCAAAAAGTGCCTCAGGAGCAAATACCATTCCTTCCTCCCACTTCATTTACCTTCTACCTACCATGTCTCGTTTGTATCTAGCAGAGATAGTGCCTGTGAACCCTTTTTCAAGCCCAGGAACTCAGCAAGCTATATTGTTCAGAGTATGATGGGCTCTTTGTATAACCCTGCCAATCTAAATGATCCTTGCCAAATACAATGGATTTTAATAAACCTGTGAACAGAAATTTATAGAGACAAAATTATGTCTGTGCAATTATGGTATCGTTCTGAAATCTCACTTGCCTCTCCCTCTATGAATTTCAATAGGCTTTTGAAGGAAGCGTATTTGGAAACATGATGAAAAGGAGCTAAATTGTGCTCCCCATTACATCCCAAAAGACATAATGAATATAAGAGATTGGCATGCATTATGACAAGAGAGGATGCTGGCTTGGTATTTCAAACCATTCACTTCATACTGCATCTTTTTTAGCACTAGAGAACAGGAAATAAAGCTAACCAACTCCATCTAGAAACCCAAAAGCTAATGTCCTGATCGGCACCATTTTTTACCCCCAAAGGATATAAAGGGTGATGAGCGACCCTTCATCCTTCTGGAAAACAGCAGAGCTTTTTTAATGTAGTTATTTTGTGCACCTTGTCCAAGTTACGAATGCTCTCCTCCGTGTATGCACCTAGGCACGAGTTTTTGTTATAGACATGCTTTCAGGCTTGGAAAGAAAAAAAAAAATGTGTTGCTGGGAACCAGAAATAACCTCTGATCCTGCAGTTGTTTGGATAAAGTGTCTTGAAGTCAACAGGAGTTCTCTTTCTGTAAAGACTTCAGAATCAGACTACAAAGTAGTTAAACCCCCCACCATTCCTCTCCATCTTCCTGCAGCACTTCTAAACAGATGGCAAGGAGCAAAGGGAGGCATGATCAAATGTCTACTGACCACAGCGGTGACTGGCAGCTATCGAAAAGCCAGGACTGCATTTGCTTTTCAACTTCAAAGGCTAAGAAGCCAAAAAATTCTTTTTATATCTGGTAGAACTATTTGGAGCTATTGCAGTTGCGTCCAAACCCTTCCCCTTCCCTCAAGTGTGGTAGAAGGAGTCCGTTTCTCTGTAATACAGTTAATTACAGACACCAGAGCCGGAGATGTGGCGAAAGGACTGAAGGACATCTCGGGCTGAGGATACAGCGCAGCAGGCAATCTTGGCCATTTCATGAGGCACGATTTCTGTCAGCTAGAGCGCCCCACTCACGAACCGCCGCCCCGCCACCTGTCTGCCAGGGGAGGAGGGCACGGATTCATCGGGGGCGGATGGAGCCGCCCGGGGTAAGGGCTGGGGGCCGTGGACGAGCCCCAGCGCCAGAAGCGGCTATGCGTCCCCTCCCCAGCGCTGCCCAGGGCAGCGCCGCTGTGCCCAGCGGGAGCGCGAACGCGAAAATGGAAGCCAGCGGAAGGGAAGGAGATGCGGCGAGCGGAGTGGGGCGACAGCGCTGCTGTGCGGAGGGGGAGGGAGGTGTGCGCGGCGCAGGTGGGGACCCGGCGCCTCCCGCCCGCGGCCCCGCTGACCTGCCAGGCTGTTGTAGCAGTCGACCTCGATGGCCTCCACCGCCTGCCGCTGCTCCTCGCTCAGCCCCGCCGCGGCGGCGGCGGCGGGAGGGCGCTGCCCGGCCGGCTCCTGGCTCAGCAGCAGCAGCAGCGCCTTCAGCTCTAGCAGGGCGCGGTGGTACTTGCCGATGGCCTCCCGGAATTTCTTGTCCTTGTAGCACTGCGCTCCTTCGCTCTTGAAATCCAGCGCCCGCCCGATGAGCTCGCCCGGCTCGGCGATGCCCGCCGCCGCCGCCGCCGCCCGCGGCTGGGCACCGCCGACGGGGCCGTGCCCATCGCCCGCCCCGCGGCCGCCGGCGTTCAGCTTGCCCGCCGCCGGGCTCGCCCTCTCCATGGCCGCGGCGCCGCCCGGCTCCCGCGCCGCCCTACGCGGGCGATGCCGCGGCGCCCGCCGCCGCGCTCCCGGCCTTGCCCCCGCGCGGCTCCTCGGCTCCGCCGCTCGCTCCCATCCTCCGGCAGCCGCCGCTCCTCCTCCCTCGCCCCGCCGCCTGCGGGGCGCCCGCCTCCGCCCGCCCCCGCCGCCCGCCGCGGGCACCGCCGCGCCCCGCTCCGCTGCGACCCCCGCCCGGCGCAGAGCGGGGCGGCGGGGGCGAGCCCCGGGCGTGCGGATGCCTTGGCTCCGCTCCCCGCTCTCCGCGCTGGCCCGGCAAGGGGCGAGCGTGCGCCCGGACCCTCAGCTCCCCGGACTGGCCGACCCCACAGACCCCCCGCCCACTGTCCCTCTCTCCCTCAGACTGGGCTCCTTCCAGCCCCCACAGGCGGATCTCTTCTGCTCCCCTTGCCCTCCAGTACCTGAGGGTTTTGCCTCCCGGTCTGCAGACTGGGATCCCACCTCCTCCATTCCCTTTCTCACCCCAGTTTCCCGACTCCATCACCTCTCCCAGATCCCAACCGTGGCCATCCACCATCAGCACCTGTCCATGGTCCCGTGAGGTGTTTTGTATGTGTAGTTCATATCACTGGGCAAACAAGTGCCAGACCATGAAGTCACCTGTGTCCCCTGCATCAGGGCAGCAAAAGCCAAGGCCCAGTAACTGACCTGGCACCAGCCACTTGGGGACTTGGATTTTCCTGGAACATATTTTTCCACGTGCTGCTGAAAAATGTATCAGTGCTCACTGAGGCTTGGAATATGTCCTGGTTTAGGGGTATCAGTGGGGAGTAACTCTTCTCCTGCAGACCAACAGCAGAAGAACTGTGTGCAGCACCAGGCATTGTTTTTTTAAGCCTAACACTATGTCTGCAATGAATATTAGATCAGTTGGATGTATTTTGGGTGCATTGTTGTGCCAAGATATTTTGTAGGTCTTACCTCATGCTTAAAAACTAGAGGATGGATAAAAACACGGTTACTTTTTTTTTCTCAATAATATATTTGGATGCAACTTTTCTTTGCCCATGTAACTCTTACATGGTAAGGCTGCAACTGTGGTGCAATGTGTTTAAGCTTCTCTCTGCAACCGTGAGGACATTTTAAAATGGAGACTTGAGTTTGTCTTGACTTTGTTTGGGATATATACAGCCTACTGTGGTGACATGTGGTGTTGCAGTGCTGGGCAGACTGGGATAGCTGTGTAGCATAGCTCCATGTAAAGGTATTAATGCAGGTCTGGGACTGGTGCCTGGAAAATTCCTTGTTAGCAGGGCCAATGAGTTGGGCTTTATGCACTGGTAATGGGAGTCCCTGCTGCTAAGTTTCTGGACCTTGTTGAGGTTGTGGTCACAGTGTGGGACAGACAAACATCTACTCACTTCAATCCAAAAGCCACAGCCACAAGGAGAAGCAAATAGCATCATACTTCGTGTGATAGAAGTACAATTTTGAAAATACTTTCACATGAGAAATGATAGCTAAGATACTCAGCAGTGATTACATGATTTCAAGTGCTTTCATTTCCAGGTGCCCTACAGATACATCCTCAAGAAATCTTACTTTATGAAAATGGATTTTCAGCATTTTCAGGTACCTCAAGCCAAGAATGAGATAAATTACTTACAAATCTTGCTCAAAGTACATGTGATCTAAAATCAGGAAATCCTGGGGGGCGGGTGTGGCGGTGGTGGATATTAGTCACAGCAGCTAGAGTGGAATTGATGTGTGGAACCTAAATATTAAGGAAGGAAAATTCCTGTTGGGAGATTTTTTAATCTGCCTGCTAATCATAGTGCACAAAATAAGTTTTAGTAATTTCAGAGGTTTCATTGTACCATTATTGATTGCTGCTTGGGAGAAGTCACAAGGACAACGTATATCTCTTGTGCTGGAATGCTGACTTTGCCAGAGGAAAGGAGATTGCCACAGAGGATTAATTGCTCATATGTGAGCAGCTGCAGAAGCTATTGAAGAAGGGACTGTTTTCTTGGAGGATGTTGTAGCAAAGTGACATTGGGAGTTAATGTTGCTTCCCTTTTTCAGCTTTTGCTTGAGCCCATGGACTTATGTGGCATGGGGGACACTGAGACATAAGTGACTTTTTCTCCTCTCCCACTCCCTCTGCTTTAAGGGATCTTAGAGATTTCTTCCTTTGATTACTGATTACAGTGGTAGTCTGAAACAAGTCATGAAAAGTGTAAGTTTTCTTACAGAAAAGTTTGGTAGTGGCCATTGGCATTATGGGTGCAGATGTGATCAGAAATGGTCACAAAATAGTGATAAAACTGGGTGGTCCTTGCATTATGAACTGCACTGAATATACCAAACTCTGGCTTAGTCCCAAATGTTGCCTAGGCACCCAATGAGTTTTCCACCTTGTAGTTCTTCCCAAAATGTCCAAACACTATTCCTGACATTGCTGGTGCCTGTGAAGATGAATGCCACAAGCATGTAAATCCCAAAACAGACCATAACAGCAGTCTCTGAATGATTGCTGTTTGTTGACTGACTTAGACTCTTTGTTGATAGCAAACAGCATCCCTCAGCTGAGGGCTGGATCTCTCAGCCAGAGAATTCAAAGCTGCCATAAGATGGGTAGGATGACTGGGAAAGCTCAGTTTAGTCCACCACATCCTTCTTCCTGGAGAGGAGTTAAGTAGTGTTGGCTGCACTAAAATATTTAGGTAACATCACACCAGTAATGGGATCACCACATTGACCAGAGTGTAAGAAACTGCTTTTGTTTGTTTCTCAAGAGGAACGTGGTGCTTGGAGGAAAACATAAGAAGCTGACACCTTACTGAGTCAGACAAAATTTGTGCTTAAGAGATGCTTCACATTTCATTTAACGTATGATGTGATTTCAGGTCTAGATTTCAGCTGCCTGGGGCCCACTAGACTCCCCATACAGGCTTGCCAATGGTCAACAACTCTAGTGATATCCAGCTTGAAAACATGACAGGAACCCGGAAGCATCAGAAAGAGTGAGTTTACATATTACATTGATACACTGAACTGTGAAATAAAACATACACACATTCAGATAAAATTAAGCCAGTCTGCAGTCATTACCTGTGTGCCATGAGATGAGGTCATGGTACTGGTCAGTATTAGCTGTCGTGCCTGTGTTTTGTCCAACGGTGAGGGTTTTTCTGTCCATAGAAGCAGAACATGCTTATCTATCCCATTCTGTAATAGATGGGTTGTGCCTGTCTATCTGAATGCTGCCAGGTGCTGTGAGTGTCTAAAATTGCCTGAGTGTGCCTGTCTCTCCTCCTCCACACTGAGCTTTCCTTAGCATGTTCCAAAAGCATACACTTGCATTGCTTAATTATTATTAATAGTAGTATTATGCAGAGATCATACGCTTCATAGGGATATTTTAGGATCTGTGACTCATTAAACCATAATTTCCTGTTCACAGGTTACCTGAAGAAAATGGTCTTTTGGAGTCCTGTTCGTGGTTGGAAGATGTGTTCTTGGGGAAAATGGTAAATATTGAGAAAAATACTGGGTCTCACATATCTGTGAGCTGTCCCAGCCTTCCTCCAGGTGCAATTGTTTCTTCCTGCACATGAGATGATTAATTTACAGGCGTGTGGAACAGATTCTCTGCATTTCAGCATACCGCTGTAAGGAAACTGGAAAGGCTCCTGACACAGGTGAGGAGGCTGGGCACTTGGGCTCTGGTGGGGCACTGAAGGGCTGGAGAAGCTTTCCTATGAAGACAGGCTGAGAGAGTTGGGGTTGTTCAGCCTGGAGAAAAGAAGGGTCTGGGGGGACTTATTGCAGCTTTTCAGTATAAAGGGGGCTAAAAGAGAATTGGAGAGGGACTTCTAATAAAGGCATGTAGTGATATGACAAGGGGGGATGGCTTTAAACTGAAAGATGGTACATTTATGGGACATAAAGAAGACATTTGTCTATGATGAAGGTGGTGTGTCTATGATGAGGGTGGTGAGGCACTAGAACAGGTTGCCCAGAGAAGCTTCTAGAGAACACATCCCTAGGAGTGTTCAAGGCCAAGCTGGATGGGGCTTTGAGCAACTTCGTCTAGTGGAAGGTGTCTCTGCCCATGGCAGGGGGGTTGGAACATGATGATCTTTGAGGTTCCTTCCAAATCCAACCATTCTATGATTCTTCTAGATGGATGTGAATCCACTGTAGCATTTATGCTGTTAGGTGAGCTTTTTATAAATTGGAACTCTAAGGGCTGCTGTGAGGGAGCAAGTCTATATACATTGAAAACCAGGTATCAATTTTGAAAGCAGTATAGCATGTAAGGCCTCAGTCCAGTTCTTGTGCATTCATTCACGTTGATGGGACTGTTGACCATGTGAGAGTTGTTTCATCAAATCCTTCATTCCAAAGCACAAGCCTCACCCATTTCCAATTGTGATGAAAATGGTGTCAATCCCTTGTGAACAGAAGAGATCCCTCATTGCCTCCATTCAGCTGCAGAATTCCCGAACAGCAGCAAGCTTCCAGCATACACAGCTGCTGCTGCTACAGTCTGTCACCAGCTTAGTCAATCATCCATTATTTATTTCTAAACTGTATGTAAAGCTCTGCAGCATAGCCTTTTATGTCCATACACAGGGAAAAGAAGAGAAAGAACTTCTGAAAGGCCAGGAGAACAAAAACAGAGAAGCCTCTGAAATCCTTTGTTAGGGAGATTGTCTTACATAGTTATATAGAAGGAAGAGAGGAAAGGGAAATAAAATCACATTTAATAGAAGGTGCCACCTTGGTACAAATTTCTTTGATCTCTCCATATTATTTGTTACAGTCAAAAATTCCTTTTTAGAACATGAGGTCCTTTGTTTACAAGTGTCCATCAAATGTAACACACTTGGAGAGTATTGTGCATGTCTTCTTCCACATTCTACATTCTATGATGGGTGAGTTGATCCTGCAGGCTGTTTGAAGCATGCTGACTGCCTGGTTGAGAATGGTTAATTAGGACTACAATGAATCTCCCAGGAATAGTATACAATCAAGGAAGAATAGCCCAAAGAAATGTTTGCAGGCAAATAAGAGAGTCTCCGTGACAAGCCACTGCTTGTGTATATGAGCAGCATCTTCGTCACAAAAAATGCTTGCTGACAATACTACGAGGTGGATGGTTAAACAGAGCAGATGTTTAGAATTAAAATAACTGTTCCAAATTCTGGTTTTAGCATTCTGGATTCTTTCTTTTTCATAAATGTGATAACAAATTGCTAAGAGGTTCACCCACAAACCCAGGACAGGTCAAATTGAAACAATTTAATTCCTTGTTTCTTTTTGCATTAATTAAAAACCAGTACTCTGTTTTGCAGAACAGTCACCCTGGAAGGGAATGCTGCAAAAAAAAAGTTTGCAAAACTTGTAACCTCTTAAAGTTGACAGCCCATCTGCAGGCTGCAGGTATAATCTCTCAAGCAGTGTTCTGGGTAACTCTTGCACTTTACTCAGGCTGGACTAAAGAGCAGCAAGGTTGATTCCTCTGATGTGTGTGAAAAGGGTAGATTTGGAAAAAATCACACCCATATCTTGCTTATCAGATGGATATTGAGAACCACAAAGTAGGCACTCCTATATCTTTCAGCCCTCATTTTTCCTCTCTCTTATCTTCCAGCATCCAAAACTGTCCTAATTCTGACATCTACGCCAGGCAAAGGAGAGTGGTGTGAGGTTTTTGAGTTAGCAGTGACCTAGATCTGACTTGAGAACAATGCTTTTTCTGAGACCCTAAGGAAATAGACCCTCCCTCCACTGTCAGTTGCTACTGCCCCAGGGAGACCTGCAGAACTGACTAATGCTATGCCACAGCATTATGGGCTCGAATTACTGCACATCAGCCAGACTGGCAGGGTGCCTGTTCTGACCCTCCATCAAGGTGAAGGCACTCATTCCCGTAATGCTGGAAGACTGCATATTGTGCGGCATTAGTGGGGAATAAGAGATTGCATAGAAGCAGTTACTGCAGGTCTGCTCATGTCTGGCATCCTCTTACTGCCCAGGTAAATGGCAAGTAGTTCAATGTTAGTAAAGATCACCTAACTAGTGACCAGGTGACTCTTGGTGTTCAGATCTGTACAGGAGTGAGGAGAAAGTCACCTGGGTTTGAGTCTAAGGAGACCGTATGTGAGTGTAACTGGAAACTGAATTACTGAACAACACAAAAAAGAATCCTAAAATGCACTGATTCCCTGTGAACTTTGAATTGCTGGCACTCTGAAGACAAATGCCATCCAATGATCACCAGCAGTAAAGCCTGCTCAGTTTGTGTGTCCACATTAGGACTGTTGCCTGGTCTTTACACCATGTTTACACCTTCAGGATCAAGCAGTGATTGCAACTGCACTCCAGGATAAGTGCATATTTATCTTTATTTGCCCATTACCTAAATAGGTCACACCAGCACCCTTGGATTCAACTTGTACATACGGCTGTAACTCCTGAATTCTTCCATGGTATCATATAGGCACACATCAAAAGTGCATCTAACTACCTCTAAGCTTGAAAAACCATTTCTCTCTGTTTTGTGCCTTAGTCTCTGTTAATGAGATTTAAAATGGCACGTGGGAGCAAATGAAAATGCTTGTGCCTCTAATTGCTTGCTTTGTGCGAGGCACAGCTATTCCCAACTTCAGCTGAACTGCAAGAGGAAAACTATAAGCAGTAATTTTACAGAGCAAGCAGACCTGCTAGAGAAGTGTCTGCCTCTTTAATACCTGGTCAGGCAGTGTGTGAAGGAGTTAAGATCTCACAACAAGCATACTTGTCTTTGAAAGCCAGGGCTTACATGAATAGTCTTGCATATCCCATCTGTTTTCATTGTCTTATGTCATGGGACAATCTTCTCTAAGGTAAAGATTCAGTGCCTACTCACTTTGTCATGCCTGAGGGGTACCAAACCCTGGCCTCTGGGAAGGCCCTTGCTGTGCTAGACATACCTGATGGGGCTGATGTCAGAGGGAGAGTTTGTGCTGTTTTCCTGAAGTCCCTGCAAATTGTTGATGGTGATCAAAGTGGCTTCTGAGGAGAAACAGGCTATTTCAGGAAGTTTGGCTGATGATACAGTAAATGGTACTGTCCCCTAAGAGAGCATTTAGCCACTCTGTCGGCAAACTGGCAGGCCCTGCAGCTCAGTTAGCTGTGCTATCTTTGGAAGAGAGGTGAGATGAAGGTGTTTTATGGTCCTGACCTTTAACATGCCTGTGCTGTTACTGAGTTTGAAGTGTAAACTGCAAGGCCTGGGTCAAATTTCAGTGTAAATGCATTTGCACTTGCTTTTCCAGTTGGATGTAGTTATTCTACTTGCTTTTCTCTCTCTCCGAACATGCTGAGGCTGCTGCAGTGCACAGCTAAGCAGATGACTCACTTCATCCTAGAGAGAGATCCATTTCTGAGCATGGGGATTCTTATATCTAAAGAAGTGCTCAAGTGGAACAATTTGAGTAAAAGCTGCAAGGAGATCGTTAAGCTCATTTACCACATATATGGGTAATTTGCTTACAAGAAAGCTTTTAAGAAAAAGGAAGAGAAATTATGAAAGAGGAATGTTTCTTGCTGTATCTCCAACATTCATCGTGCAGCATGTGGGGTTTTCCTGAGGACGTGCATTCCCAGATTTGCTACAAACAAATTTGTGAGGTCTGGTGAGCACAAAACCCCAGGCAGTGTGCTCACAGACCACATCATCTGTGTGTGATCACAGTAGCATCAGCCCTGCAGTTCATATGTGAGGTTCTCAGCTTTCGAATTTTGTTGCAAAAATGGTTCTGTTCCCCACCCAAACAGCTTTCCAGGCCAGACCTCATCTCCCAGGACACTGCAATGATGGAAAGTGGCCAGCACTGTGTAGTATCAGTGTAACTCCATGTATACTGAGAGCTTAAATGAACTTTGAGTGAGGAAACATCATTGCTTCATCCTGCAAAGAGAAGAGAAATTCTAATGGACCTTGATGTATGAAAGATTTTCAAACTCACTTAGTGGGCCCACATGATATTTTCAATGTAAGGTCCCAAGTATGGACATGGAGAGATTAGTACTCTCACTGTTTAATCCAAGCTCACTGAGGATTTCACTGCAGAAAATTTATTTAGTGGTTCCTGCAACACACTGTTATTGCATTGGTAGACTCTTTTTCTTTCCCCATAAGTTGTCATGCACAGCTTATATTAACAATATTGCCCTGAGGAGAGTCAGATGAGCAGTCCTTATGGACCTACTTGTCTGTGCATACCTGTCACAATAATTTCTTAGCCCTGAGGAGGAGAGTCCTGGCAGCTCAGGAAAGGAAGGCTTCCTGGTGTTGAGGAGACTGAATAGAAACAAAATGGACTATGTTCCTCCAAAATGAAAATATCTGTATTAATATAGATTTTTAAAATTGCTCATTGACCATGCCTCTCTTTGCTTCTCTGATGGCATGTCCTGTCAACTAATGACCACAGTATCGACACTTCTTTTAACTCTTAACCCACTGGTTCTCAAGTAAGTACGGTTTGCAAATGAGGGATCAGCCTAGATAAATCTCTCATTGGGCTGTTTCCTTCCTTCCTTCCTTCCTTCCTTCCTTCCTTCCTTCCTTCCTTCCTTCCTTCCTTCCTTCCTTCCTTCCTCCTTCCTTCCTTCCTTCCTTCCCCCTTCCTTCCTTCCTTCCTTCCTTCCTTCCTTCCTTTCCTTCCTTCCTTCCTTCCTTCCTTCCTTCCTTCCTTCCTTCCTTCCTTCCTTCCTCCTTCCTTCCTTCCTTCCTTCCTTTCCTTCCTTCCTTCCTTCCTTCCTTCCTTCCTTCCTTCCTTCCTTCCTTCCTTCCTTCCTTCCTTCCTTCCTTCCTTCCTTCCTTCCTTCCTTCCTTCCTCCCCTCCCCTCCCCTCCCTCCCCTCCCCTCCCCTCCCCTCCCCTCCCCTTCCCCTCCCCTTCCCCCCAAACCTTTCCCAAACCTTCACCAAACCTTCCCAAAACCTTCCCTTCCCAAACCTTCCCTTCCCAAACCTTCCCAAACCTTCC